>JAWHQI010000664.1:0-362259 GCA_033032865.1 Dactylorhiza incarnata | reverse complement strand
CTAAATCCCTCTCCTTGGAGCTCGAGGATGATGGAGGAGGCCAAAGGGGCGGAGAACCTGCGGAAATGGCGGAAACGGCGGAGAGACTGCGCTGGAAATGATCGTCCGACCTAATTTCGCGGCTGTATATTTATAAAAAACAGGCGCAAATGATCAACGGCGCACGGCCAGTGGTCGTGCGCACTGGAGGTTGGTGATCGTGTGCACTGTGCCCGAAAACCTGCAAGACAAAACTACAGAAAATAATAAAGCGCACGATCGAACGCACGACCGTGCGTAAGAACGCACGACAAAATTCAGAAAGCAACTTTGGCTGCAAATGAATGCGCACGATCAGCGGCGCACGATCAGTGGTCGTGCGCAGTATAACCAGTGATCGTGCGCAGTGTTCCTGTACAGATTTGTACCGGGAACACCTGCATGACCCCTTTTCCCAGCATAAACACAAATCAAAACCACTGAAAGTGGTGCAAAATACAGCATGAAAGATAATAGGAATGAAGAACATGAAATACACCACATCGGGCCTAGAAGTGCACTTAGCGTGGAATAATATATGACTATTTAATATGAACGAAAACATGTATAAAGTGCAGTGCATGTGCGTGAAAATAATCCCAGATGAGTCCAAATATGTGTATATAAATTGGACTCATCACATTCTTGGCTAGCCGAGAGGTCGATAGTTTGAAGTGAGCGCTTAAGAGTAAAGAGAGTTGCATGCATTTCTCGAGAGAGAATGACGTAAATCTCCTGGATTGGAGTCAAATCCAATAGCGGGGTTCACCACTTAAAGCGAGTTTTAGGTATTCAAATACGGGACGAGAGTTCCGTCAGATTTTCCTAAACTCAGTTGGGCATATCTTCGAGAGAAGCATGTTCAAACTATAGGAACCCCCACATTCAAGCTACCCTTACTTTATTAAGTTTTAAGTTTGCAAGTTGAATTTTGATCAACTTAAGACGAAGTAAGTCAAGATCGAGTGCTATTTTTTAATCATCATTTAGCCGTACTTTTATCCAGCTTTTATTTCAATTTAGCAAACAAAACCTTCAAAAAATTATTAAGATAAAATAATAGTAATTCGTTTGAGTATAAGTAATCAACGGTTCCCGATGTTAATACGACACTTGTTTTCCTATACTACAGTTTGATAGGTATACTTGCCTTCTCGGATTGCTAGTTCGGATTTTATTTCGTGCAAGTGGAATTTTAATCACCACTCAGCGGTCTACGATCTTCCTTTCGACGATCTTCCTTTTTCGGTCGACGATCTTCCTTCTGCGTTCGACGAATACGCCTAGTCTCAGCGGTCGTCGATCTTCCTTCCGAGTTCGACGAACTCCATTCTTTGTTCGACGAACTTCCTTCTGCGTTCGACGAATCTTGTTCTTCTTGACGATATAGTACTTACTGAAATAACTCAGGTACTTGACATAATGTCGAAATCTGCAGGCATTAGCTAGATGGAACATTAAATACATCTTGCACTTGTCATTGAGCTGAGCAGTTCTTCAAATCAAGAACATTGCTGGGCACTATTCCCAACACCTGTAGTGCGAGAGTTTCCTGATATTTTCCCTGTTACTCTTCCTAGTCTTCCACCTGAGAGAGATGTGGAGTTCGTTATTGATCTTGAGCCTGGTACTCCTCATATTGCTAAGGCACCATATCGTATGGCCCCACATGAGATGGAAGAGTTGCGTACCCAGTTAGATGAATTATTGCAGTGTTTATTTATTATGCCAAGTTGTTTGCCCTGGGGTTCTCCAGTGTTGTTCGTGAAAAAGAAGGATAGTTCTATGAGGTTGTGCATAAACTATAGGGAGTTGAATAAGGTAAGTATCAAGAACATATATCTGTTGCCGCGAATCGATAATTTGTTTGTCAGTTGCATGGTAGTTCGGTGTTTTCAAAGATTGATGTTCGTTCAGGTTACCATCAGTCGAGGATCCGTAAGTCGGACGTCCCTCAGACTGCCTTTCATGCCCATTATGGTTATTTTGAATTTCTGGTGATGTCATTTGGTTTGACGAATGCACCGTCTGCTTTCATGGACATGATGAACCGAGTGTTCAAAGACTTTTTAGATCATTTCGTAGTAGTTTTCATCGACGATGTGTTGGTGTATTCAAGAAGTGCTGAGGAGCATGCTACACATTTGCGCTTAGTATTGTCTACTCTAAGAGTGCACAAGTTGTATGCAAAGTTGAGTAAGTGTGAATTTTAGCTTTCGCAAGTGTGTCTTTCTGGGTCATGTGTTAAACAAAGATGGAATTTCTGTAGACCCAGCAAAGATTTCTGCTGTTCTAGATTCGAAGAGGCCTACAATACCTATGAATATAAGGAGTTTCTTAGGGTTGGCAGGTTACTATAGAAGGTTTGTTCAAGGATTTTTGGTGCTGTCGGCACCTCTAACTAAGCTTACCCAGAAGAATGCAGCTTTTGTTTGGAGCGATTCCTATGAAGAAGCCTTCCAGGAATTAAAGAGGCATTTGTGTTGTGCTCATGTTTTGGCATTACCGACCAGGGAGTAGAGTATGTCATTTATGTGTACGCATCTCACATTGTACTGGGGTGTGTTTTGATGCAATAAGGGAAGGTGATCGAGTATGGATCAAGACAACTGAAAGTTCATGAAAGGAATTACCCTACGCAAGACTTAGAATTTGCGACAGTGATTTATGCCTTAAATCTTTGGAGACATCTTCTTTATGGAGTGTCATGCAAGATTTGTATGGATCAAAAGAGTTTGAAGTATGTCTTTACCCTGAAAGAACTAAATTTTCGCCATCGCAGATGGTTGGACTATGTTGCAGATTATGATGTTGACATACTGTATCATCCGTGTAAGGCTAATGTGGTGGTCGATGCCCTGTGTAGAAAGACCGCGCATGTATTCAACCTTTCTGTACAGTCCTTAGTGGAGGAGTTTATGCTAATGGATATCTTAGTCGGTAGTAGTACCGCACCTTCGAGTTTAGAAGTTGTAGAGCCTTCTTGGATTACCCTTATGAGACTGCATCAGAAGGAAGATCCTAATTTGCAGCATGTTCGGAATAGAACTGAAAAAGGTTAATTACCAGATTTTTCAATTGATGATAAAAATACCTTGAAGTACTGGGGTAGGTATTGTATTCCCGCGTTCGAGGATATTCGAACAAAGAGCTATAGTGAAGCGCCTGATTCTAGTGTTTCCTATCATCCTGGTTCCACAAAAATGTATAATGACCTGAAGCAGATTTTATGTTGGTCAGCTATGAAGAATGATATAGCTATGTATGATTTTGAATGTTATACCTGCTAGCGTGTTAAGGAGGATCATAAGAGGCTAGGAGGTAAATTAACCTTTTGGATATTTCAAGCTGGAAGTGGGAGAGTATTTCAATGAACTTTATTACCGGTTTGCCGAGATCTCCCGGAGGACATGATTCGGTATGGGTCATAGTTGACAAATTGACAAAGTGTGCTCACTTTGTGCCTTTTAAGATCAGATATTCTATGGAGAAACTAGCAGAGCTTTATCTGGATGAGATCATCAGATTGCATGGTGTGCCAGTGAGTATCATGTCAGATCGGGATTCCAGGTATATGTCTCATTTCTGGTAGAGCTTGCACGGAGCTTTGGGAATGACCTTAGATACTCTACCGCTTATCACCCTCAGGCCAATGGTCAGACGGAAAAAGTGAATTAGATTTTGGAAGATATGATTAGATGTTATATTTTAGATCATGGTGGAGCTTGGGATAAGCGTCTTGGGTTGATGGAATTTGTTTATAATAACAGTTATCAGAAGAGTTTGCAGATGGCCCCCTTTGAGGCTTTGCATGGGAGGCGTTGTCGAACACCCTTGTTTTGAGCCGAGGTTGGTGAGAGTCTGTTGTTAGGTCCAGAAGCTTTGGAGGTGATGAATGTTGTGGTGACTCATTTCCACGAGAAGTTTCACATTGCTCAGGAGTGATATGAGAAGTATGCTAATCGGAGAAGGTTTAATCTGGAGTTCGTAGTTGGGGACATGGTTTTTTTGAAAGTTTCTCCGATGCCAGGTGCTAAGAGATTTGGAAGAAAACACAAGTTGATCCCCGATATGTGGGACCTTTCCAGATTGTTGAGCGCATCTGAGTGTCAGCTTATAGGCTGGAATTGCCCGCTTCTTTCGCAGGTGTTCACGATGTGTTTCATGTGAGCCAATTGAGAAAGTGAGTGCATAGTGATCGTCATGTGCTTTACTCGGTGCCCTAGTTGCAACCTAATCGTTATGTTCAAGAGCCTGTTCGTGTTCTAGAGACTCAGGACCGAGTGCTGCGGAAGAAGAGACGATTACTATGGTCAAAGTCCTTTGGCGAAACCAAGATGTCGAGAGTGTGACATGGGAACTGGAATCTGTTATGAGGATATCTCATCCTCATCTTCTCCTAGATCTCTTTGGTGAGTGCTTTCATTCGTAGCTTTTAGTTACTCGCTTCTATCTTGTTGTATTCGATTTATTTGTCAAAGTTTCCGAACGAAATTTCTTTTTAGGGGGAGTGGCTGTAACGCCCCTGAATTTTTGGCTATTATTTAGAAATATATTGATGACGTCATAATGATGAATGGCGTTACGTTAGTGCGGAGTTAACAGTGTGCCGCCGTTTACGCGTTTTCGCGTCAGTTCGATCAAGTCGGCCAAATTTTGAAACTACCCGGAATTGGAAAATTTTACATTAGGAAATCAGTTTATTTAATTTTAGAAAGGTTGTTAAAGTTTCGTGGCGTTCCGAGCAATATTAAAGCCTCGGTGAATTTTCAAAGAACTGTATATTTAACGTTCGCCGTAAACTTCGGAAATTAATATCTCGAGAACGGTACATTGGATTTTGTTTTTTACTTCGCCGTTGGATTCATAGTGTCGGCGTTCGCCATCGGTGCGATTTTCGTCGCTTCGGCGTTCGTTTAGTTTTTGGTATTAATATATTATTATTATGTATTTACTATTATACTTATTATTAATAGTATTATATATATATATAAAGAATCGTATATTTACTATTTCTATTATTTTTAACGTGAATGACAAGATTGAATAATTTTAGTTGAAAAAAATTCATTAGGTAAATACTCATTTATATATAAATTTGGTTTAAGGAGGTCTCGATTCATGGAATGGTATTTTTTTTCGTTCAAAGCCTATTTTGTTGAATGCTTATGCATGCATTCCACGTTCTCTTCCTCCCGTGAAAAACTTATTCCTCTTCTTCCCGACCTTTTTGCGAACCGGAAGCGCAGGCGTTGTTTTTCGTGAGCCTTTGGATTGCCGCCACCGTAGCTCCGATGCACGAAATCTTCGCTGGAGCATAAATCTGGAAAGCTATCGCCGAGATCTTCTCGTGTGCGGTAAGTATTTCTGGTTTCGTGGATTTTTGTTGATTAAGGGTGTTGGGAAAATGATTTATCTTAACCCCTAGAAATGAGTTAAAGAAGAATCTATGAATGAAAAATAAGGCGAAGTAAATATGCGTCGAATAGTATTCGACTCAATGTCGAATGTAGTCGACGTTTCCTTCAAATTGAGTCGAAGTAACTCTAGGAAGATTTCGACGTATGTGTTGTCGACGTTACTCTGATTTCTAATCGACACATCTAATATAGTCGACGCACCGTTGTCGACGCACCTTCCTTATTCTCCTCTCGACGTCCAGCCAGGATGAATTCGACGCTTACGTCGAATGGTAATCGACGCACGTCGATTTATGTGACAGATTTAAATATGCGCCAGATCTCTTTCCTTCTTTCAGTAGATCTGATTTGTATGGAATAATGTTAATATTTTATAGCCGTTCTGAATCATTCTTTCCTTCTATTAGATTCTTGGCTAAATTGATTAAATCCTTTATGGACATTATTTGAAATCAGATTGAATACTTTCCTTCTATGGATATAACTGTTATGTAAATTTCTCTTTCTTTCTAATACTCTGCCTCCTAATTGATTACTCTCCTATAGTGTTATTTTAATGAACAAAGCTATAAAATAACCAAGGAGGTCGGCAGAGAAAGGGGACTGAGTGATCTACCACATACATTTGAAATAGAGGAAAAGCTCCCAAAAGAATAGAGAGATAAGCTGAGAAAAGTGATAGTGTGCTGCAGAGACAAAGCCTTCATCTTCTCCTTCTTCTTCTGAAGCCACTCTGCTGCAAATTCTGATAGCTCTCACATGAGAGAGAAAAGCTACAAATCTTCTTCTCTCTATAGAAGAAAGATTTAATTCACTACTTCTTGTGCTTCGAATCTTCTTGCTAGGAAGAAGATTCATTCTTGTTTTCAATACTTCTTTCCTTTTTTCTTATTTTCCTTCAAACATATTGTAAAAGAGTTTTTAGAATCACTCTTCAAAAAATTCAGTTGTACTGGTTCTAAGAGTCTCCTTATCAAAAGACTCAGTTGTTCTAAGAGTCTCCTTATCAAAAAACTCAGGGTGGTTCTAAGAGTCTCCTTATCAAAAGACTCAGTGCAAGATAGTGAATTCCTACCAAGGGGGTAGAAGAGTGGACTACCCAAAGTTTGGGGAACAACTATATTTTCTTGTGTTGTGCTGTGATTTCTTTTCTTGCATTTACTTTCTTTACTTGTTTAATTCTTGTTGGTGTGTGGGAAGCTCTAATCAGTGATCATACACATATATATATTTACTTTGCACAAAATATTTTAAATCTCTATTCACACCCTCTAGAGAATTCTAGTGAGGTTAATTGTGCACTTTCAATTGGTATCAAAGCTAGGTTGATCTAAAAAGGTTAACTCCTTGATCAAAAAGGTCCTACCTTATATATATATATATATTTTTACAAAATTATTTTCATGACACAAATCAAAGATTATGCTTCCACCAGACCACCAACTTGCAACCTTGAAAAGTTTGCACTTTGGAAAACAAGAATCAGAATTTATATGAATTCCATTGATGCTGACTTGTTTAGTATTACTGTGACAGGTCCCCCAAAGCCCTATAGAAAGGATGCAAGTGGCAATGTCACACAAACACTTGTTCCAAGATCTGAGTGGACAGAAGATGAGAAGAAGGCTAGAACATATGATCTAAAGGCCATGAACATACTTGTCCAACTCTCTCAGATGACATCTTTCAAAGGGTTGTTGACTGTGAATCATCCAAAGAAATTTGGGATGCTCTTACAAAGATGGTGGAAGGAAGTGCTGATGAAAAGAAAGATAAGAAGGCCCTATTGATCTCCCAATATGAGAACTTCCAAAAGAAGAATGAAGAGAGTATCTCTGAGATGTATGACAGATTCAGTCTAATCACCAACCGATTGAAAACTTGGATAGAGAGATCTCCCTCACTGAGATTAATGACAAATTGCTAATGAGTCTCCCCAGTTCATGGGACTCAAGAATATGGCCAATAAGAGACACAAAGAGGACAAAAGGAAATCTCTACAGATGCTCTCTTAGGAAAACTCAAATCTTATGAGCAACTGCTGAAAACTAGAGAAGAGAAGAAAAGAAGAGAAAACACTTTAATCTCCTCAAAAGACAGGAACATAGCTTTAAAGGCAACAGAAGAAAGGACTCCTGTCACTGAAGAAGAACTATTCAGTTTCCTAGCCAGAAGATTTAAGAAATGGGTCAAGACAGATGGACCAAAAAGTAGGGGAGTCAAAACCAAGGTATGACAAAACTCCACTAAAGAAATTATTTGCTATTCTTGCAGGAAACCTGAACATATTGCCCCAGAATGTCCAGAGAATGCTGAAACAAAGAAAGGTCTAAAAGAAAAGATCTCAAGAAAAAGGGGAAGAAGAAAGAAAAAGGCTTTATTGCAGAAGCCTGGAGTGAAACAGACTCTGAGGACAGTTCATCCTCTGAGAGTGACAATGAAGAATCTAGGCAAGAAGACCTATGCTTGATGGCCTTTGAAGGCCCCAAGAATGATGATGGTGCTAAATCTTGGAGTGAGACAGGATCAGAAAAAAGCATATCTTCTGAAGATGAAAAAGAAAATGGCCTTATTCTCATAGAGGAATCTGAGGATAAGGATGAGGTAAGCATCTTTGATGAAATAGATTTTCAAAGTGATAAATTCAGAAATGATTTTATGGGAATGTGTCTAGATCAATTAAAAGCTAAACAAGAAATCAAGGACCTAAAAGAACAAATTCATATGGTCAAGAACCAAAGAAATAAAAAGGATATAAGCTCAATAGATCATGTATTAAGGGCTAACATAAGAGAGAAGGAAATATAAAGGGCTATAATAGAAAATCAGTTCCTTAATGATAAGGTTTCTCAGGCAAAGACCTTTGAAGAATCAATAAAAATGAGAAGCCAAACTCTTAAAGAAATCACTGAAAAACAAACAATACGACACAAAAATCTTGGGCTATGGGCTGATCCATCAATCAGTCGAATTCCATCCAACAAGCCTGCATGGATGAGCCCTGTAAAATTCACTAAACCCATCCAATCAGCAAACCAAGAAAAAAGAATCACAACATAAGAAAGAACACTTCATCAAGGAAATAAAGGAATTTGATGAAACATCATATTATTCAGCTGATGACTCACAAACTTCATCTGAAGAGACAACTAAACCAACAGAAACAACATACAAAGGAGTAAAAACAGAAAAAGATAAAATGAAAATTTATGAAGACACAGTCGCGTCGACTTCATATAGACGTAATGCGTCGACTTCTACTCGACGTACCCTCTCAGATGCCTCGACCTCTACTCGACACTTGAATAAAGATACGTCGTCATCCAATCGACGCAACTTCCTCCATGCGTCGATACCAGATCAACGCAATCTAAGGAATGCGCCGAATATAAATCGACGCAACTATCAACATGCGTCGAATAGATTATCGACGCACAAAAGTTCAGAGCAACTTAAATACCTTTCCTCCAAAAGCCTTTCATCCTAACCCATATTCAGGACCCATTCATCCCAATCATGATTTCTATCCTAATCAACACCTCTATCATGATTTCTACCCTAAACATGGTAACCAAAATTCCCATTTTAACCAAAATTTCTATCCTAACCAAAATAAAACTTTCTATCCTGATCAACCCTTCTATTCTTCTCTAAACTCAAATTATCATAATAATAAGATAATCAAGTGCCATATATGTAACAAAAGTGGCCACCTTGCCAAACAATGCTGGTACAACCAATCAAACTATCTATAAAAATTAGTCCAAGGCTGACTTAGAACTAGACACCTAGAATTCTTCAGGAAAATTAAAAGTCACGTCGATCTCTAATCAACGCACCGTCGATAACTCAACTCAATAAGTAAAATCAACGCATGCGTCGACTCCACTCGACGCATACGTCGATAGGAAACCCTATCATCCCAAATCAGACTATATCGACGCTTCACGTCGAATTTCACTCGACGTAACGTCGACTTCATGAAAATGAGCGGCAATACCAAAATATTTTCGGTCACATCCACGGGAGTACCGAATAAGCCTCGACTTGAGCCCAGTTTCGACGCTTCACCTGACTTAAATAGTCTCTTCAGTTGGAAGCCTTCACTACTCTGCATCTCTCATCCTTCTTGCTCCTCAGACCAACCGACTTCTTCCTCTCTCTTTCATTAACCTAAAATGGCTCCAAAGACCAATTCAGGCTTCGACATTGACCTTGAGTCCTTCCAAGCAGCCGCAGAAAACTACAAGACCATCATTGCACTCTTTACTGAAGCAGGATTGGACAAGCTCATCTCCATTAAGTGCAAGCTCCTGTAATCAGAGCTCACAGAGCTAATAATTCATGTTCAGATATCTGAACAAGGAGAAATCCAGGGAACACTATATGAGACACCAGTCTCAACCTCAGCAGAACATATTAGGGCCACCTTTGATCTACCATCAGGTGATGAATCCATTGAACTCACACCTGATGAAATCAAGCACTTGCTCACCACCATGAATTTCTCAAAAGATAGGCCAATCCATCTGAAAAAATAGACTTTTCCGATGAGTACAGATTGCTGGCAGATATAGTAGGGAAGATACTACTATGCAAGATATCAGCCCATGATGCAGTGCCCAAGCTGCAACTGAACATCATGGGGCCCTTGTGCTGAAGAAGAAGGTGGACTGGGCCAGCTGTCTTCTCAAAATGATAGCTTCCAAATAATCTCACAAGGAAAATGCCTACATGAGAATCATGAGCCAAGTACTCTTCCACTCTTTTCCTGACCTATGTAGGTCAAAAGGAATCCCCATTCCTCCAGGGAAGAGGATGTCAATTGCTCTCTTTTCTAAGTGGACCCAGGCAAATCCCTAAGCCTGGTTCCATCACTGAAAAGAACTCATTCTCCTCCTTCTCCACCTCCTCCTCAAAGAGACAACCCTTCTCTACCACCATCATCCACTCAAATACTCTCTACTACCCTCACAACTCCTACTCTACCTACCTCTTCTCAAACACCTGCTCAAACAGAAGTTTCTCCTTCTCTTCCTCCTCCAAATTTCTCATCTTCTCTACCTCCATTATCACCCATACCTCATGAATCAACTCACTTCTCTCCTCCTCTATCACCTCTTCCTCCTCCATCACCTCCTCACCTTTCACACCATGAAACATCTTCATCCACTGAGGGCTCTCATCATTCAGTGCATCAAATCAGCAGCTGAAAAATTCCAAGTGATGCTGGATGAGCATTGCTCCCAAATTCATTCCTCCATCCTTCACATGCACACCCAAATAGATGGGGTCAGTGCCTCTGTGCAAGGCCTAAAGACCTCTCTCTCTTCCTCTAGAGTGACAAGGTCTTTCTTAACCTCCCTGGCCAAGAAGGTCAAGAAGGGGGAGAATCTAGATGAAGTGCAGCCCTCCAATCCTAAATCTCTCTCTCACAAGTCCCCTCCTTCTTCAAAATTTGACAAAATCCTTGGGAATGAGATAGTACCTGAGCTACACAATGATGAACAAACAATAGAGGTACTTCATATAGCAAGAGAGGCTGCAAGTCAAGTAGTACTATTACAAGGGGAGCAAGCAGAGCAGAAACTGAAAAGGAAGATATGGCAGTTGGGAAGAAAGATAAAGAAACTACAAATCAAGGGGAGCTGGATACTGATATGAATAAAGCTGGAAATGAAAAAGGACAGCTAGATGCAACTGGAGCTGGAGATGATAGAGAAATAGAAGAAGTAGAAAGATTAAAGGAAGTTCCATCCCAGGGGGAGCAATCTGCTCAGGGGGAGCCAGGTGAACTTCCTACAAATGAGAAAGAGAAACCCTCCTCTCCTAAAACAGTAGTATTCAAGAGAAAGAGAAAGACCCCTCCTACCCATCTTGAGTAATATTTGAAAACAATGCTGATATATCTTACCCTATAGTTGAATACTACTTGGTATGAACATGAAATCTGTTTATATGATTCTGAAAATTTGTTTATATGATCTTTTCTTCTAAATTTCACTTTTGATTGAGTGACATATTTCTTTTCTATATAAATGCTATGCTGGGTTGATTTTATGCTAATACAATTTCTCTCTAAGTAGGGTTAAGACAAATAGGGGGAGATTGTTGGGAAAATGATTTCTCTTAACCCCTAGAAATGAGTTAAAGAAGAATTCTATGAATGAAAAATAAGGCTAAGTAAATATGCGTCGAATAGTATTCGACGCAACGTCGAAATGTAGTCGACGTTTCCTTCAGATTGAGTCGAAGTAACTCTAGGAAGATTTCGACGTATGTGTTGTCGACGTTACTCTAATTTCTAATCGACGCATCTAATATAGTCGACGCACCGTTGTCGACGCACCTTTCTTATTCTTCTCTCGAACGTCCAGCCAGGATGAATTCAACGCTTACGTCGAATGGTAATCGACGCACGTCGATTTATGTGACAGATTTAAATATGCGCCAGATCTCATTCCTTTTTTCAGTAGATCTGATTTGTATGGAATAATGTTAATATTTTATAGCCGTTCTGAATCATTCTTTCCTTCTATTAGATTCTTGGCTAAATTGATTAAATCCTTTATGGACATTATTTGAAATCAGATTGAATACTTTCCTTCTATGGATATAACTGTTATGTAAATTTCTCTTTCTTTCTAATACTCTGCCTGCTAATTGATTACTCTCCTATAGTGTTATTTTAATGAACAGAGCTATAAATAACCAAGGAGGTCGGCAGAGAAAGGGGACTGAGTGATCTACCACATACATTTGAAATAGAGGAAAAGCTCCCAAAAGAATAGAGAGATAAGCCGAGAAAAGTGATTGTGCTGCAGAGACAAAGCCTTCATCTTCTCCTTCTTCTTCCGAATCCACTCTGCTGCAAATTCTGATAGCTCTCACATAAGAGAGAAAAGCTACAAATCTTCTTCTCTCTATAGAAAAAAGATTTAATTCACTACTTCTTGTGCTTCCAATCTTCTTGCTAGGAAGAAGATTCATTCTTGTTTTAAATACTTCTTTTCCTTTTTTCTTATTTTCATTCTCACATATTGTAAAAGAGTTTTTAGAATCACTCTTCAAAAAATTCAGTTGTACTGGTTCTAAGAGTCTCCTAATCAAAAGACTCAGGGTGGTTCTAAGAGTCTCCTTATCAAAAGACTCAGTGCAAGATAGTGATTTCCTACCAAGGGGGTAGAAGAGTGGACTACCCAAAGTTTGGGGAACAACTATATTTTCTTGTGTTGTGCTGTGATTTTTTTCTTGCATTTACTTTCTTTACTTGTTTAATTCTTGTTGGTGTGTGGGAAGCTCTAATCTGTGATCATACACATATATATATTTACTTTGCACAAAATATTTTAAATCTCTATTCACCCCCCCCCCCCCCCCCCTCTGGAGAATCTAGTGAGGTTAACTGTGCACTTTCAAAGGGTATACCCAGTCGTGTGATCTGTCTGATAAGTTAGGATCGAATTGCAGAGTAGCGGGGCTGAAATTCGTCGAACGAGTTTCGACGAATTCGTCGAGTATATACCTTGATTTTGTCGAGCGCTTTCGACGAGCTTGTCGTGCAGGTGGTTTTCCTGGGAGTTTTTTGTGGTGTCTGTTTTGGTCAAGATTTTGTGAATCTCTATTCCCAGTCGTTTGTTTTTGGACTATTGGTGTATTTGGAAAATGTGACCACTACCTCAGTGCCTGTTTTCTTTTCTGTGGACATGTAGACTGTTTGTTCGTGGCTGTAACCACCGCCACAGTGCTTTTGTTCCTTGGATATTTTGGTCTGATGGTTGGTTGGAAAGAATGCCTCCGCCTCAGTACTGTTTTTGGCTGGGTTAGTGATTCATTTCTTGGGCAACTCGATATATTTTCCACTTTGGATGTTGTAATGCAAATTGACCGCACTTTGTGCCAGTTTTTTATTACTTATTAAATGCTAATACTTATTTAGTAGATTTGCTGATGTTTTAAAGATATCTTGGTGGGTTGGCAACCCTTTATCCTGTTAAGATTTCTCTTACGCTGGTTTATGTGATGTCTTTCAAGCCTTTGTACTGAGGTATTCTTTTCTTTTGAGTGCCTCAGGTTCAGATCAGTAGCAGGTTGATCTGACCGAGTCCAGTTTCTTTCAGACTTGCAGTGGTTGTTTCCTTTACTCTCGCTTTTAGAGGTAGATTGTTGTTTTCTTTAGAACTGTTTAAGGATATGAGTTCGTGTTAGTATGTTGACGCCCCTATCCTGAATTTCCTTTTGTGATAGACATTGTCTTGCTATTTATATACTACTACCGTGTTTGTTGTTGGTGCAAATGCTCTCTGGGAAGCTTTTATGATAGGGTGCATGGTAGTTACTTTTTATATAAAACTGCATAATTCTTCCTAGAAGACATCTCTTTAAACTATTATCACGCTATATTTTGAAGCCCGTAAAAGAAATCTTTCGTACTTATACTAAATCTACAAGTTGCATATCATCAAAATTTTGGTTAGTTCATCATGCTCATGTAGGGTGAATTAAAGTAAATTAGGTATTTTCCACTGCGTAAATTTTATACTTTCTTATTTATGGACTAGTTGATCCATTAAACCGAGGGACACGGTGTTTGAAAACCTTAAACTTAAACTATGTTTTAAACGCAAGTTCTTGACTTTCTAAAGAAATGTTGGAGGTAAAGTTGCCTGAGCGTCTGCAGTTGTCCCCTGCACGACGGGGCATCATGACTCTTGTTTTCTCTTATTCTGATAATATGTCTTTATATATTGAGAAAATGTGGGTTGTGACATACACTCTTATGGATTAGGTGCGTAGCTTGTTGTTTGGTAGCACTTGTAGGTGTTAAAATGCTAACGACATGACGTAAAGTCGTACCCGCATTGTGTTGTATATCACGATGATTTGGGCAATGGGCACTATCTGAAATGAACCCGCACCATGCAGTTCAGCACAAGGTTAAACCTATGGTTTGTTGATGGCTCATGGGATAGATAGTTTTGGGAGAGTTTTCTCTGATCGGCAAATGCTCAAGCATTAACTAAGCTTCTAAGATTAGTCTGGTGTAGGTACTCATGAAAGAGTACACTTAAAACATGTCTTGCGTGCATGGAACATGCAGTTGTGAGTACCCACGTTACTGATGAATTGAATTGATGTTATGTTAGACTCATACAATTGCTTAGGCGGTAGTAGTGATCCTCCGGGTGAACCCAACCAACATCATGAGCATACCGAGTTTCCCCTTTACTTGATGCTCAACCTAGAAGATGGATTGTACATGAAACCTCACCTTGTGTAGAGTAGATGCACTTTCTTTATTAAATTACATATTGCATGTACGGCTTGCTTGCAGGTTTGCAGTGCCCCGCCCGTGACCCAGCTAGAATGGCCGAGTGGTGGAATCGTTTTGCAGTTCGTGGTCAACTCATAGCTGACCATCGTTTTCCTCTTATTTGTGAATGGTGGAGGTGCTGGTGAGTGATGCGATGTTCGGCAAGTGCACCGGTCGCTGTCAAGTAATAAATGTTGGGAATAGAGTCCCCGAGTGTCGGTCTCTTGAGGATTGCAGGTTGGGTGAACGAATCGCATTGTGTGACAATTGTTACACAAGCGGGAACGAACACAACAAGAGGGGTTTTGATTTGGTTTCCTATTGTTAACAACAATAAAAGGAGTGCGGGTCGAAATCACCGCTTCGCAAGGCGAGATGGGTGCAATGGCCGCGATGCCGAACTTCGTGAGGCGGATGGACGGTGCGCAAGAGGGTGAAGTGATCACTAGTGCGGAGAGTGAGGGTCGTAGACACGTCTTCACAAATCGCCGCTAGCTCTGGCTAACGTGAATCGAACACAATGAATGCGTGAGTGAGTGAGTGGAGGTGAAACGAATCACAAGCAAATGTTGATGAACAGAGAAGAAACAAAAATTGCATTTAAACTAAACATCATGATATTCAAGTTCAAATGATTCAATGAAATACAACAAAGGGGAGAAGAAGAAGATAACCAATGGACGAAGACTAGCGGTCGTTCACGGCCGGAATGGTAGTTTGTCAAGCTACCTCCGGACTCGGGCGGACTGTGCTTCCGGCATCGAGAGACTGTCACGATCTCTCCACGTGCTTCCGTCGTCTTCTACCTCAGGATTGCTGTTCTTCTCACCGGACAGAAATTGGAGACAGCTTGCTTGAGTGCTCGCGGATGGCGGAGAATGCTTCTGGACGATGGAGAAATGCTTAGGATGGCCGGGAGACGATTTCCCCTTCTAGAGAAGATGAGGTGAAGGTGGCTGGAAGTGGAAAACGGCGGCGTACGGACTGAAAATCGCACTCCCGGAAGCACCCGTATACCTAATTTGCGGAACAGGTCATTATATAGGCGCTGGAAAAAATACTGCGCACGGTCATTGGCGCAGGACCAGTGGTCATGCGCGCAGGAGTTCTGTGATCGTGCGCCTGCCTGGGCGGAGCCTGCAATGTAAGAAATTTATAAATAACATGTTCGCACGACCAGTGGCGCACGACCAGTGGTCGTGCGCACTATCATAAATGGTCGTGCGTTCGGTCAAGACAGAACTCAAATTTCGGGGGTTGAGTGCGCACGATCAGTGGCGCACGACCAGTGGTCGTGCGCAATAGAACCAGTGATCGTGCGCAGTGTTCCTGTACAAAATTGTACCGGGAACACCTGCACGACTCCTGTTCCTATAGAAATGCTAATCAGGCCACTAAAAGTGGCACTCAATAATATGATAAGGCCATCAAAGAGAATAAACATAAAACACATCAAAATAGGCCAAGAAGTGCACCTAGCATAGAATGACAAATATGAGCTAAAACAAGGCTAAAGTGCAATGGAATGAGTAGAAAAACGGCCAAGATGAGTCCATATATATGTATATAATTGGGACTCATCACACCCCCAGACTTAACTGTTTGCGCGTCCCGAGCAAACAAATCCGGCGGAGTAGGGAAAGTGGTGGTTGGCGTAAAGAATTGCAAAATAAAGAGTCAGATGCGAAGTATCATACTCATGCAAATAGAAATTCTGTAAAAGAAGATTCTAACTATACTAATTAATTTACAAAAGTATACATGCGTAAATAGAGATTTATTTGTACTCAGATGGTGAATCATGAAGAATTTGTGCGGTCGTGCCCGATGTGAAAGTAAACAAGCCACCCAGGAGGGTGTTGCTAAAGACCGGAATTCGGGAATAAATCCGCTGAAATCCATCAATGACGAGAACCATAAGCTTGCCCGGTTACACTCTCTCCACGGCACTAGCAAACTCAGAAGTTAAATCAATAGGACTTCTGGTTGTAATTGGGCTTAGGTTACGGTGTGATATTCAATGATAAACGAAACGGCTACGCAACCCAAATGAGCAACATCGAAATGCTTACCCTGAACAAGCCCAAAATAGCGCTAGTGTACCATACCCCCAGACTTAGTTTAAAAACGGGTGTGTACACAGCCTACTCCAAACAAATACCAACTAAAATTTTCTATTACGCCCAAGGGGATTTCTTGTCATTTTTATTCTTTACAGATTATTTCTTTTAACTTCATTTTTTTTCATCATTCATCATTTTTTTTTCATTTATCCCCCGGTTGGTTTACAACAATATGTTCAGCACACAATACACTTTCTCTTCACATCACAAAAATTTCCAAACATCACATCCAATATGACAGGTAATTCCAGTTAACTCACTACTTGGCTGCGATAATAGGATAAGCTTCAGGCTTTGGTGATTTAAAAGAAGAGCTGAAATAAAAGAAGGGTAGGCACAAACTTGGCTTGCAAAGGTGAACGCATAGGTCATGGAAAACAAGGCTCAAACTAGCCAAAAATGGCCTACATCACATTTAACAAAATGAGTTGCTCTCGCCCATGCTTCAAGAGTCGCTTGGGGCAAGTTCTTAGCCCACGATAAAGGTAAACCTTCCTCCCGACTCGAGTAGCACACAACTAGTGCTCGTATACACACAACACCGTGCTACCACAAATTTCGTTCACATTCACCATTTGAGTAAAATAAATCAAAAACTATGCAAGAACACTAATTGTAAATTACAAGTATAGAGACAATCTAATTCTACTCAAATTTCTACGCAAGCAAGGAATATGCGACTAGGGCACTACAAGAGTCAACATCGCACTCCGATTTGCAATTCCTAAGCTAACATCCTATTTCACATTCCAAACCAAGATAAGTGTGAACGGAAGCACACAAACAAGTGAGTGCGCGCTAAAGTGGGTGCAGTGGTGTGCGGAGAAAGTAAATAAATCATAAAACTGAAAATAAAATACTTCTAGCATGCTAAGCACTAGTGCACGTGCAGTGAACACTCGGCACACTCCCCCCCCCCCCCCAGACTTGAATTGGACAATCACATGAATTATGACAATGAGAATAAAGAAATGTTGAGGAAGAGGGTACCTATGCTCAGATATGAGCATACCAGAAGATTGGCGTTAATATTGCGAAGGGAATCCAAGTCCGCCACCAAAAGAAATTGCCGCACACCTGCAGGCAAAAAGGCTCCAAGCAAAAATACATAAAACTAAACTATTAACAGGTTAGCCACAAAAACTTGGGTTGTCTCCCAGCAGCGCTTTTGTTTTATGTCCTTAAGCTGGACCAAATACATGTATTAAAATTGTTTATAGAGTGCAGAAAATAAAAGTGCATAAAAAGAGAGTTTCACAAACTAAGAACTAAAAATCAGCTGCAGGCGCTTTTATGGTGCACGTCTCCCGTAGATTGTAAGCGGGAGGTGAAGGCTTTAGGGCCAACACTGGTGTCACCCAGTGTTCCCCTATCCTCCGCCCTTTTGCCACGGAGAGCGGCAGAGCGCGCATCGCGCAGATGCTTCTCTTGTTTAAGTTTAGCAACAGTCGGAGACTGCCAACGTTGAACGTTTTCAGATTCTCCCATCTTAGTAGCGGGTGGCGTCACTTCCGTCGCCGCAGTAACGACCGGATCAGCCCAAGAGTGGAATGCTTAAATTGTTTATTACATGATTCAATGCAAGAAAATAATGGGATGTCGTCCCGAATCAAGTTCAGCTCAATATGTTTAGGACTGCTGTCCTCCTCCCTCTTGGAATCATAGTCTCTCCGAAAATCCACTTTTTCCTCTCCGCTTGACTGGTACTCTTCCTTTTCTCCTTCAGATGATCCATTATATTTCATATCCCCTACACAACTCAGTGATTCATCAAAAATAAAAGGGCGGGGGGGGGGGGGGGCAAATAGATGTTTTGGTTATAACCTTGGGGCAAGTGGGCAACGATACCTTATTAGGTAGGAGGACACATCCCGCAGAAAAGTCAAGGGTGGCACCGCTCTCTTTCAAGAACGGTACACCCAAGATAGGGATGGAGTGATTCTCCCGTGGTCCCAACACTTGAAAATCAGCAACCACCAATGTCCCCTCAACTGTAACTTCTACATTTTTAACTTCCCCTTCCGATTGTATGACGGTAGCGTTTGCGAGCACAAGAGATTTCCGGTCCTCCGTGTTAATTTCAAGTTGCAGTTTATCAAAGTCTTGCAAAGCAATGACGTTGCGGGAGGAGCCAGAATCACACAAGGCCTTAGTTTCAATTTTATTAATGGAACAGGAGATTACTAACTCACACGGATGACCCACTTCCGCATCGCCGAGACTCTTTCCTTGGTCTATTGGGTTTTTTTCGGTATTACTAGGGAGAGTCCCGTGCGACCGCTCGGTTAGCACTTGGGCCAATTGGCCCAGCTGCGTTTCCAAGTTCCGCATGGATGCGGTTTGGTTTACCATGTTTGAGTTAGCCACTTGCATAAATTTTTCCATCATCTCCTCCAAGTTACTCTTTTTGGGAGCTGGGGGGCCTTGATTATATTCCGGGTGAGGTGGCCTTGGTTGGCTCCCGGAGGCGTAGGCATCGTTTTGATGCTGCCCCGGTGCCCATCGTTGGCCAGGTGCGTTGGGGTTCCATGAGATGTTTGGGTGACTTCTCACTCCCGGATGATATGTGTTATTAAACGGTGCCCCCTTAGGTTGATTACCAACAAAATTAACAGATTCGTTTAAAGAAACGTGCGAGAAGTCACCTGATAGATCATTGCCCAAACATTCATACGCGTGGTGTCCGCCGCCTCCACATCCTTCACACGTAATACAGCAGCCGGTGCAGATGTAGGCGGAAGTGAATCGACCACGAAGAGACCACGGGCGCTTCTTGGTGCATTTCTCTGGGCAGTCCAAAATGTGCTGTGGGAGGCGGTGTCTCGCAGAATTCGAAGAGCCTCCTCTGGAGTATGGTTCATTAGAGTACCACCCGCAGCAGCATCGATCATCGCCCGGTAGTTGGGCTCGATCGCGAAGTAGAATGTCTCTACCACGTTCCAAGTTTGGAGCTCATGGTTCAGGCAGCGGCGGAGAAGATCATTAAGGCGCTCCCACGCCTCGGCAAGGGTCTCTTGGTCAGCTTGGCGAAAGGTGGCGATCTCCCGCCGCAGGCTCACAATTTTATCAACGGGGTGGAATTTGGCCAGGAACTTGGATGCGAGAGCATCCCAAGTCGCAGCGGGTCCCAGGAGGAATAGACTGGAGCCACACCTTGGCCTTGTCACGAAGTGAGAATGGGAACAGTCGCAGCTTGACTGTATCATCAGGAATCCCAGCGTAGGGGAAGGTCCAGCAGATATCGGAAAACTCTGCCAGGTGCAGGTGCGGATCTTCACTGGCCATCCCTGAGAACTGAGCATTGTTCTGGATGATGTTCAAGATCGCAGGTTTGATCTCGAACTGGTTGTTCATAATGTTGGGACCGAACCCAGGATACACACTCCCAACTGTCGGAGTGGTATAATCTCTCATTGTTCGAGGTCGAGGCCTAACTACCTCTTGCTCATCTCCAGGATGGTGCTGCTCCACGTTGGGCACTCTTGGTTCAACATCATATGGGTTTATGTTGTCACCCATTGCCGCCTGTACGGCTGCTGCGCTCCTTCATGCGCGAGCGGGCCGTTCGATCTCGGGATCAAAGGGTACAAGTTCTTGTCTCTGCATGCACAATCACAACCAAGAGAAAACAAAACAAAGAAAATAAAAAAACAACTGCTCTTGTAACAAAAGTTCACAACTAACGACGTTACACGCCTGAACATTCCCCGGCAACGGCGCCAAAAACTTGATGCGATGTTCGGCAAGTGCACCGGTCGCTGTCAAGTAATAAATGTTGGGAATAGAGTCCCGAGTGTCGGTCTCTTGAGGAATGCAGGTTGGGTGAACGAATCGCATTGTGTGACAATTGTTACACAAGCGGGAACGAACACAACAAGAGGGGTTTTGATTTGGTTTCCTATTGTTAACAACAATAAAAGGGGTGCGGGTCGAAATCACCGCTTCACAAGGCGAGATGGGTGCAACGGCCGCGATGCCGAGCTTTGTGAGGCGGATGGACGGTGCGCAAGTGGGTGAAGTGATCACTAGTGCGGAGAGTGAGGGTCGTAGACACCTCTTCACAAATCGTCGCTAGCTCTGGTTAACGCGAATCGAATACAATGAATGCGTGAGTGAGTGAGTGGAGGTGAAACGAATCACAAGCAAATGTTGATGAACAGAGAAGAAACAAACATTGCATTTAAACTAAACATCATGATATTTAAGTTCAAATGATTCAATGAAATACAACAAAGGGGAGAAGAAGAAGATAACCAATGGACGAAGACTAGAGGTCGTTCACGGCCGGAATGGTAGTTTGTCAAGCTACCTCCGGACTCGGGTGGACTGTGCTTCCGGCATCGAGAGACTGTCACGATCTCTCCACGTGCTTCTGTCGTCTTCTACCTCAGGATTGCTGTTCTTCTCACCGGACAGAAATGGAGACAGCTTGCTTGAGTGCTCGCGGATGGCGGAGAATGCTTCTGGACGATGGAGAAATGCTTAGGATGGTCGGAGACGATTTCCCCTTCTAGAGAAGATGAGGTGAAGGTGGCTGGAAGTGGAAAACGGCGGCGTACGGACTGAAAATCGCACTCCCGGAAGCACCCGTATACCTAATTTGCGGAACAGGTCATTATATAGGCGCTGGAAAAAATACTGCGCACGGTCATTGGCGCAGGACCAGTGGTCGTGCGCGCAGGAGTTCTGTGATCGTGCGCCTGCCTGGGCGGAGCCTGCAATGTAAGAAATTTATAAAATAACATGTTCGCACGACCAGTGGCGCACGACCAGTGGTCGTGCGCACTATCGTAAATGGTCGTGCGTTCGGTCAAGACAGAACTCAAATTTCGGGGGTTGAGTGCGCACGATCAGTGGCGCACGACCAGTGGTCGTGCGCAATAGAACCAGTGATCGTGCGCAGTGTTCCTGTACAAAATTGTACCGGGAACACCTGCACGACTCCTGTTCCTATAGAAATGCTAATCAGGCCACTAAAAGTGGCACTCAATAATATGATAAGGCCATCAAAAGAGAATAAACATAAAACACATCAAAATAGGCCAAGAAGTGCACCTAGCATAGAATGACAAATATGAGCTAAAACAAGGCTAAAGTGCAATGGAATGAGTAGAAAAACGGCCAAGATGAGTCCATATATATGTATATAATTGGGACTCATCACACCCCCAGACTTAACTGTTTGCGCGTCCCGAGCAAACAAATCCGGCGGAGTAGGGAAAGTGGTGGTTGGCGTAAAGAATTGCAAATAAAGAGTCAGATGCGAAGTATCATACTCATGCAAATAGAAATTCTGTAAAAGAAGATTCTAACTATACTAATTAATTTACAAAAGTATACATGCGTAAATAGAGATTTATTTGTACTCAGATGGTGAATCATGAAGAATTTGTGCGGTCGTGCCCGATGTGAAAGTAAACAAGCCACTCAGGAGGGTGTTGCTAAAGACCGGAATTCGGGAATAACTCCGCTGAAATCCATCAACGACGAGAACCATAAGCTTGCCCGGTTACACTCTCTCCACGGCACTAGCAAACTCAGAAGTTAAATCAATAGGACTTCTGGTTGTAATTGGGCTTAGGTTACGGTGTGATATTCAATGATAAACGAAACGGCTACGCAACCCAAATGAGCAACATCGAAATGCTTACCCTGAACAAGCCCAAAATAGCGCTAGTGTACCATACCCCCAGACTTAGTTTAAAAACGGGTGTGTACACAGCCTACTCCAAACAAATACCAACTAAAATTTTCTATTACGCCCAATGGGATTTCTTGTCATTTTTATTCTTTACAGATTATTTCTTTTAACTTCATTTTTTTTCATCATTCATCATTTTTTTTTTCATTTATCCCCCGGTTGGTTTACAACAATATGTTCAGCACACAATACACTTTCTCTTCACATCACAAAAATTTCCAAACATCACATCCAAATATGACAGGTAATTCCAGTTAACTCACTACTTGGCTGCGATAATAGGATAAGCTTCAGGCTTTGGTGATTTAAAAGAAGAGCTGAAATAAAAGAAGGGTAGGCACAAACTTGGCTTGCAAAGGTGAACGCATAGGTCATGGAAAACAAGGCTCAAACTAGCCAAAAATGGCCTACATCACATTTAACAAAATGAGTTGCTCTCGCCCATGCTTCAAGAGTCGCTTGGGGCAAGTTCTTAGCCCACGATAAAGGTAAACCTTCCTCCCGACTCGAGTAGCACACAACTAGTGCTCGTATACACACAACACCGTGCTACCACAAATTTCATTCACATTCACCATTTGAGTAAAATAAATAAAAAACTATGCAAGAACACTAATTGTAAATTACAAGTATAGAGACAATCTAATTCTACTCAAATTTCTACGCAAGCAAGGAATATGCGACTAGGGCACTACAAGAGTCAACATCGCACTCCGATTTGCAATTCCTAAGCTAACATCCTATTTCACATTCCAAACCAAGATAAGTGTGAACGGAAGCACACAAACAAGTGAGTGCGCGCTAAAGTGGGTGCAGTGGTGTGCGGAGAAAGTAAATAAATCATAAAACTGAAAATAAAATACTTCTAGCATGCTAAGCACTAGTGCACGTGCAGTGAACAATCGGCACACTCCCCCCCCCAGACTTGAATTGGACAATCACATGAATTATGACAATGAGAATAAAGAAATGTTGAGGAAGAGGGTACCTATGCTCAGATATGAGCATACCAGAAGATTGGCGTTAATATTGCGAAGGGTATCCAAGTCCGCCACCAAAAGAAATTGCCGCACACCTGCAGGCAAAAAGGCTCCAAGCAAAAATACATAAAACTAAACTATTAACAGGTTAGCCACAAAACTTGGGTTGTCTCCCAGCAGCGCTTTTGTTTTATGTCCTTAAGCTGGACCAAATACCTGTATTAAAATTGTTTATAGAGTGCAGAAAATAAAAGTGCATAAAAAGAGAGTTTCACAAACTAAGAACTAAAATCAGCTGCAGGCGCTTTTATGGTGCACGTCTCCCGTAGATTGTAAGCGGGAGGTGAAGGCTTTAGGGCCAACACTGGTGTCACCCAGTGTTCCCCTATCCTCCGCCCTTTTGCCACGGAGAGCGGCAGAGCGCGCATCGCGCAGATGCTTCTCTTGTTTAAGTTTAGCAACAGTCGGAGACTGCCAACGTTGAACGTTTTCAGATTCTCCCATCTTAGTAGCGGGTGGCGTCACTTCCGTCGCCGCAGTAACGACCGGATCAGCCCAAGAGTGGAATGCTTAAATTGTTTATTACATGATTCAATGCAAGAAAATAATGGGATGTCGTCCCGAATCAAGTTCAGCTCAATATGTTTAGGACTGCTGTCCTCCTCCCTCTTGGAATCATAGTCTCTCCGAAAATCCACTTTTTCCTCTCCGCTTGACTGGTACTCTTCCTTTTCTCCTTCAGATGATCCATTATATTTCATATCCCCTACACAACTCAGTGATTCATCAAAAATAAAAGGGGGGGGGGGGGGGGGGCAAATAGATGTTTTGGTTATAACCTTGGGGCAAGTGGGCAACGATACCTTATTAGGTAGGAGGACACATCCCGCAGAAAAGTCAAGGGTGGCACCGCTCTCTTTCAAGAACGGTACACCCAAGATAGGGATGGAGTGATTCTCCCGTGGTCCCAACACTTGAAAATCAGCAACCACCAATGTCCCCTCAACTGTAACTTCTACATTTTTAACTTCCCCTTCCGATTGTATGACGGTAGCGTTTGCGAGCACAAGAGATTTCCGGTCCTCCGTGTTAATTTCAAGTTGCAGTTTATCAAAGTCTTGCAAAGCAATGACGTTGCAGGAGGAGCCAGAATCACACAAGGCCTTAGTTTCAATTTTATTAATGGAACAGGAGATTACTAACTCACACGGATGACCCACTTCCGCATCGCCGAGACTCTTTCCTTGGTCTATTGGGTTTTTTTCGGTATTACTAGGGAGAGTCCCGTGCGACCGCTCGGTTAGCACTTGGGCCAATTGGCCCAGCTGCGTTTCCAAGTTCCGCATGGATGCGGTTTGGTTTACCATGTTTGAGTTAGCCACTTGCATAAATTTTTCCATCATCTCCTCCAAGTTACTCTTTTTGGGAGCTGGGGGGCCTTGATTATATTCCGGGTGAGGTGGCCTTGGTTGGCTCCCGGAGGCGTAGGCATCGTTTTGATGCTGCCCCGGTGCCCATCGTTGGCCAGGTGCGTTGGGGTTCCATGAGATGTTTGGGTGACTTCTCACTCCCGGATGATATGTGTTATTAAACGGTGCCCCCTTAGGTTGATTACCAACAAAATTAACAGATTCGTTTAAAGAAACGTGCGATAAGTCACCTGATAGATCATTGCCCAAACATTCATACGCGTGGTGTCCGCCGCCTCCACATCCTTCACACGTAATAACAGCAGCCGGTGCGGATGTAGGCGGAAGTGAATCGACCACGAAGAGACCACGGGCGCTTCTTGGTGCATTTCTCTGGGCAGTCCAAAATGTGCTGTGGGAGGCGGTGTCTCGCAGAATTCGAAGAGCCTCCTCTGGAGTATGGTTCATTAGAGTACCACCCGCAGCAGCATCGATCATCTCCCGGTAGTTGGGCTCGATCGCGAAGTAGAATGTCTCTACCACGTTCCAAGTTTGGAGCTCATGGTTCGGGCAGCGGCGGAGAAGATCATTAAGGCGCTCCCACGCCTCGGCAAGGGTCTCTTGGTCAGCTTGGCGAAAGGTGGCGATCTCCCGCCGCAGGCTCACAATTTTATCAACGGGGTGGAATTTGGCCAGGAACTTGGATGCGAGAGCATCCCAAGTCGCAGCGGTCCCAGGAGGAATAGAATGGAGCCACACCTTGGCCTTGTCACGAAGTGAGAATGGGAACAGTCGCAGCTTGACTGTATCATGAGGAATCCCAGCGTAGGGGAAGGTCCCGCAGATATCGGAAAACTCTGCCAGGTGCAGGTGCGGATCTTCACTGGCCATCCCTGAGAACTGAGCATTGTTCTGGATGATGTTCAAGATCGCAGGTTTGATCTCGAACTGGTTGTTCATAATGTTGGGACCGAACCCAGGATACACACTCCCAACTGTCGGAGTGGTATAATCTCTCATCGTTCGGGGTCGAGGCCTAACTACCTCTTGCTCATCTCCAGGATGGTGCTGCTCCACGTTGGGCACTCTTGGTTCAACATCATATGGGTTTATGTTGTCACCCATTGCCGCCTGTACGGCTGCTGCGCTCCTTCATGCGCGAGCGGGCCGTTCGATCTCGGGATCAAAGGGTACAAGTTCTTGTCTCTGCATGCACAATCACAACCAAGAGAAAACAAAACAAAGAAAATAAAAAACAACTGCTCTTGTAACAAAAGTTCACAACTAACGACGTTACACGCCTGAACATTCCCCGGCAACGGCGCCAAAAACTTGATGCGATGTTCGGCAAGTGCACCGGTCGCTTTCAAGTAATAAATGTTGGGAATAGAGTCCCCGAGTGTCGGTCTCTTGAGGAATGCAGGTTGGGTGAACGAATCGCATTGTGTGACAATTGTTACACAAGCGGGAACGAACACAACAAGAGGGGTTTTGATTTGGTTTCCTATTGTTAACAACAATAAAAGGGGTGCGGGTCGAAATCACCGCTTCACAAGGCGAGATGAGTGCAACGGCCGCGATGCCGAGCTTTGTGAGGCGGATGGACGGTGCGCAAGTGGGTGAAGTGATCACTAGTGCGGAGAGTGAGGGTCGTAGACACCTCTTCACAAATCGTCGCTAGCTCTGGTTAACGCGAATCGAATACAATGAATGCGTGAGTGAGTGAGTGGAGGTGAAACGAATCACAAGCAAATGTTGATGAACAGAGAAGAAACAAACATTGCATTTAAACTAAACATCATGATATTCAAGTTCAAATGATTCAATGAAATACAACAAAGGGGAGAAGAAGAAGATAACCAATGGACGAAGACTAGCGGTCGTTCACGGCCGGAATGGTAGTTTGTCAAGCTACCTCCGGACTCGGGCGGACTGTGCTTCCGGCATCGAGAGACTGTCACGATCTCTCCACGTGCTTCCGTCGTCTTCTACCTCAGGATTGCTGTTCTTCTCACCGGACAGAAATGGAGACAGCTTGCTTGAGTGCTCGCGGATGGCGGAGAATGCTTCTGGACGATGGAGAAATGCTTAGGATGGCCGGAGACGATTTCCCCTTCTAGAGAAGATGAGGTGAAGGTGGCTGGAAGTGGAAAACGGCGGCGTACGGACTGAAAATCGCACTCCCGGAAGCACCCGTATACCTAATTTGCGGAACAGGTCATTATATAGGCGCTGGCAAAAATACTGCGCACGGTCATTGGCGCAGGACCAGTGGTCGTGCGCGCAGGAGTTCTGTGATCGTGCGCCTGCCTGGGCGGAGCCTGCAATGTAAGAAATTTATAAAATAACATGTTCGCACGACCAGTGGCGCACGACCAGTGGTCGTGCGCACTATCGTAAATGGTCGTGCGTTCGGTCAAGACAGAACTCAAATTTCGGGGGTTGAGTGCGCACGATCAGTGGCGCACGACCAGTGGTCGTGCGCAATAGAACCAGTGATCGTGCGCAGTGTTCCTGTACAAAATTGTACCGGGAACACCTGCACGACTCCTGTTCCTATAGAAATGCTAATCAGGCCACTAAAAGTGGCACTCAATAATATGATAAGGCCATCAAAAGAGAATAAACATAAAACACATCAAAATAGGCCAAGAAGTGCACCTAGCATAGAATGACAAATATGAGCTAAAACAAGGCTAAAGTGCAATGGAATGAGTAGAAAAACGGCCAAGATGAGTCCATATATATGTATATAATTGGGACTCATCACACCCCCAGACTTAACTGTTTGCGCGTCCCGAGCAAACAAATCCGGCGGAGTAGGGAAAGTGGTGGTTGGCGTAAAGAATTGCAAATAAAGAGTCAGATGCGAAGTATCATACTCATGCAAATAGAAATTCTGTAAAAGAAGATTCTAACTATACTAATTAATTTACAAAAGTATACATGCGTAAATAGAGATTTATTTGTACTCAGATGGTGAATCATGAAGAATTTGTGCGGTCGTGCCCGATGTGAAAGTAAACAAGCCACTCAGGAGGGTGTTGCTAAAGACCGGAATTCGGGAATAACTCCGCTGAAATCCATCAACGACGAGAACCATAAGCTTGCCCGGTTACACTCTCTCCACGGCACTAGCAAACTCAGAAGTTAAATCAATAGGACTTCTGGTTGTAATTGGGCTTAGGTTACGGTGTGATAATCAATGATAAACGAAACGGCTACGCAACCCAAATGAGCAACATCGAAATGCTTACCCTGAACAAGCCCAAAATAGCGCTAGTGTACCATACCCCCAGACTTAGTTTAAAAACGGGTGTGTACACAGCCTACTCCAAACAAATACCAACTAAAATTTTCTATTACGCCCAAGGGGATTTCTTGTCATTTTTATTCTTTACAGATTATTTCTTTTAACTTCATTTTTTTTCATCATTCATCATTTTTTTTTTTCATTTATCCCCCGGTTGGTTTACAACAATATGTTCAGCACACAATACACTTTCTCTTCACATCACAAAAATTTCCAAACATCACATCCAAATATGACAGGTAATTCCAGTTAACTCACTACTTGGCTGCGATAATAGGATAAGCTTCAGGCTTTGGTGATTTAAAAGAAGAGCTGAAATAAAAGAAGGGTAGGCACAAACTTGGCTTGCAAAGGTGAACGCATAGGTCATGGAAAACAAGGCTCAAACTAGCCAAAATGGCCTACATCACATTTAACAAAATGAGTTGCTCTCGCCATGCTTCAAGAGTCGCTTGGGGCAAGTTCTTAGCCCACGATAAAGGTAAACCTTCCTCCCGACTCGAGTAGCACACAACTAGTGCTCGTATACACACAACACCGTGCTACCACAAATTTCGTTCACATTCACCATTTGAGTAAAATAAATCAAAAACTATGCAAGAACACTAATTGTAAATTACAAGTATAGAGATAATCTAATTCTACTCAAATTTCTACGCAAGCAAGGAATATGCGACTAGGGCACTACAAGAGTCAACATCGCACTCCGATTTGCAATTCCTAAGCTAACATCCTATTTCACATTCCAAACCAAGATAAGTGTGAACGGAAGCACACAAACAAGTGAGTGCGCGCTAAAGTGGGTGCAGTGGTGTGCGGAGAAAGTAAATAAATCATAAAACTGAAAATAAAATACTTCTAGCATGCTAAGCACTAGTGCACGTGCAGTGAACACTCGGCACACTCCCCCCCCAGACTTGAATTGGACAATCACATGAATTATGACAATGAGAATAAAGAAATGTTGAGGAAGAGGGTACCTATGCTCAGATATGAGCATACCAGAAGATTGGCGTTAATATTGCGAAGGGAATCCAAGTCCGCCACCAAAAGAAATTGCCGCACACCTGCAGGCAAAAAGGCTCCAAGCAAAAATACATAAAACTAAACTATTAACAGGTTAGCCACAAAAACTTGGGTTGTCTCCCAGCAGCGCTTTTGTTTTATGTCCTTAAGCTGGACCAAATACCTGTATTAAAATTGTTTATAGAGTGCAGAAAATAAAAGTGCATAAAAAGAGAGTTTCACAAACTAAGAACTAAAAATCAGCTGCAGGCGCTTTTATGGTGCACGTCTCCCGTAGATTGTAAGCGGGAGGTGAAGGCTTTAGGGCCAACACTGGTGTCACCCAGTGTTCCCCTATCCTCCGCCCTTTTGCCACGGAGAGCGGCAGAGCGCGCATCGCGCAGATGCTTCTCTTGTTTAAGTTTAGCAACAGTCGGAGACTGCCAACGTTGAACGTTTTCAGATTCTCCCATCTTAGTAGCGGGTGGCGTCACTTCCGTCGCCGCAGTAACGACCGGATCAGCCCAAGAGTGGAATGCTTAAATTGTTTATTACATGATTCAATGCAAGAAAATAATGGGATGTCGTCCCGAATCAAGTTCAGCTCAATATGTTTAGGACTGCTGTCCTCCTCCCTCTTGGAATCATAGTCTCTCCGAAAATCCACTTTTTCCTCTCCGCTTGACTGGTACTCTTCCTTTTCTCCTTCAGATGATCCATTATATTTCATATCCCCTACACAACTCAGTGATTCATCAAAAATAAAAGGGGGGGGGGGGGGGGGGGCAAATAGATGTTTTGGTTATAACCTTGGGGCAAGTGGGCAACGATACCTTATTAGGTAGGAGGACACATCCCGCAGAAAAGTCAAGGGTGGCACCGCTCTCTTTCAAGAACGGTACACCCAAGATAGGGATGGAGTGATTCTCCCGTGGTCCCAACACTTGAAAATCAGCAACCACCAATGTCCCCTCAACTGTAACTTCTACATTTTTAACTTCCCCTTCCGATTGTATGACGGTAGCGTTTGCGAGCACAAGAGATTTCCGGTCCTCCGTGTTAATTTCAAGTTGCAGTTTATCAAAGTCTTGCAAAGCAATGACGTTGCGGGAGGAGCCAGAATCACACAAGGCCTTAGTTTCAATTTTATTAATGGAACAGGAGATTACTAACTCACACGGATGACCCACTTCCGCATCGCCGAGACTCTTTCCTTGGTCTATTGGGTTTTTTTCGGTATTACTAGGGAGAGTCCCGTGCGACCGCTCGGTTAGCAATTGGGCCAATTGGCCCAGCTGCGTTTCCAAGTTCCGCATGGATGCGGTTTGGTTTACCATGTTTGAGTTAGCCACTTGCATAAATTTTTCCATCATCTCCTCCAAGTTACTCTTTTTGGGAGCTGGGGGGCCTTGATTATATTCCGGGTGAGGTGGCCTTGGTTGGCTCCCGGAGGCGTAGGCATCGTTTTGATGCTGCCCCGGTGCCCATCGTTGGCCAGGTGCGTTGGGGTTCCATGAGATGTTTGGGTGACTTCTCACTCCCGGATGATATGTGTTATTAAACGGTGCCCCCTTAGGTTGATTACCAACAAAATTAACAGATTCGTTTAAAGAAATGTGCGAGAAGTCACCTGATAGATCATTGCCCAAACATTCATACGCGTGGTGTCCGCCGCCTCCACATCCTTCACACGTAATAACAGCAGCCGGTGCGGATGTAGGCGGAAGTGAATCGACCACGAAGAGACCACGGGCGCTTCTTGGTGCATTTCTCTGGGCAGTCCAAAATGTGCTGTGGGAGGCGGTGTCTCGCAGAATTCGAAGAGCCTCCTTTGGAGTATGGTTCATTAGAGTACCACCCGCAGCAGCATCGATCATCGCCCGGTAGTTGGGCTCGATCGCGAAGTAGAATGTCTCTACCACGTTCCAAGTTTGGAGCTCATGGTTCGGGCAGCGGCGGAGAAGATCATTAAGGCGCTCCCACGCCTCGGCAAGGGTCTCTTGGTCAGCTTGGCGAAAGGTGGCGATCTCCCGCCGCAGGCTCACAATTTTATCAACGGGGTGGAATTTGGCCAGGAACTTGGATGCGAGAGCATCCCAAGTCGCAGCGGTCCCAGGAGGAATAGAATGGAGCCACACCTTGGCCTTGTCACGAAGTGAGAATGGGAACAGTCGCAGCTTGACTGTATCATCAGGAATCCCAGCGTAGGGGAAGGTCCCGCAGATATCGGAAAACTCTGCCAGGTGCAGGTGCGGATCTTCACTGGCCATCCCTGAGAACTGAGCATTGTTCTGGATGATGTTCAAGATCGCGGGTTTGATCTCGAACTGGTTGTTCATAATGTTGGGACCGAACCCAGGATACACACTCCCAACTGTCGGAGTGGTATAATCTCTCATCGTTCGGGGTCGAGGCCTAACTACCTCTTGCTCATCTCCAGGATGGTGCTGCTCCACGTTGGGCACTCTTGGTTCAACATCATATGGGTTTATGTTGTCACCCATTGCCGCCTGTACGGCTGCTGCGCTCCTTCATGCGCGAGCGGGCCGTTCGATCTCGGGATCAAAGGGTACAAGTTCTTGTCTCTGCATGCACAATCACAACCAAGAGAAAACAAAACAAAGAAAATAAAAAACAACTGCTCTTGTAACAAAAGTTCACAACTAACGACGTTACACGCCTGAACATTCCCCGGCAACGGCGCCAAAAACTTGATGCGATGTTCGGCAAGTGCACCGGTCGCTTTCAAGTAATAAATGTTGGGAATAGAGTCCCCGAGTGTCGGTCTCTTGAGGAATGCAGGTTGGGTGAACGAATCGCATTGTGTGACAATTGTTACACAAGCGGGAACGAACACAACAAGAGGGGTTTTGATTTGGTTTCCTATTGTTAACAACAATAAAAGGGGTGCGGGTCGAAATCACCGCTTCACAAGGCGAGATGAGTGCAACGGCCGCGATGCCGAGCTTCGTGAGGCGGATGGACGGTGCGCAAGTGGGTGAAGTGATCACTAGTGCGGAGAGTGAGGGTCGTAGACACCTCTTCACAAATCGTCGCTAGCTCTGGTTAACGCGAATCGAATACAATGAATGCGTGAGTGAGTGAGTGGAGGTGAAACGAATCACAAGCAAATGTTGATGAACAGAGAAGAAACAAACATTGCATTTAAACTAAACATCATGATATTCAAGTTCAAATGATTCAATGAAATACAACAAAGGGGAGAAGAAGAAGATAACCAATGGACGAAGACTAGCGGTCGTTCACGGCCGGAATGGTAGTTTGTCAAGCTACCTCCGGACTCGGGCGGACTGTGCTTCCGGCATCGAGAGACTGTCACGATCTCTCCACGTGCTTCCGTCGTCTTCTACCTCAGGATTGCTGTTCTTCTCACCGGACAGAAATGGAGACAGCTTGCTTGAGTGCTCGCGGATGGCGGAGAATGCTTCTGGACGATGGAGAAATGCTTAGGATGGCCGGAGACGATTTCCCCTTCTAGAGAAGATGAGGTGAAGGTGGCTGGAAGTGGAAAACGGCGGCGTACGGACTGAAAATCGCACTCCCGGAAGCACCCGTATACCTAATTTGCGGAACAGGTCATTATATAGGCGCTGGCAAAAATACTGCGCATGGTCATTGGCGCAGGACCAGTGGTCGTGCGCGCAGGAGTTCTGTGATCGTGCGCCTGCCTGGGCGGAGCCTGCAATGTAAGAAATTTATAAAATAACATGTTCGCACGACCAGTGGCGCACGACCAGTGGTCGTGCGCACTATCGTAAATGGTCGTGCGTTCGGTCAAGACAGAACTCAAATTTCGGGGGTTGAGTGCGCACGATCAGTGGCGCACGACCAGTGGTCGTGCGCAATAGAACCAGTGATCGTGCGCAGTGTTCCTGTACAAAATTGTACCGGGAACACCTGCACGACTCCTGTTCCTATAGAAATGCTAATCAGGCCACTAAAAGTGGCACTCAATAATATGATAAGGCCATCAAAAGAGAATAAACATAAAACACATCAAAATAGGCCAAGAAGTGCACCTAGCATAGAATGACAAATATGAGCTAAAACAAGGCTAAAGTGCAATGGAATGAGTAGAAAAACGGCCAAGATGAGTCCATATATATGTATATAATTGGGACTCATCACACCCCCAGACTTAACTGTTTGCGCGTCCCGAGCAAACAAATCCGGCGGAGTAGGGAAAGTGGTGGTTGGCGTAAAGAATTGCAAATAAAGAGTCAGATGCGAAGTATCATACTCATGCAAATAGAAATTCTGTAAAAGAAGATTCTAACTATACTAATTAATTTACAAAAGTATACATGCGTAAATAGAGATTTATTTGTACTCAGATGGTGAATCATGAAGAATTTGTGCGGTCGTGCCCGATGTGAAAGTAAACAAGCCACTCAGGAGGGTGTTGCTAAAGACCGAAATTCGGGAATAACTCCGCTGAAATCCATCAACGACGAGAACCATAAGCTTGCCCGGTTACACTCTCTCCACGGCACTAGCAAACTCAGAAGTTAAATCAATAGGACTTCTGGTTGTAATTGGGCTTAGGTTACGGTGTGATATTCAATGATAAACGAAACGGCTACGCAACCCAAATGAGCAACATCGAAATGCTTACCCTGAACAAGCCCAAAATAGCGCTAGTGTACCATACCCCCAGACTTAGTTTAAAAACGGGTGTGTACACAGCCTACTCCAAACAAATACCAACTAAAATTTTCTATTACGCCCAAGGGGATTTCTTGTCATTTTTATTCTTTACAGATTATTTCTTTTAACTTCATTTTTTTTCATCATTCATCATTTTTTTTCATTTATCCCCCGGTTGGTTTACAACAATATGTTCAGCACACAATACACTTTCTCTTCACATCACAAAAATTTCCAAACATCACATCCAAATATGACAGGTAATTCCAGTTAACTCACTACTTGGCTGCGATAATAGGATAAGCTTCAGGCTTTGGTGATTTAAAAGAAGAGCTGAAATAAAAGAAGGGTAGGCACAAACTTGGCTTGCAAAGGTGAACGCATAGGTCATGGAAAACAAGGCTCAAACTAGCCAAAAATGGCCTACATCACATTTAACAAAATGAGTTGCTCTCGCCCATGCTTCAAGAGTCGCTTGGGGCAAGTTCTTAGCCCACGATAAAGGTAAACCTTCCTCCCGACTCGAGTAGCACAAAACTAGTGCTCGTATACACACAACACCGTGCTACCACAAATTTCGTTCACATTCACCATTTGAGTAAAATAAATCAAAAACTATGCAAGAACACTAATTGTAAATTACAAGTATAGAGACAATCTAATTCTACTCAAATTTCTACGCAAGCAAGGAATATGCGACTAGGGCACTACAAGAGTCAACATCGCACTCCGATTTGCAATTCCTAAGCTAACATCCTATTTCACATTCCAAACCAAGATAAGTGTGAACGAAAGCACACAAACAAGTGAGTGCGCGCTAAAGTGGGTGCAGTGGTGTGCGGAGAAAGTAAATAAATCATAAAACTGAAAATAAAATACTTCTAGCATGCTAAGCACTAGTGCACGTGCAGTGAACACTCGGCACACTCCCCCCCCCCCAGACTTGAATTGGACAATCACATGAATTATGACAATGAGAATAAAGAAATGTTGAGGAAGAGGGTACCTATGCTCAGATATGAGCATACCAGAAGATTGGCGTTAATATTGCGAAGGGAATCCAAGTCCGCCACCAAAAGAAATTGCCGCACACCTGCAGGCAAAAAGGCTCCAAGCAAAAATACATAAAACTAAACTATTAACAGGTTAGCCACAAAAACTTGGGTTTTCTCCCAGCAGCGCTTTTGTTTTATGTCCTTAAGCTGGACCAAATACCTGTATTAAAATTGTTTATAGAGTGCAGAAAATAAAAGTGCATAAAAAGAGAGTTTCACAAACTAAGAACTAAAAATCAGCTGCAGGCGCTTTTATGGTGCACGTCTCCCGTAGATTGTAAGCGGGAGGTGAAGGCTTTAGGGCCAACACTGGTGTCACCCAGTGTTCCCCTATCCTCCGCCCTTTTGCCACGGAGAGCGGCAGAGCGCGCATCGCGCAGATGCTTCTCTTGTTTAAGTTTAGCAACAGTCGGAGACTGCCAACGTTGAACGTTTTCAGATTCTCCCATCTTAGTAGCGGGTGGCGTCACTTCCGTCGCCGCAGTAACGACCGGATCAGCCCAAGAGTGGAATGCTTAAATTGTTTATTACATGATTCAATGCAAGAAAATAATGGGATGTCGTCCCGAATCAAGTTCAGCTCAATATGTTTAGGACTGCTGTCCTCCTCCCTCTTGGAATCATAGTCTCTCCGAAAATCCACTTTTTCCTCTCCGCTTGACTGGTACTCTTCCTTTTCTCCTTCAGATGATCCATTATATTTCATATCCCCTACACAACTCAGTGATTCATCAAAAATAAAAGGGGGGGGGGGGGGCAAATAGATGTTTTGGTTATAACCTTGGGGCAAGTGGGCAACGATACCTTATTAGGTAGGAGGACACATCCCGCAGAAAAGTCAAGGGTGGCACCGCTCTCTTTCAAGAACGGTACACCCAAGATAGGGATGGAGTGATTCTCCCGTGGTCCCAACACTTGAAAATCAGCAACCACCAATGTCCCCTCAACTGTAACTTCTACATTTTTAACTTCCCCTTCCGATTGTATGACGGTAGCGTTTGCGAGCACAAGAGATTTCCGGTCCTCCGTGTTAATTTCAAGTTGCAGTTTATCAAAGTCTTGCAAAGCAATGACGTTGCGGGAGGAGCCAGAATCACACAAGGCCTTAGTTTCAATTTTATTAATGGAACAGGAGATTACTAACTCACACGGATGACCCACTTCCGCATCGCCGAGACTCTTTCCTTGGTCTATTGGGTTTTTTTCGGTATTACTAGGGAGAGTCCCGTGCGACCGCTCGGTTAGCACTTGGGCCAATTGGCCCAGCTGCGTTTCCAAGTTCCGCATGGATGCGGTTTGGTTTACCATGTTTGAGTTAGCCACTTGCATAAATTTTTCCATCATCTCCTCCAAGTTACTCTTTTTGGGAGCTGGGGGGCCTTGATTATATTCCGGGTGAGGTGGCCTTGGTTGGCTCCCGGAGGCGTAGGCATCGTTTTGATGCTGCCCCGGTGCCCATCGTTGGCCAGGTGCGTTGGGGTTCCATGAGATGTTTGGGTGACTTCTCACTCCCGGATGATATGTGTTATTAAACGGTGCCCCCTTAGGTTGATTACCAACAAAATTAACAGATTCGTTTAAAGAAATGTGCGAGAAGTCACCTGATAGATCATTGCCCAAACATTCATACGCGTTGTGTCCGCCGCCTCCACATCCTTCACACGTAATAACAGCAGCCGGTGCGGATGTAGGCGGAAGTGAATCGACCACGAAGAGACCACGGGCGCTTCTTGGTGCATTTCTCTGGGCAGTCCAAAATGTGCTGTGGGAGGCGGTGTCTCGCAGAATTCGAAGAGCCTCCTCTGGAGTATGGTTCATTAGAGTACCACCCGCAGCAGCATCGATCATCGCCCGGTAGTTGGGCTCGATCGCGAAGTAGAATGTCTCTACCACGTTCCAAGTTTGGAGCTCATGGTTCGGGCAGCGGCGGAGAAGATCATTAAGGCGCTCCCACGCCTCGGCAAGGGTCTCTTGGTCAGCTTGGCGAAAGGTGGCGATCTCCCGCCGCAGGCTCACAATTTTATCAACGGGGTGGAATTTGGCCAGGAACTTGGATGCGAGAGCATCCCAAGTCGCAGCGGTCCTAGGAGGAATAGAATGGAGCCACACCTTGGCCTTGTCACGAAGTGAGAATGGGAACAGTCGCAGCTTGACTGTATCATCAGGAATCCCAGCGTAGGGGAAGGTCCCGCAGATATCGGAAAACTCTGCCAGGTGCAGGTGCGGATCTTCACTGGCCATCCCTGAGAACTGAGCATTGTTCTGGATGATGTTCAAGATCGCAGGTTTGATCTCGAACTGGTTGTTCATAATGTTGGGACCGAACCCAGGATACACACTCCCAACTGTCGGAGTGGTATAATCTCTCATCGTTCGGGGTCGAGGCCTAACTACCTCTTGCTCATCTCCAGGATGGTGCTGCTCCACGTTGGGCACTCTTGTTTCAACATCATATGGGTTTATGTTGTCACCCATTGCCGCCTGTACGGCTGCTGCGCTCCTTCATGCGCGAGCGGGCCGTTCGATCTCGGGATCAAAGGGTACAAGTTCTTGTCTCTGCATGCACAATCACAACCAAGAGAAAACAAAACAAAGAAAATAAAAAACAACTGCTCTTGTAACAAAAGTTCACAACTAACGACGTTACACGCCTGAACATTCCCCGGCAACGGCGCCAAAAACTTGATGCGATGTTCGGCAAGTGCACCGGTCGCTGTCAAGTAATAAATGTTGGGAATAGAGTCTCCGAGTGTCGGTCTCTTGAGGAATGCAGGTTGGGTGAACGAATCGCATTGTGTGACAATTGTTACACAAGCGGGAACGAATACAACAAGAGGGGTTTTGATTTGGTTTCCTATTGTTAACAACAATAAAAGGGGTGCGGGTCGAAATCACCGCTTCACAAGGCGAGATGGGTGCAACGGCCGCGATGCCGAGCTTCGTGAGGCGGATGGACGGTGCGCAAGTGGGTGAAGTGATCACTAGTGCGGAGAGTGAGGGTCGTAGACACCTCTTCACAAATCGTCGCTAGCTCTAGTTAACGCGAATCGAATACAATGAATGCATGAGTGAGTGAGTGGAGGTGAAACGAATCACAAGCAAATGTTGATGAACAGAGAAGAAACAAACATTGCATTTAAACTAAACATCATGATATTCAAGTTCAAATGATTCAAAGAAATACAACAAAGGGGAGAAGAAGAAGATAACCAATGGACGAAGACTAGCGGCCGTTCATGGCCGGAATGGTAGTTTGTCAAGCTACCTCTGGACTCGGGCGGACTGTGCTTCCAGCGTCAAGAGACTGTCACGATCTCTCCACGTGCTTCCGTCATCTTCTACCTCAGGATTGCTGTTCTTCTCACCGGACAGAAATGGAGACAGCTTGCTTGAGTGCTTGCGGATGGCGGAGAATGCTTCTGGACGATGGAGAAATGCTTAGGATGGCCGGAGACGACTTCCCCTTCCAGAGAAGATGAGGTGGAGGTGGCTGGAAGTGGAAAACGGCGGAGTACGGACTGAAAATTGCGCTCCCGGAAGCCCCCGTATACCTAATTTATGGAACAGGTCATTATATAGGCGCTGGCAAAAATTCTGCGCACGGTCATTGGCGCACGACCAGTGGTCGTGTGCGCAGGAGTTCTGTGATCGTGCGCCTGCCTGGGCGGAGCCTGCAATGAAAGAAATTTATAAAATAACATGTTCGCACGACCAGTGGCGCACGACCAGTGGTCGTGCGCACTATCGTAAATGGTCGTGCGTTCGGTCAAGACAGAACTCAAATTTCGGGGGTTGAGTGCGCACGATCAGTGGCGCACGACCAGTGGTCGTGCGCAATAGAACCAGTGATCGTACGCAGTTTTCCTGTACAGAATTGTACCAGGAACACCTGCACGACTCCTGTTCCTACAGAAATGCTAATCAGGCCACTGAAAGTGGCACTCAACAATATGATAAGGCCATCAAAAGAGAATAAACATAAAACACACCAAAATAGCCCAAGAAGTGCACCTAGCATAGAATGACAAATATGAGCTAAAACAAGGCTAAAGTGCAATGGAATGAGTAGAAAAACGGCCCAGATGAGTCTATATATGTGTATATAATTGGGACTCATCAGTGAGCCAAGAGGGAAATAATAGGCTGAAGCCTACTACTGAGTTGGCCCTTGATGGCCAGCCAATTTTATAGCTTTACATGTACTGCCAGCCTGCGTGCCGATATATGCTGTTGAGTTAGTTACATTTGTTAAATGTAAGGCCTTAAGGCCATAACTCTTTAATGGACATTCCTGAGTTAGTAGACATTCTGATTTTAATGTTTAATGAAAGCTTCCGCTTCCGCTTTGTTTATACTCTCATGTAATATGTTCAGTTTATCATCTTACTAACGCCTAGCTAGTGTGTTTAATATGGCGTGGTGTCCCAGCCAGATCTATTGGTAAATTATTTGTACTGGCAGGGTGTTATAAAGGATGTATCAAACTCTAAACATGCTAAACGTATATTGACATGTAGGTCGACAATAAAAATGGTAAATTGTTTGGCCGTCGAGGGTCAGCTCAGCATTGGGCTTCTGCACGCTATTACACACACGGCTCACCAGCACATGAACCATCCACAAATAAGAGGTAAACTAGGGCCAACTATAAGCTGGCACAAACCGCATAATGATCCCCCTGACAATCATAGCTGGCTCCGGGGCAAGGCACCGCTCACCTGCAAGCAAGCCACATATGCAATATGAAGCAAAACAAAAAAAATGCAACTAGTCTGCATAAATTGAGGTTTTAAGCATAATCAATCTTCTAGGTTGAGCATCAAGGTAAAGGGAACCTATGTACGCAAATGATCTTGGTTGAGTTCACGAGGAGGTTCTCTTCGACCACCTAAGCAAACGCGTATAAGGCTAACATAATATCAAATCGCCACATCACAACTACAGCTAATCAACACCACACGTTTCATTCACCTAAGGCATGCATTCAGTGACTCTAACACGAGTAGTACCTCCACCATATGTTATGCAAACTTAGGTGGAAAGAAAGAGTAATTGTCGACCTAGGATATCTTGCCTTCCACGACCTAACCAATGATCAAACGGAGTATAGGAGGGTAAGTGCTCTCACAGATCAATATGGAATGGATTCAGCTCAGGTTTGCCCATGTTCAAGTCATCGTGATCAACTTGTACGATGCAGTATGACTTCTCTTCGGTCCATAAGCATTTAACACATACAAGTGCTACCAAAATATCTAGCTACGCACATAATCCATACGAGAAGGCATATGTTTTGCAAGCACTACCGACATAGGAGGTCCATGTCATCTCTAATAAGAATTTGTTATTATACTTTGAGTCACTTAGATCACACCTAGAGGTGGCGTGATAGGTGATTTTTAATCCTTTTATAAAGTTTTAGTGAGATGATAAAAAAAATTCAAGCACAGAAAGCAAACAAGGATTTTTAGAGGTTCCCCAAGAATGCCTTGGGTAGTCCTCTCTCCACGCCTCATATCTAGCAATGTGCTAGACTAGGTAAAGTCCTCCAAATCTCAGTCTTCTTCTCCAAGACATACACTCAGGCCACTTAGGCCCTACCTCAATCTCTCTAACAAGAGATCTACACTCAGATCTTTTTCAAAATCCTACACTAAGATTCCCAAAGGAAACCTATAACTTAGGCTCCAATAGCCCTACAACTCAAGCTTACACAAAAAACCCTACAACTCAGGTCTCAAAAGATCCTACAGTAATCAGTTTATAATTTCACTGTTTACAATACAACTTAGAATCAAAAGATAAATAAAGAATAAACTTGAGTCTTCTGTAGAAGCACATTATATATGTTTCTTCTTCCTTAATCAGATCTCAGAAATAATATTCTTGAATGATTTCATATTAAGCAAAATAAATTTTCTTGCAGAATAAAACTTCTTAATCAAATATATTTTCTTCAGGGAGAAATTTAATTGTTGAGTAATACTTGAGCAATGAGAAGAATCAGATCTTGTTGTCCAAGCTCAGATGTTCTTACAAGAATACTGGAGAATAAATAGTAGCAACACCTTAGGGTTTTTTCTTGAGAAACTTTGTTGCTCCCTCCAATGGATTTATGTTCTCGTTCTTTGTCGTAGATGATTCACAAAAGCTTTATTTAGATTGTAATCGTAATTATTGTCTGAATTGTGAGCCCACACGGTCTATTCAAAGAAATTTCTGCCAACGGCTAAGAATAAAAAAAGATTTATTTAATTATGGCCATATAGAAGAAATCCCCTGATTGGAACATCAGAAGGTTGATTTCAAATTGAAATTTAAGCTAAGGAATAATTCTCGGATTTATTCCCGCGCCTTGCATATATAGAAATCTTCTAGGCAATTTTCTCTTCTAGACGATATAAGCCGTCTGGACGATACATGCTTTCTAGACGATATAAGCCGTTTGGACAATACAAGCCTTCTAGACAATTCAAGTCTTCAGACGATACAACTCTTCTAGATGATAAAGCTCTTCTAGATGACATTGGACTTAGCCAATATTTAGATATTGATCATATCTGGCTAATGTAGTTATGATCTAGCCGACATAGAGTTTTGTCATCGATGCCGATACAACAATGGTCTAGACGACATAGAATTTTGTCGTCGAGATCATCTAGCCGATACAGTAGTGGTCTAGACGACATAGAATCCTTGTCGTCTAGGTCATCTAGCCGATTTTTTCCTTAGCCAATTTTAGGCTTATTCCAACATCTTGGCTATCTTTATAGCTTCATTTCCAGACCTTTTCCAAATGACTTTTCCTTAATAGCGACAAGTCTAATATAGTGCTAGATTATAAGTCAACATATGTTTTGCACCATGAGGGATTATATAGGCAAAATACTATTTGATAGACTATAAGCCTAACCCTACATTAGCCATGCACTTTTGTTATACCTATCACATCAAAACTAGAATAGAGCATCAAATACATAATGTTTTTATTGTTATCCTGAGGCTTCTTCAAATCAGGAATCTTGTTGTCAATATTTCCAACAATCTCTCAGTATTTGTAGAAGTCAGAACCTCATATATCAATAGACACATATATAATATTATAAACAAAATTGACACAAGGCATAAGATAAAAATTCTATTATATACTAAATTAAAAATAATGTTTACATTAGAGATTTAACTAGAACATCATTAACCCAAGAGTGTCAACTTTCCATTACCTTTTCTTGATTTTCAACCACTATCTCCAGCAGCCTTCCTCCTTTGTCTTTCAAAATATCCTAGTGGTTTATGAATGTATCTTGGAGGAGGAGGTGTCCATTAGAATACTTTCTCACGTGAATACTCCACTTCCTCTCTTACTCTTCATGCGTGTTCCATTCCACAGAGATATAATACCTTTAGGTATTAATAACTTGACTGCCAAACTGATTCCAAGTGTACAATATAATTGACTTAGATTTAGGGCTCCATTCGTCAAAGCTAGGAAGTTTCTGGATTTCCTATCTTCTCTTCTTCCTTGCCAACATTTCTTCTTTAGCTGTTACTGCTTTCCTTTTATGAGATGATTCAACAATGTGAGGACTGTCAGAGATTTGCTCAACTTGGGGTTCAAGATATGCAGGCTCTGAATCAGAATTCAGCTGGGGTAGATTCAAGGAAAGTCTTTTAGCATTTGAGACCCAAATAGCCTAATCAACACCTTGTTTTATGATAACATCCTCGCCCTTTCGGACTTCTTCAGATACATGCTGGCAAATGCTACCCTAGAGGTCGGATATTATACTTCTGAGCATATTTACACCTTTAGTGATACCATTCTTCTTTTCTAGGAGGTGTTCATCCAGTAGCTGTCTATAAAAGCTAACTCAAGGATGTTCATCGTATGCTCTATCATATTGTTAGCCGTTGACTGGAATGCATTTTGAAGATTTTCTAAGGTAGCACACAGATTTTCTATTAATTCTTCAAGCCCTTTATGAGTTATTTCCAATTGATGGGTTGTATGGTCCAGAGCAGGAGCAGCCCTTTGGAAAACATTCAGTGTTTGGGCATTCAGTTGATGCATCTCAGGTTTTAATTCTGCTATTTCTTCAAATAATTCATTTCTCAAACTTTGGAGAGCCTTGTCCATATAACATTCAAAATTCATTGATTGACCATCAAATAAAGTTGCCATCTGATCCATAAAAGAACCAGACAATGTTTCATTGGTTGTAGGAATGGGATTGCTATGCTCTCCAACATTTGTTGGAATGATTAGATCTATTGCAAATTCCTAGTCCTCAAACATGCAGTCATGAGTGTTAGTTAGTCTTAGTAGATTTCTTCTCAACTTCTGGCTCTATCACAACTGAATTTCATTTGAACAATATAATCTCTTGACAAGTGTAAACTACTTTTTCTGGCTCAATTATTTGTTTAGCCACTTTACCAACAACTATAGGATTGCTTTCTGCAATTTTCCCTATAAGTTGGTCTACAACTTCTATATCAGTTGTATTCTAGGCAGAGCTCTCAAGTTGAGACTCCCCTCAATCACTTCAATTATTTTATAATCAAGTACTTTAGTTACTTCATCAATAAGTACTTCAATATATTGGGGTGAGTTTTCAAAGAATGACTGCCCCTCCACGATCTCAATATCTTGATTTGAGCTCTCCAAGGGAGAATACTGCTAAACATCAGCAATTTTCTCAACATCATCTTGTTTCTCTACTTCATTAGCCTTATCTACTTCATCAACATTCTCAATCTCATCAGCCACCCTGGGCATCTCCATGGGAGCAATTTCATCCGCATCTATTAGTGAAATATGATGCTCAGATTGCTCCCCCTCAATATGACTAGGAAGGCTGCTAGAGCTTTCTACCTCTTTCTTTTTCTTCCTTTCCTTCTTTATAGAGCTTTCTCCTTGGCTCTTTCTAGGCTTAGAGAAAGGATTTTCCCACCTCCTTATTTATTTGGAGTCAATCATCTTCAGATAATGCAGAGGGGTGCATTATGACTCATCAAGCTTATCACCCATGGTCTTCAACAGATATAGAGAGACAATCCTCCCAAAATTAGGGGCACTCAAACATGTCTTGAACTTCTCAAACATGAACTGACATCAGTTAATTTTCTAGGTCAGTATGATGGTAGTCATGACATTGAACATCTCTTTGGAAATTCTATCATATGAACCAAGCTTACATAGCATTGTCTTGCCCACTATGTCAAATATCAATTTTCCTGGTGAATTCATCTTCATTCTGTATAATGATCCATATTCCTCATTTGAGTAGCCACATCATTCTAGGGGTAACTCATGATTTGCTTGACTGATTTCATCTTCTTCTTCATCCTCTAGAAGTGAGGGCACATGATGAATTCTACTAATACTACTAGCAGTTATTTTCATAGCATTTCCTCCAATAGAATTCTTGATATATCTTCATGTTGAACTTATCTTTCCATTTTGGAGAAATTCCTGAACTTCTTTTAACCAGAAAGATGTAGGTTCTAATAGAACATAGTCCAAACCTAATGCACTGAGGAGAAAGATGACATTCTTGATTTCATCTGACACTTTCTTGAATCTGTCTTGCACAAGTTCATTGTCGATGTTAATCCTGGTGGTGGAGATGATCTTGGGATACGTTTACGATCAAGTTGTAGAGAGCAGAAGAATTACTCATCGGTGGAATGAAGGAAGCTAAGGGGTCGCACAGACGACTCTAAGGTTAATAATGAATTTAAACCATAATGTTTATAATGATACTAATTATAATAAAAAAAATATAAAGAGGGACGTGTTGGAACCAAGACTTGGCCACAACGAGGGGATCAGACCCCTTAGAGGGGGCAGGTAGCACTTACTGATCCCACGGAAGGAAACATGCCAAAGACTAAGAGCTAGACACAGACCCCTGGCTGCAATGCATAGGTCCCGCCACACACCCGGAAGATCTTTAGAGTGCTTCCCCTCCCAAGCCAAACCTGGAGCTGGGCACCTTGGAGAGTCTGAGGAGCTAACAAAAATGACCTAAGGAGGAGGAAGCAAAAGGATTAGAATCCTCTCCAAAGGTGCCCTTTAAGGTCTATATATAGCTTTTCTCTTCTAGTCTGCTAATAGCGTAAATCCGCCTTTTGGTTTTACTAAATGCACCCCAAACTGGTTTGCTAACAACCAAATTCTGTTGTTCTAAGAGGCTATGGGCTCACTGATGCGCAAATATAGCACACCGCTATAGGTGGTAGCGAGGCTGCGGCACAAAATGGCAGTGTTCCGGTCGTTGTCAAGTAATAATATGAGGAAGTAAATCCCCAAGTATCAAATCTCAAAGGAACACAGTAAGGTGGAGTTATCTATCGAGGACGGACTTGAGATTGAAGTCCTTTCGAGCGGATGGATTGCGGAAAAGGGGGGTTTTGTCTTATGGAAAATAAAAGAAAATAACTACAACTACTCCTATGCAATGCCGCTATGCAATGCTTCGCCAGGCCTTGAACGCACTACTTCGCAAGGGAAGATGGACGAGTAGGCAAGCAGATGGAGTGGTAAGTGCGGAATCGAACTGTGTAGGACTTGAGTGCACTGCTTCGTGAGGTGAATGGATTACACGGGCGGAAAGGTTTGAGGGCCGTTAGCACCTCTTAGCTTGGCGGATGAAAGAGTAGGTACACGGAATGGTAGAGTAGGCCAACAGAATGAAGTGGAGGGTAGAGTGGATTTGGTGGCGCACCTCTAGTGACTAATAAACATACAACATCATTTCACAAACATGAATTATCATAAAGAGCAAATATGTTTATAGCACACCATCATCAATAAAATGAAGAACACAACCAAATACATTCACACAAGTAGAGAAAAATGCAAGAGATACAACCGAATCCGGAGGCTTGTTGTAGACTCTCGGTAGGAATTGTCGGGTTGTCAATCCGCGTCCTAGCTCTGTCCCAATTATCGTCCGGGGTAGAGGAGGGTTGTCACTTCCTCCCAATGGACCCATCTTCTATGGTAAACTACAATCTGGCCACGTCCGATGCTAAGAACTCCTATCTTGGCGACGAAGATGAGGGTGGAATCCTCTCCATGAAGCACTTGGATCATGGAGGCGGCCGAGAGGATACTTCGGCTCAAGATTTGAGCCAAGAATGTGTCCGAAGCACCCCCAAATGGTGGGCGGTGATGGAACGGCGGACTGGAACGGAGCTGGAACCCTTAGGCGCGGGAAAGAAGATGGATCGGGCGAACTTCGGATTAGGTCGAGATCTGTAGATTTTATAGAAAAATTCAGAAATTTGGTCATGCACGGTCGAATGCACGACCGTGCATGAACCGTGCGATATTAATCGAGAATAAAGGCCAAGAAGATGAAGCAGGTGCACACGTGCATTATACTCACCCATGGTCGAAGCCGATCGTGCGTAAAAATGCAAGAGAAAATTCAAAAAGCTCAAAATCCGGCAAACAACAGAAGGTCGTGTGTTTTGTTCGCGCACGGTTGAGGCCAACCGTGCGTGAAGAAAACGCACGAGCGGGGCAGATCACCATATTGACCAGCTGATCATAGCGCACGACCACAGCCGCCCGTGCGTCAAGTAAATGCACGACTGTGCGTCAAGTAAACGCATGGCCGTGCGATTCATACGGGATGAATTCTGGGCAATATGGCGATCTGCACACCTGCACAACAAATTGAAACGCTGGGAACACACCTCCAGCACAAGTATAAAATCATAAAAAGGATGGGGAGCACATTGTGCTTGCCCCCAACAAAATAGTGCGCAATTACACACCACATTGGGTCTAAATGAGCACTTAAAGTGAAAGCGCGAACAAGTAAAATATAAGCAATTAAGAACTAAAATTGAAGTGCAAAAGCAGGAAAACTAGCCCAGATGAGTCCATAAAAGTGTATATAAATGGGACTCATCACACCCCCAGACTTACCTATTTGCACGTCCCGAGCAAACAAATTCCAAGCATGCGGGAAAATGGAATAGCTAGCTTAAAAATTACAAAATGTAGTACCATGCGAAGTCGCATGCTCATGTGCCTAGAAAAATATTAGAGAAGATTTCTAATTATACACATAGTTTATAAATTTCTAACAGAGTAAATAACTATTACTTCTACTCAAAATGGGAGTCACAGTGAATCATCCGGCCACACATACGGAGAAAGTAAAATAAACATTGAGACGAGCATTGCCCAAGTTGGGGTTCTTGACAAACTCCACCGAAATCCATCGGTGTCGGAGACCATAAGCTCGCTCAGTCACATTCTCTCCACGACATTGGATTGGTTCAAAGCGTGAGTCTGTAGGACTTTAGGTTTTAAATGGGGTTTGGGTTATGGTGAGGTAAACAAATATAAACATGAAGGCTTGAAACACCTACACCCAAATAAGCTTTATTACAACTCCTCACACAACAACATCGAATGCAAGTGCACCACACCCCCAGACTTAGACATTTGCAACATGGGTGTGTACACCACCTATTCCCAATATTTCAAATAATATTCAATTTAGCATTTCTTTTTCTCATTTCGACAAATTTTTTCTTCTTCTTCAATCAATGTCTATATATTTTTTCTTTTTATTTCTTTTCTTTTCATCACATATTCAATGAACACAACCACTTCTTCACATTATAATTCCACAATCAACACAACCACATTAAAATCTAAACAAAATGCTTGCATTTGGGTGTGCGACTAGGATTGGCTTTGAGGCTTTGGTGAGGTATAGGTGGAGCTGAACCAAAAGGATTGGGTAGGCACAAAGTGGATACCGAGGGAAGATATCAGGAATGGCACAAAGGCTCAACCGGGCCAAAATGATGGCCTACGTCATTCTCACGCAACAGAACTATCCTATGCATATGCTTCAAGAATCGCTTGGGGCAAGTTCTTAGCCACCGAGAAAGATTATCCTTTCTCCCGGCTCGCGCAATACACATCTAACGATACTTTACACACATCCCAATGCTACCTTTTGATTCACCCCAGATTCACCATTTTTGTAGAGTAAACCATATTTACACTAAAAGAAATGCATAAAACTAAAAGTATAAAAAAAATCTAATCTACACAAATCCCTATACTCACATGAGTACTTGACTAGGAACACCGGAGTCAACATTTTACTCCACTACATAATTTAAAAGCCAGCACAATCATTTTCCCAAACACACAAATGAAATGAGTTAAACTCGTAACGCGCCTACGGTTAAGTGAGCACTAATGTGGGTGTTGTGGTGTGCAGTAAAGATGAACAATACTAAATAAATGAGATAAAATTACTTCTAGTATGCAATGCAACATGTGTGTGCATAGTGGGTACATAGAACTGTTGGATCGGTAGGCGCCCTTAGAGGGGGGTGAATAAGGGTTTTAAAAACTTATATTATATTTTGAAATACTTGCTTTTGATAAGAAATCAAAATAGTGATTTTGTTTAAAGATCTAAATTGTTTTATAATAAAGGAGAGGATAATTAAAAATTTAGAGAAATGACGCAAAGAGAGGCATGATTATTATGAATAAAATTGATTACAAAATTTTGATTTCAATGACGCTAGAAATCAAAGCGAAATATGAAAGACTCTTTTTGTTTTCTATACCGACTCGTATCCCCACGAACCGGTTGGCTTTAGCCGATCCTTCCCCGGATACGGCCTCAATCCGCTCTAGCCAACCCTTCCCCGGATATGGCCTCGAGCACCCCCTAGACCTACACCCGAGACCTAGTCGCCAACACGAGGCGAATTTCAGCCCTATGTCCTACCCAAACCTAGTCGCCAACACGAGACAAATTTATTACACGATTTAAAAGAAGGGATGTGAAATAAATAACAACAATATAAAAGCTCACTATATGGATCTCTTGGAGAAGTGGACGAAGGCCCTCGGAGTATGATCGTAGTCGATGTGGTCTTTCGTCATGATGATGACGCGTGTTGAAATCTTCTCCACGGATCTCCTTTAGTCTTTATGGATTTGTGGGAGTATCTCTCTGAACCTTCCTCTCTCTGTTGTGGCACGAAGCTCTGGAATTTTGGATCTCTAGAGGATAATCAAGACGGAGACAAGGGATCCTTTTTATAGTCTCAGCGCTAGCGCCTGCGCTAGTGCTATCGCCGACGCTAGCCCATATTAGGACATATTCTGTGCGGCAGAATCTTCAATCGGAGGAAACTTTTCTCTCTTGCCTATTGTGCTCCTCGCTATCGCCTGCGCTATCAGATACCGCCTGGCGCTGTCTCCTTCTATAAGAACTCGCGGCATTTGCTCTTAAGCAAACATTTTGTCGATCGAAATTTCATCGAACGCAGCTAAGAGTTCGTCGATCTAATTTTTGTCGAACGCTGTTATGAGCATTTCGTCGAGCGCCGCTAACAGTTTATCGAACGATAGCTAGCGCCAGTGCTAGTACTAGCGCGCCACGGTAGAGTAAGCAGTTCGTCGAGCACGCTTCAACATTCGTCGACCGAAAATTCGTCGAACGCAGGATCGTCGAATGCAAGATCAATATCGTCGAACCCAGTATCCGTTCTCAGCGGTTCCTTAGAGCTTGCGGCAGGCGCTAGGTGCTATCGCCGGCGCTAGTGGGAGTGTTGGATTTGATGGCTCAAACTTGGGGGCAACCTTCTTAGGTAATCCTTGAGTCATGTGGACTATGTTATCCTGCACACTTAAACACACAAGATCAAATACACATAGGATTTGTTATTCTCAAACCTAGGAGATGCGGAAGAGCATGTTCCGACAAACTCCCCCTTTTGATAATAACAAATCCATTAATGATCAATCAGAGCATTAATATATAAGCATGATGAAACTTACTTGTGTGTGTGAGAGAGTTATGACTTAGGATAATTAACGATTTTAGCATTTAGAAATGCCCCCCCCTAAATATATGCTCCCCCTAAGTGAATGCTCCGCTAATATGTAAGCTATCAACTTAATTAAGCATGTTAGTTTTCAATTTTGATAGCATATTATATTTATCATGTTAGTTCTCCCCCTTTTGTTATTAGCAAAAGCGGGTAAGGAGACACCACTTAAAAGTTGATAATAAGATAAGGACATGATCGAGCTTGTAGAGAGAAGGAAATGATAAGGAGTTTTAGAATACTTTTTAATGAAATAGATCAGAGTTTGAGTATTATTATGTTGCTTCATCCCCTTTTTATATAAGAGTTTTAAGCATAAAAAATGTAATGATTTCCAAGTAACTAAACTACCCAGACAATATGTCTACACCCTAGCCCCGTACTAAGTGACGAATGGGCATGAGGAGCTGCATACATGCTGTAGGTTGGGGTGTTAGTCCCATATGCAAACACTAGACATAACTCAACCTAGCACTCTTTCCCCCCAGTGCCTCGCAAGGCCCCACTGGAACCCTCCCCGGTTAAGGACAAGACATGACTAGAGATAAGGTTATCTAATGTCTACAACCCTACGCCCCCACTATGGTGAGAAATGAAGTCATGGATAATAATTATTGGAAACATTTAGCATTTAAATCTAATTACATAGCCTATGGATTTATATTTCTATTTGAATTTATGAAAACACTCACATAGGTATTTTGAAATCCATTAATGAATCAGAGTTTTTAGCGTAATAATATTTTCATAGAAATGAATTAGAGTTTTATAGCAAAAGAAAATCATGTTAAAAGCAACTAATATAAAGTTTACCAAGCAAGTCTACCATTTGTTGCAAGAAAGGAATTTGAAGATTCAAGTGATGATGCACACAAAATAAAAGACTTTAAATAAGCATGAAAGCGCAAGGTAAAATAATTATATGGTTATGATGCGGAAGACTTATAGAAATACAAGAAACATCTTATTGTAATCAATGATGATCCATAAAAAGATATATGAGTTAAATTTCAAAAAGAAGATGTTTTTGTAAATCATTTTTCAATTAAAATCTTTAAGTTTGACAATAAAGTAACCAAGCATGAAATAATGTTATCAAAAAGAGATTACTACAATGTTATTTTAATTCATAATTTCAAAACATACTAAACATTGTAGAAAGCATGCTAGGTTATCTAGTGCATTTCGTAAATCAAGAGTAGTATAGAATTTGCATTAGGATCCAATACTCATGAGAAGAAGTGTTATGGAAGATAATGATGTGTACATAAGTGTATTTTTGAGTAGAGTAAACAAATGTTTTAATCAAAAATACAAGTAATATGTAAAGTAAGAGCACAATAAAACACAAATAATTTTACTTCCACACACTTCAATGCACACAAGAAAATGTACAACTACCAAGGTGTTTTGCACACACAATGCTCATTAAGACTTATCAGGGTGCAAAGTAGTGCTTGGGGGATCACATAATTTTATTCTTCAATATTGATTTTTTTATTGTGATCCGGTGTACTTAAGAATAAGTGGTTTTTATTTTGAAAGAAAGTTATGGTTTGCACAAGATACTTTACAATTCTTTCCAAGGTGCTCAACCTCACAACGTTTATTAAGACTTATCAGGAGGTTCAAGTAGTGCTTGGTGGAGTTATCTTTGTCACTTTATTTTATGATTTTGTTTTGTACAAAGTTCTCTGAATACACTTGTTTTGCAAACCAATATAATTTATGAAAAACATAACCACTTTTCTTAACTTTTAATAGTGCAAATAAAGGAGTGTAGGTAAGATACTTGTGCAATTTTAATTCATTGTACTAATACACAACATACACAAGCATTCTTAGATTAAACACATATGTAGACAATGCCAAAATAAGTGATTGAATAAAGATCATTATCAAATATAAAACATTTACTCATACTTAATGGCATGTTAAGCTTAATTCTACACAACTTTTTCAATATAATTGATGCACATATTAATAGATATATCGAAGCATGATGAAAGCAATGTTCAACGCAGTTTGAAAAGATAAATTGCAATATTATAGAAGTTCTAAATAATAGATTAAATCATGCTTGATTTTCTCAATGATGTCCATACAGTGTTTTTGATATTTTTTGAAGAATAATTTTGATTTATAGTTTGAACTCATAAGATTGATCTTGGACTTCCCAAAGACTACCTTGTGAGAGGTTCGCCCAGTACTAGGTGATATGATGGGATGATAGCCCAAATCACCCTTTCGCAAGATACATGTAGATAGAAAAGTCAAGTTCAAAATAATAATTTTCGATACTTGTTTTTTTTTTATATTTTGGTATATGATTTTTGCTTTTAGAAATGGAATTTAAACAAATGACAAAGAAAAACCAAAAAAAGGCAAAAAATATTTTTTGTATTTTGGCTTTTGTATTTTTGTATTTGATTTTTCAAAAATGAAATAAAAGCAGAAGTGCAAAAATAAATAGTACACATAGATTGATATATTTTTAAGAATTTTTCAAAATTTTAAAAATACAGAAAAACAAATAAGTACGCTAGCGCCGGCGTTACCGCTAGCGTGGGAAAGAGTACACGTTTTTTTATGATTTTGAAATTTTAAATTGTTGATCTTGATTAAGTGTCCCAATAGTAGTTTCATGCTGAAATTTCAGAATTTTAGGAGATGTTTAGATAGTCCAAATTGCATGAAACATTAGCGATTTTGTATATGACTTTTCCAAATAAACTTTGCAAGTAATATATTTTATTATATCTCCATTTTAATATTTTTAAGGCTTATATTTACCAATGTAGTTTGAAAATGATGAGAGGACATGAATGAACAAATCATATATGCATGATTTTAGTGATTAACAATAATGTTCATGCACAATAATACCATGGATGAGCCCTAGATGAGAATACCCAGCCTGTATATCTTGGTAAGCACATAAAGCCTAACATAGAAATAAATATTCTTTAGGCGACAATGTTAGTATGATAAGTTTGAGATTAATGTTATACCAAGGTTTGATGGTGTTTCAACTTATAGACCTAGAATGGAGTGATGATTCTATTTGATTTGATATCAAGAGGATTCAAAGGTCTAAATTAGAAATAAATCACAATACAAACATAATACACCAACCATGGTATGTAATTATAATATCTATTGTCATCAATTAATATATCAATTATAATTCACATAATTGTGATAGAAATAATTATTTTTAGATGACTTTTGATATGACTTAAGATATATGATGTTAGAGAATTTTAGCAAAGGACATCAATAGATCATAGTGGTGCTTGTGAATTCAATATTCATTATGAGGGTAAATTATTTCAATAGATTTCAGTGATTTTCGATAGGTGAACAATAGTGATGGTTTAGATCATGTTCTATATTAAGGAGTGGACACAATATAATTTTTTCTTGCAAACAAAGATAACCATATTAAAAGTTGAGCTTTCATTTAGATCTTGAACATTCTTGTAGATTATGTTATTTCTCTAAACCACTTGTTAGTGAAGGCTAAAAAGCTTAATAGCCTAATATCTTGATTTTTTTTAAATATCTTATAGCAAATTTAGAATTTGATTTATAATAATAAAAGATATTTAAAGATAATGAATATGAGAGAGATAGATAGGTCATCAAATTTAGATATGACTTTTGAATTTGATCAATTTGATTTTATAAACATATTAAGCTTTTAAGAGATAGGATCATATTTTCAATACTATATAGGATGACCATGACATGATAGTTCAAAAGGAAAACAACAAGAAAAAAATAAAAAAGAACATTAAAGCACATCATGAAGTAGAAATTTGTATATCATATTTTGAAAAGTTTCTACTTCATGCATTTGATGATACCTAATGAATAAGAGTTTTAGGTATCCAAAGGGGACCATGTGGCATGGTTCCTTTGGGTACCCAAATATAACGTGTAGGTTTGTGGATAGTTAGAGATGAATGGGTCCTCTCATGTGAAGTTAATGTTTCATTTTTAATTTTGGGCCTCCATTCAAACATTGGTTTAGTGTTATTCGTATATGTGAAATTTCCATTGTTATAATCTTTATATTGATGATTATGATTGTAATGATTATTGAAAGTATTTTTCATAGGAAATTTGTGAATATTTAATTTTACATTGGGCGAAGATTGATGTTGTAAATGATAGTAATGAATGTATTTTGGAATTTCATTTTCAATCTTTTGAAGTTTTTTATTTTGATTGTTTGGCTTATTCAACTTTTGAGAAATCATATTCAACTTGCTTTTGGATTTTGCATTATATTGAGAATGTATGTTTTGAGAATTTTTCTTTATGATTTCCTTAAGCAAGTTGATTTTAGTTTTTAATTCATTATTTTTAATCTTTATGTCTAGCTTTATGATAAGCAATTGTGCTATTTTTAAGAGTAGAAACAATTGAATCAATATGGTTTTGATATTCATTTCTGTATTCCTCAAATGTTTCGTCCATCTCTTCAATTTCAATTTTATAACTTTTGCATGTAGCACAATCACTTTTTAAAGATGAATTTTCTAAAGATAATTTTTCATTATGTTCTTTTATACAAATACTTTCTTTTTCAAGTTCCTTTAATTTTTCTTTAATATCATTATATTCTACACAAGTTGTACTGTTTTAAACTAAGGATCCATGTGTAGAACTAGATAAATTAGAATTTGATTCTTCATTAATTTTTGCCTTTAAATTTTTATTTTCTAAGCGCAAATATTTATTAGCATTTTTTAAATTCTTAATTTTGCGCTTTGCAGTTTGAAGCATTTGTAATGTAGAAATAGAAGTACAGAAAATGGGATTTGATTTCCTTACATTGCTTTCGGGAGAGGCACGATTTGAGCATATCGTTTCATTGACATCTTTTTGGCACTCCTCTTCCGAAGATAGTATTTCTTCTTCTCTTTCACTTGATGTGCACTTCATGGATCCGTCATGAGAGGAGCATTCTTGAAGACTTGTGCAAGCTTGCATATTCTCCGGTTCTTGCGATTGTTCCATACCTATAGAAGGAGAATCATATATTTCTTCAAGAAATTTCCATACTTTGTATGCACTAGAGAAACAATATATTAATTTGAAAATATCTTGAGATAAAAAACAAAAAATATAATGCAGAACTTTTGCATTTAGGTGACGCACTTGTTTATTTGATTCGTCCGCTGGTCTTGTTATTTCTATATCCCAAGCATTGATATCTAACATTTTAATAAACCTTTCCATTAATAATTTCCACCCTTTATAATTTCTTCCTTCGAATAAAGGTGGTGCAAGAGATTTTTCTTCTTCGTAAAAATTTTCCCCACCAATAGAAGCGAGATCATGAGACGCCATTATTCCCAGTTGTTAAGCCGATTTGGAATAACCTGGCTCTGTTACCACTTGTTGGATCGGTAGGCACCCTTAGAGGGGGGGGGGGGGGGGTGAATAGGGGTTTTAAAAACTTATATTATATTTTGAAATACTTGCTTTCGATAAGAAATCAAAATAGTGATTTTGTTTAAAGATCTAAATTGTTTTATAATAAAGTAGAGGATAAATAACAATTTAGAGAAATGAAGAACAAATCAATTTTATTACACAAGAGAGACATGATTATTATTAATAAAATTTATTACAAAATTTTGATTTCAATGACGCTAGAAATGAAAGCGAAATATGAAAGACTCTTTTTGTTTTCTATACCGACTCGTATCCCCACGAACCGATTGGCTTTAGCCGATCCTTCCCCGGATACGGCCTCAAGCCGTTCTAGCCAACTCTTCCCCGGATATGGCCTCGAGCACCCCCTAGACCTACACCCGAGACCTAGTCGCCAACACGAGGCGAATTTAAGGCCTAAGTCCTACCCAGACCTAGTCGCCAACACGAGGCGAATTTACTACACGATTTAAAAGAAAAGATGTGAAATAAATAACAACAATATAAAAACTCCCTATATGGATCTCTTGGAGAAGTGGACGAAGGCCCTCAGAGTATGATCGTAGTCGATGCGGTCTTTCGTCACGATGATGACGCGTGTTGAAATCTTCTCCACGAATCTCCTTTAGTCTTTATGGATTTGTGGGAGTATCTCTCTGAACCTTCCTCTCTCTGTTGTGGCATGAAGCTCAGGAATTTTGGATCTCTAGAGGATAATCAAGACCGAGCCAAGGGGTTCTTTTTATAGTCTCAGCGATAGCGCCTGCGCTAGTGCTACCGCCGGTGCTATCCCATATTTGGACATATTCTGCGTGGAAGAATCTTCAATCGGAGGAAACTTTTCTCTCTTGCCTACTGTGCTCCTCGCTATCGCCTGCGCTATCGGATACCGCCTGGCGCTATCTCCTTCTATAAGTACTCCCGGCATTTGCGCTTAAGAAAACATTTTGTCGATCGAAATTTCGTCGAACGCAGCTAAGAGTTCGTCGATCTAATTTTCTTTGAACGTAGTTATGAGCATTTCATCGAGCGCCGCTAATAGTTCGTCGAACGACAGCTAGCGTTAGCTCTAGTACTAGGGCGCCGCGGTAGAGTAAGCAGTTCGTCGAGCACGCTTCAACATTCGTCGATGATGGCGCAAATCTCACACACCGCTATAGGCGGTAGCTTGACTGCGACACGAAACGGCAGTGTACCGATCGTTCAAGTAATAAATATTGGGAATAAATCCCCGAGTGTCGGTCTCTTGAGGAACACAATAAGGTGGAGTTTACTATTGAGGCAGGACTTGAGATCGAAGTCCTTAAATCGGATGGATTGCGGGGGAGTTGGGTTGGCTTTTGGAAAACAAAATAAAAGCTATCAACTACTCCTATGCAATGCCGCTATGCAAAGCTTCGCTTGGCGGGATGGAAACTAGGCAGGCCTTGAGCGCGCTGCGTCGCAAGGGCGGATGGACGAGAAGGCTAATGGAATCGAACTATGCAGGCCTTGAGCGCGCTGCTTCGTTAGGCGGGATGGAATACGGGCCGCGATGCCACGTTTCGGTAGGCGGATGGGCGAGTAGGCTAGCGGAGTGAGGGTCGCAAGCACCTCTTCGACAAGCACGCCACTAGCAATTGCTAGTGCGGCACCGGACAACCAACAAACCACACCACAAGGCGCACCTCAATAATATAAACAAAAATACTCAATCACATAGACATAATCAAGTAAAAATGCTATTTAATCAAAATACACTTCATCATAATGTTAGATCTAGTTGCAAATACATCAATAAAAGGAGAACAAGGCAAGAAATCGACCGAATCCGAAGGCTCGTTGAAGATTCACGGTTGGAATCGCCGGGTTGTCAATCCGCGTCCAAGCTCGGTCCACAACTACGTCCGGGGTAGAGAGAGCTGTCACTACTCTCCAATGGACCCGTCTTCTTCGTGTCACGATCCGGTGGAGGTTGCCAACTTCCTCTTGCTCGATGGAGATAGCGGCTAGGTCTTCCTTTGGAGCTCTTGGATGAAGGAGGAGGCCGAGAGGAAACTCCGGCTCAAGATAGGCGTGAAGAGCAAGCCCGGAGCACCTCTAGATGGTGGGCGACGGTGGAGGGGCGAAACTGGGCGGAATCGGGCGGAAAACGGCGGCTGGAAATCGGGATCGACCTAAAATCGCGAGCAGGGAATTTATAGGCGCTGGAATTAAACAGTGCGCACGGTCAGTGGCGCACGACCAGTGGTCGTGCGAACTAGAATCCTGTGATCGTGCGCTCTGCCTGGACGGAACCTGCGAAGACAGAAATTATAAAATAAAATGTTCGCACGACCAGTGGCGCACGACCGGTGGTCGTGCGCACTAGCGTTGATGGTCGTGCGCAATACAGCAAACAGAACTCAGAATTTTAATGATAAGTGCGCACGAGCAGTGGCGCACGACCGGTGGTCGTGCGCACTGGCGTTGGTGGTCGTGCGCACTGCACCGAACAGAACTCATAAAAAGGGTTTAAGTGCACACGATCAGTGACGCACGACCAGTGGTCGTGCGCAATAGAACCAGTGATCGTGCGCAGTGTTCCTGTGCAGAATTGCACCGGGAACACCTGCACGACTCCTGTTCTAGCGTACAACCACGAATCCAGCTACTGAAAGTGGCACCTAACAGTGCATGAAAACTACTAATGAAGATAAACATGAAAACACACCAAAATGGGCCTAGAAGTGCACTTAGCATAGACTGATCAATATGAACTATAACAGGGCTAAAGTGCGGTGAAATGACTGAATAAATGGCCCAGATGAGTCCGTAAATGTGTATATGATCAGGACTCATCACACCCCCAGACTTAACTGTTTGCGCGTCCCGAGCAAACAAATTCTAAGCGAACTGGGAAAGAACAGTAGATGGCTTAATGATTACACTACAGAGTACCATGTGAAGTCGCATGCTCACGTGCATAAGAAAAATAGTAGAAAAGATTTCTGATTATAAAAACAGTTTATATATTTCTAAAAGAGTAAAAGCATATTACAACTACTCAAAATGGTGAACAACGGTGAATCATTCGGTCGTGCCTACGGAGAAAGTAAACTAAACGCTGAGACGAGCATTGCTCAAGATCGGGGTACGGGACAAACTCCACTGAAATCCATCAGTGTCGGTGACCATAAGCTTGCCCGGTCACATTCTCTCCACGGCACTGGTTTGACTCAAATACGTGAATCAATAGGACTTTAGGTTTTAAATGGGGCTTGGGTTTAGGTGAGGATAAACAAAGATAAAAACGACGGCTCAAGCACTAAACCCAAATGAGCTAATGCAGGAAACTATCCTCATTCGCCACACAAACATGCGGGTACACAACACCCCCAGACTTGGACTTAACAGCATGGGTGCGTGCACCGCCTACTCCCAAATATAAATCGATATAAAAAGATTTTCAATGAAACTTTACTTCTCTTTCCTTTCTTTTTACTTCTTTTCTTTTTCTCAATTTTTTTCTTTTTCTTATCATTTTCAGCAAATAACCAATAGGACGCATCCACATCTTCACAAAATACTACCACAATCAACACCACCAACTCATGAAAATAATAAACAGCTACAGCTCATATTTGGGTGTGCGACTAGGATTGGCATTTAGGCTTTGGTGAAATGAAAGTGGGGCTGAATCAAAGAACGGGTAGGCACAACTGGGCTAGCGAGGATAAAGCGGTAGGGATAGGCACAAAAGCTCAACCGGGCCAAAATGATGGCCTATATCACATTCACGCAATTGACTAACCGTATACCCATGCTTCAAGAATCGCTTGGGGCAAGTTCTAGCCACCGAGAAAGATTCTCCTTTCTCCCGACTCAAGCAATACGATTCTAGCGATCGTTCACACACATCCCTATGCTACCGTTTGATTCACACCGGATTCACCATTTGAGTAGAGTAAACAACATTTACACTAATAGAAAAATATAAAACCATAAGCATAAAAAGAAGTCTAATCTACACAAATTTCTATGCAACCGAGCACTCGACTAGGAGCACTACTAGAGTCAACATTTTACTCTGCTACATAATTCTAAACCATCACCTAGATTTTCCCAAATAAGCGGAAGAATTAAATTCACAGCAGAGCGAACAAACAGATGAGTACGCGCTCAAGCGGGTGTTGTGGTGTATGCAATAATAAAAATACACTTCTGATATGCAAAAACGTGTACACGTGTAGTGAACACTCGGTACACTCCCCCCCAGACTTAAACTAAACAATATGCGCAAAATGCAGCTATGAAATTCAGAATAATGCTAGGGAAAGAGGGTACCCAGTGCTCAGAAATGAGCACACCAGAAGATTGGCGTGAAAACCTGGACTAAGCTGCAGCGTCCGCCATCCAGAGAAAGATACCTGCAAGGGTCAGCTCCGCAAAAACAAAAGACAAAAGAAAATTGAAAAGAAAATACTACTAACTAAACATGATTAGATAAAAATAGAAATGCAGAAAAGGAAGATAACTACTGGGGTTATTGTCATCCCAGCACGACTTATTCAAAATCTTAAAGGTTCTAGCTAATGGGCCTATGGAAGGAGAAGTGGACAGGTAACTGGCCTAATATCCGTGTCGGTAGCGGGTACCGATACGGAGATAGAACAGTCACTCCTCTACCTAAATATAGATACCTGCTCCTCACAGGTAGAGGGTAGAGAAAGTAAGAAGAGGAGGAGGCCTGGTCCTCACTCAACTCACCAAAAATATCCTTGCCTAGCAAGGCGTCGTCAACAGGGAGGCAGCTGGAGGAAAAGGCAATGAGTGGAGCTTCCTCTACGGAGGGGGAATAAACCTCCTCACATGAGAGGATGCTCACATCATTGACTTGAGCAAAAAGCTCCAAGTCCTCCTGATGTACCTGTGAAGACTCATCCTGCACAGGCTCAGATGAAGCAGGGGGGTCAGGAAATAAAAAGGAAGAATGACATAAATAATCAACAATCGGGGGAGTGGTCCCGGTCTCACTCCCATTAGGTTGGGGAAGTAAAATAATGTTTGCATTGTCATCAATGCTACAAGATTCGGCGGGATCAACGGTGGCCAGGCTTAGGATTTGGACTTCCTCCACCGGTGCTGAGGAAAATTCCTCTTCACCTAGAAGGTTGTCCTCCTCCACAGGAATAGGCACAACACTCAGATCAACCGCCTCCTCCTGCGACACATCATCAACAATATCGTCAGAGACGAGTGTAGTATGCACAACAGGGGGAGGAATAGTGCTCGGATAAAAGTCGAGCACCGATTCCTCACAAAGAATCGAATCCACTAGAGGTGGTGGAGGCACATGGAGAATTGGCTCAGCAATGTCGGTGCATAGATCAGCCGCACATCCGGTGACCGTATCCATGCCATACCCTTCAAAATGTGAAGGTGACAAAGACACATAGCCGGATGTTGAAGGTGTGCCGCCAGAGCTAGGAGTTGGGACGATCCGAATATCCGGCTCGTCATCCTCATCCAATTGGCGAAGATAAGCAACACAATCCTTCAGGGCATGATCTGTGCCCCGACAAAACTGGCACTGCCTAGCAGGCTTCTTTGGCACAGCGGGGGCTGGAGCCGAAAAGAAGTATGACGGTAATGGCTCAGCAGAGTAGCCATAAGACTTACGCGCACCATATGGAGTATCAGACGGAGTCGATGCTCTATATGCTGGGCGAGAGGAATTATGCCTACTATTCTCCGTAGGGCATTCAACACTAGAGTGGGAAGTAGCTCCACACCAACGGCAACGGAAATTTAGATGTGCCCACATAGTGTGAAGATAAAACGATTCAAAAAGACAAACACTATTGTGCGAAATACTACACCTAACAAAAATTTACTAAAGCAACCTACTATAAAACAAGAAAAAGGAATAAAACGAACAGAAATAAAATAACAGAAAATGCAATTTACAAATGGAAGGGCTTTTCTCTCAGGTTCTCCCTCTCCAGAAAACTCACACGACTGTGATCCCCGGCAACGGCGCCAAAAACTTGATGGCGCAAATCTCACACACCGCTATAGGCGGTAGCTTGACTGCGACACGAAACGGCAGTGTACCGATCGTTCAAGTAATAAATATTGGGAATAAATCCCCGAGTGTCGGTCTCTTGAGGAACACAATAAGGTGGAGTTTACTATTGAGGCAGGACTTGAGATCGAAGTCCTTAAATCGGATGGATTGCGGGGGAGTTGGGTTGGCTTTTGGAAAACAAAATAAAAGCTATCAACTACTCCTATGCAATGCCGCTATGCAAAGCTTCGCTTGGCGGGATGGAAACTAGGCAGGCCTTGAGCGCGCTGCGTCGCAAGGGCGGATGGACGAGAAGGCTAATGGAATCGAACTATGCAGGCCTTGAGCGCGCTGCTTCGTTAGGCGGGATGGAATACGGGCCGCGATGCCACGTTTCGGTAGGCGGATGGGCGAGTAGGCTAGCGGAGTGAGGGTCGCAAGCACCTCTTCGACAAGCACGCCACTAGCAATTGCTAGTGCGGCACCGGACAACCAACAAACCACACCACAAGGCGCACCTCAATAATATAAACAAAAATACTCAATCACATAGACATAATCAAGTAAAAATGCTATTTAATCAAAATACACTTCATCATAATGTTAGATCTAGTTGCAAATACATCAATAAAAGGAGAACAAGGCAAGAAATCGACCGAATCCGAAGGCTCGTTGAAGATTCACGGTTGGAATCGCCGGGTTGTCAATCCGCGTCCAAGCTCGGTCCACAACTACGTCCGGGGTAGAGAGAGCTGTCACTACTCTCCAATGGACCCGTCTTCTTCGTGTCACGATCCGGTGGAGGTTGCCAACTTCCTCTTGCTCGATGGAGATAGCGGCTAGGTCTTCCTTTGGAGCTCTTGGATGAAGGAGGAGGCCGAGAGGAAACTCCGGCTCAAGATAGGCGTGAAGAGCAAGCCCGGAGCACCTCTAGATGGTGGGCGACGGTGGAGGGGCGAAACTGGGCGGAATCGGGCGGAAAACGGCGGCTGGAAATCGGGATCGACCTAAAATCGCGAGCAGGGAATTTATAGGCGCTGGAATTAAACAGTGCGCACGGTCAGTGGCGCACGACCAGTGGTCGTGCGAACTAGAATCCTGTGATCGTGCGCTCTGCCTGGACGGAACCTGCGAAGACAGAAATTATAAAATAAAATGTTCGCACGACCAGTGGCGCACGACCGGTGGTCGTGCGCACTAGCGTTGATGGTCGTGCGCAATACAGCAAACAGAACTCAGAATTTTAATGATAAGTGCGCACGAGCAGTGGCGCACTACCGGTGGTCGTGCGCACTGGCGTTGGTGGTCGTGCGCACTGCACCGAACAGAACTCATAAAAAGGGTTTAAGTGCACACGATCAGTGACGCACGACCAGTGGTCGTGCGCAATAGAACCAGTGATCGTGCGCAGTGTTCCTGTGCAGAATTGCACCGGGAACACCTGCACGACTCCTGTTCTAGCGTACAACCACGAATCCAGCTACTGAAAGTGGCACCTAACAGTGCATGAAAACTACTAATGAAGATAAACATGAAAACACACCAAAATGGGCCTAGAAGTGCACTTAGCATAGACTGATCAATATGAACTATAACAGGGCTAAAGTGCGGTGAAATGACTGAATAAATGGCCCAGATGAGTCCGTAAATGTGTATATGATCAGGACTCATCAGTCGACCGGAAATTCGTCGAACGTAGGATTGTCGAACGCAAGATCAATTTCGTCAAACCCAGTATCCATTCTCAGAGGTTCCTTAGAGCTAGCGCTAGGCGCTAGGTACTATCGTCGGTGCTAGTGGGAGTGTTGGATTTGATGGCTCAAACTTGGGAGCAACCTTCTTTTGTAATCCTTGAGTCATGTGGACTATGTTATCCTGCACACTTAAACACACAAGATCAAATACACATAGGATTTGTTATTCTCAAACCTAGGAGATGCGGAAGAACATGTTCCAACAAGAACTACTCTCCCCCAGACTTAAACTAGACAATACACACAATATATAGCTATGAAATTTAGAAAAGAAGACAGTACCCAATGCTCAGAAATGAGCATACCAGAAGATTGGCATTTAAATCTAGACCTAGCTGCGGCATCCATCCAGAAGAATACCTGCAGGGGTAAGCTCCGCAAAAATAAAAGAAAATATACATACTAAAATGAAATACCACTAACCACTACACCATATCATGCATATGGTAACACTTAATTTGTAGCGGTTAAGTAAACGCTACCAAAAGATATTTATGGCAGCGTTTATAACCGCAACTGTAGATAAATAAATGCTACCAATTTCATGCATCAAGCTATCACCCCTTGCATCGCCAAAACAAATAAAAAACCCGCTACTTTCAAAACCCTAGCAAATACTCCCCAAGAATCCCTCTGATGGCGCCGACCCGCCGGTGCATGATGATATTCGTCGCTACAACCTCCGCTCGCGGTCGCTTTGCCGCAACATTCAAGTTATTGAAGATATCCGCTGCCACGAACCCCGCGCACGCCCACGTGCGGCCGCTAAGTTTAATTTAATGTTTACATTAAATTAGTTTCATGGTTTTTAATTTTAGTTTTATTTTAATGTTTTAATATGGGTTTATTTTAATGATTTTAATGAAAGGAAAACTCCATATATAGCTTGGAGGAGTAAACGAGGACCATATGCACTCAATTTATATAGCTTGGTGGAGAAAACTCCATATATACCAAACTTTTATTTTTGGCCGTTAAATTTCATCTCCAGTCAATTTACATCATTGGATGCTAATGTGTTTCATAAAATAAAGAGAACCCCCACCTTGTGCTTCATAAATCCTGCCCCACAACCTCACTTTAGCCATTTGCGCGTCGTGCCTCCAAAATCCTCCCAAAACATGGCAGAGGAGGAGGAGGAGCTCAATACGCCAGAGATGATGGCCCTCCATGATCCCGCATCGCCTCCTGCGCTTCCCCGTCGCCGGAAGTCACCCCCGCCGCCGTCGACTGCGGCGACGTATCTCTCGAGCGCGACCTAATCCCGCGCTTCTCTCATTACCCCCAACATAACCCTGCTGCAAGGACCCTCTCTCGGCATCCCCTTTCGTACAGCCCCGGTAAACTCTCCAAAATGACCGCAGCACGAACTCTCCCTATGCCACTTCCGGGATGTTTCATTTGCGTGGCCTAGGGCATTGCCTTATTGTAGATCCCGGCCGCTCCGACAAACACTCATCCTCCTCTCTCCTTCGACGAACTCAGGTGCATTCTCGGTTTTAGTCGCCGATGGCAGGAAGCTGGTGTGTCGTCATCTTACGAAATTTTTCAACGCTTATTTCCAGATTCTCATGCGATTGATGCACCCATAATTGAGGTATGCTGTGATTTGAGCATTTCCCTTGTCTGTGATCCATTTTTCTTCATTTGTGCACACTTACCTATTGTGAGATGTTTCTGGCAAACAAATTGGCGGTCTTTGCTCTATGTGGATCTTGATTTTTGTCCCGCTGACTCTGTTTTGGTAAAACCCTCTTTTATATAGAGAAATCATGTTAGTAACTATGCACGTTTAACAGATTTAGGAAAACTGTCCGTTTATACTCTCTTATAATACCTTCTTAAATATAGTAGGTTATCAATATAATGCTTTGAGAAATTAAGTGAGAAGTTAATTACTGGATTTAAGAACAGAAAAAGGAAACTAAGTGAGAAGTTAATAGCATTTTCCCAATTGTTGGCACACCAATGGAGGGGGCGAACAGAAAAAGAAAACTAAGCGACGAACCCCGTAATCAAATGAGTAGAATGTAATTTTCATCAATGTTATCATGGGTCTACCCATTCTCTTATATTCTTTGGACACCAACTCTATCTATTCATCATATTTGTGCATTTTCTAACCTTCGTTTCATATACTGATCATCTAAGTACTGATTATATGTATTGCTTAGAAGACTGATTTTAAGGTATTGAAATAGCCTTTGTGTCACGAATTATTGCAACATGTATTGCTTAGAAGGCTGATTCATTTTTCAAATACTGATCTAAAGCTTTATCATGTTGCACAAATTCATAAGTTTAACTGTTATAAGTCGTTAAATCAGTCACTAATGCTTATATATCTGATTCAGGGGTCTTATATCTGTAATCATATTTATTAACATTTTATGTTATTGTAATTTTTTTCTTCGTGTTCTCAACAATCACTAATTTGTCTCATTTTTCTTAGGTCCTTGATAGAATCAACTCTCTGGTAGAACCAAATGGATAAATTACTATTAATGAATGTGGTCTCATCAAAGGAAAGCCTTATGCCATTGAATGAAGCACATTCAGCTTCCATGGCCGCTGGGCTAAGTCTTGGTGTCCACATCACCCTTCTTGAGCTTGCTCGGTGGGTTCAACTATTCCAGCACCTTATTATGGGAATGATCCAGTATGGAGCCTACAGCTAAGTTGGGAGCATACTTATCTAGCAACATTGGGTGAGCCAGGAGGAAGGGAGGTTGTCATGCTGGGAAAGATATCGTACTTCTCTGATACCAAATTGTACAAGATAAATCCACATTTAGGTTGCTCCTTATCATTGCCTGGTGGCCGGTCGTTACCCCCATACGCTTAGAAATTTTGTGCACTGCTCTAGTGAATCATGTGTAAAACATAATTGCATGAATTTGGAGTTTTTAAGTACTCAATGTGCTTCTTATAGTCTAAGTAGAAATGTTAATTCATCTTCACAGAGTAAATACAAGGGACTTTTCCCAGCCATTTTACCTATAGAAATTTTGCATCAAGATTTATTACCCAATATTCAAAAATGTCAGGAACAACCAATTCTTGATTTAGTATAAGCTAATCAGATGCTTTCTTTTGCTGGTAACTGGACTACTGAACTGGCCATAGAAAGTGATATTGACATGTACATTGGGTTGCTTAAGTTGTACCATATAAAACTGCAGCCATATTGTTGCTTATTTGAGTCATTTTATATAATTCTTGAGCAGGAGAAGGACCATCTTATTTGTGTCTACATAGGGATGGATGAAAAATCTTATGTTTACAAACAGGAATTTGGTATACGTATACTACCATCGTGAAGGTATATATCTCTCTTTTTTTTAATCAAATTGGTTATTTCAATCATTGATTTCTGCTTTATTGTTTTCTTTTTGTTTGATATTGCAAGTGTGCTTCTGTGTTTTGGTATAAAAATGTCTTTGTGATTATAATGACCATATCTTAAGCATATGGATGCCCGTTGATGTACTAAAGATTATTTGTTTTCATGTTAGTATGTGTAGATGTATATCTAATGGAAAAGGGATAATAATTGTTAGCATGACCTCCAACACTCTTCACTGTAAGATTACTCTCACCGACCCCATACCTCCTCTACACCGCCCTTCTCCTCTCAGATCTGAACATAACAATCTAGCATCCTCACACTCACATGCCTCTCTCTCAGATCTGACAACAGATTTACATCTTCACGCATTTAGAACCAAAGCTGCTTCCTTCAACAAAAGCCAAGCCGACCAACATTCAACCTCCCCTGTATCCTCCGGTAAATTTAGTGGGATCAATGATAAAAACTATTTTTATTTTGTTTTAGGTTTCTTGCTTCTAATTTATACGTCCTTTATTTTGTTTTAGGTATGAGAGAATGAGGCACCAAAGGAGGCTTCGAAGAAGGAAGAAGGCAAGAAGGATGAGCCCGTGAAGAAGAAAGAGAATAATTTCATGAGCAGATTATTTATTAATTATATATGTTTTTCATGTATTGAGTTTAATAAAGATAATTAAGTGATCTATATATTGATTGTATTGAAGGGTTTGGGCTATCTCCCACCTTCTTTTGACTATTAATAAAAAAAATTATTTGAATTCTTTTACAAAATAGATATTATCTCATATGTTTATTTTTATCTCTATTATTGGCTCATATTATCTCTATAAATGTTGCCAAATACAAGAATAAATGCCTTGAAATGGAGTATCGTAGTCGTTGCTGTAGAATGGTAGCGCTCAATAATCGCTACCATTGAAAACCATAAATGCTATCATAGATGTACCTATGGTAGCGGTTTCAAGGATGCCACAATACATTGTGTAACCGCTACCATACCCTACGACCACGGCGGCAGATGCAACACATGCGCAACCGCTACCATAGCCCTACAGTAGCATTTTTTTCATATACAGGAGCGGTTTTTTAGCGCTACGATATGCATGATATGGTGTAGTGAACTAAACTAAACTAGATTAAAAAAATGCAGGAAAAGTAAGATAACTACTGGGGTTATTGTCATCCCAGCATGACTTATTCAAATTTAAAACAGTTCTAGCTAATAGGAGTATGAAAAAGGAAATGTACAGGTAACTGTTCAAATATGCGTGTCGGTAGCGGGTACCGATACGGCGACATAACAGTTACTCCTCTACCTAAATAATATTACCTGCTCATCACAGGTAGAGGAAGGAGACAGTAAGAAGTGGAGGAGGAGTCCTCCTCACTATTCTCACCAAAAACATCCTTGCCCAGCAAGGTGTCATCTTCAGGGAGGCGGCAGGAAGAGAAGGCAATGAATGAGGCTTCCTCTTTGGAGGAGGGATCAACCTCCTCACATGAGAGGATACACTCATCATTGAATTGTGCAAAATTCTCCAAGTCCTCCTGGAGTACCTGTGAAGACTCAACCTGCACAGGCTCGGATGAAGAAGGGGGGTTAGGAAATAAAAGAGAAGAATGACTTAAAGAATCAAAAATCGGGGGAGTAGTCTCGGTCTCACTCTTGATAGGTTGGGGAAATAAGATATTGCCGGCATTGTCGACAATGCTGCAAGGCTCAGCAGGATCATCAGTGACCTCCTCCACGATTTGGACTTCCTCCACCGGTGCTGAGGAAAAATCCTCTTCACCCTGGAAAATATCCTCCTCCATAGGAATAGGAACAATACATAAATCACCTGCCATATCCTGCGAAACATCCTCAATAATGTCGTCAGAGACAAATGTAGTAGAATCCACAATAGGGGGAGGAATAGTGCTTGGATAAAAGTCAAGCACCGATTCCTCACAAAGAATCGAATCCATACACAGTGATATATGCACAAGGGAGATGGGCTCAGCCATGTCAGATCCCAGATCGGCCACAACTCTGATGAGCGTGTCTGCATCATTCCCTTCAAAACATGAAGGTGATACATCAACGTAATCAGAGGTGGAAGGTGTGCTATCAGAGTTAGGAGTTGGGACGATCCGGATATCCGGCTCGTCATCCTCATCCAATTGGCGAAGAAATGCAGCACAATCCTTCAAGGCATGATCCATGCTCCAACAAAACAAGCACTATTTTGCAATTTTCTTCGGCTCAAATTGGACCGGAGATGAATGCAAGAAAGGCACGTGCGGAGCGAAAGAGTAGCCATAGGACTTACGCGCACCATATGGAGTACCAGACGATGTCGGTGGTCCATATACTGGGCCTTGAGTGCTAGGGCTATTATTTCCCTTTGGAAATCTATCACTAGCATGAGATATATCTCCACACCAACGATAACGAATATTAAAAGAAGCCCACATTGCATGAAGATAACAAGATTCACAGGAAAAACACTATTGTGCAAAATACTACAACCAACAATAATTTATTAAAGCAACCTAATATAAAACAAGAAAAAGGAATAATATGAACTAAAATGAAATAAAATGAAAGCTGCAATTTACAAACGGAAAAACTTCTATCACAGGTTCTCCCTCTCAAGAAAACTCACACGACTGTGTTCCCCGGCAACGGAGCTAAAAACTTGATGCGCAAATCTAGCGCACCGCTATAGGCGGTTGCGAGGCTGCGACACGAAACGGCAGTGTACCGGTCGATGTCAAGTAATAATATGAGGAAGTAAATCCCCAAGTATCGAATCTCAAAGGAACACAGTAAGGTGGAGTTATCTATCGAGGACAGACTTGAGATTGAAGTCCTTTCGAGCGGATGGATTGCGGAAAAGGGGGGTTTTGGCATATGGAAAATAAAAGAAAATAACTACAACTACTCCTATGCAATGCGGCTATGCAATGCTTCGCCAGGCGGGATGGAAAACTACGTAGGCCTTGAACGCACTACTTCGCAAGGGCGGATGGGCGAGTAGGCAAGCGGATGGAGTGGTAAGTGCGGAATCGAACTGTGCAGGACTTGAGCGCACTGCTTCGTGAGGCGAATGGATTACACGGGCTGTAAGGTTTGAGGGCCGTTAGCACCTCTAAGCTTGGCAGATGAAAGAGTAGGCACACGGAATGGGCGAGTAGGCTAACAGAATGTAGTGGAGGGTGGAGTGGATTTGGTGGCGCACCTCTAGTGACTAATAAACATACAACATCATTTCACAAACATGAATTATCCTGAAGAGCAAATATGTTTATAGCACAACATCATCAATAAAATGAAGAACACAACCAAATACATTCACACAAGTAGAGAAAAATGTAAGCGATACAACCGAATCCGGAGGCTTGTTGTAGATTCTTGGTAGGAATCGTCGGGTTATCAATCTGCGTCCTAGCTTGGTCCCAACTATCGTCTGGGGTATAGGAGGGTTGTCACATCCTCCCAATGGACCCGTCTTCTCTGGTAAACTATAATCCGACCACGTTTGATGCGAAGAAATCCTAGCTTGGCGATGAAGATGAGGGTGGAATCCTCTCCTTGAAGCACTTGGACGATGGAGGAGGCCGAGAGGATACTCCGGCTCATTATTTGAGCCAAGAATGTGTCCAAAGCACCTCCAAATGGTGGGCGGTGATGGAACGGCGGACTGGAACGGATCTGGAACCCTTAGGCGTGGGAAAAAAGATGGATCGGGCGAACTCCGGATTAGGTCGAGATCTGCAGGTTTTATAGAAAAAGTCAGAAATTTGGTCACGCACGGTCGAACGCACGACCGTGCGTGAACCGTGCGATATTAATCGAGAATAAAGGCCAGGAAGACGAAGCAGGCGCGCCCGTGCGTTTTACTCACGCACGGTCGAAGCCGATCGTGCATAAAAATGCACGGGCAAAATTCAGAAGCTCAAAATCCGGCAAACAATAGGAGGTCGTGCGTTTTGTTCGCGCACGGTTGAGGCCAACCGTGCGTGAAGAAAACGCATGAGCGGGGCCGATCACCATATTGACCAGTCGATCATTGCCCACGACCGCAGCTGCCCGTGCGTCAAGTAAATGCACGACCGTGCGTCAAGTAAATGCACGACCGTGCGATTCATACAGGATGAATTCTGGGCAATATGGACGATCTACCCACCTGCACAACAAATCCAAATACTGGGAACACACCTCCAGCACAAGTATAAAACCATAAAAAGGATGGGGAGCACATTGTTCTTGCCCCCAACAAAATAGTGCTCAATTGCACACCACAACGGGTCTAAATGAGCACTTAAAGTGAAAGCGCGAACAAGTAAAATATAAGCAATTAAGAACTGAAATTGAAGTGCAAAAGCAGGAAAACTAGCCCAGATGAGTCCATAAAAGTGTATATAAATGGGACTCATCACTAACCACCAAGGGTATTCATGTAATTTAACCCTCAGGTCCCTCTGGGTGAGTGGTCCCCGATGGCACCACTCGCCCGACCTCCCGTGTGCCTGACTCCCTGACACACTACAACAAACTACACTTATAGTAAGGACCTAAATCGTTATAGTAAGTGCCAAAAATTGTTACAAAAACTCTTTGGTAACGAAAAAAACTTTAAGTAACGGTCCTCCTCTAAAGCTCGACGCTAAAAGTTCTTGTAACGAATGTATGCATGTCGTTACAAATAAATTAATTGTAACAAACGATACTTTCTCACCAAAATGAGATTCTTCCTCACAATAAATTGGTCACAATAAATATTATTTCGTTACGAATGTTTTTTCCTCACAAAAAATAGTTACGATTAAAACTATTTCGCTACAAATGTTTTATTTTTTCGTCACTAAAAATAAACTAACTTCGTTACAATAAAGTATAATAAACATTATTTCGTTACAATAGATTAAACAATAGTAACAAAAAAATCATTACATTTGTTTTCCATTCTTCTTACTACAGCCAATTCATTTATATATCAAAAATATTACATTTCTATTTTTTGTGTACCTGAGATTTTATTACAAATAATAATATTGAAAATTTATATATTTAATATTTCATAACAAGATCAACATGTATTTATTCATACCAAAAAGTATTACATCGAGTACAAGTTATTATCATCTCTTCTAAAATAATACAATATTACATTACAAGATCAACACGTTTCTAATAAATCTTCCGTCATTTTTCGAAAAATGTATCGTCCATCACTTTCTAACTAATGAATCTTTCGTCACTTGCCGGTCAATGCTCGAGCACCCTACAAATAAAAGAGAGCAATTAAGATCACCCTACAAATAAATGAGAGCAGAAACATCCATACAAACTCACATCCATACATACATAATCCATGCACACCCCATTAAACAAGCGTACAATAAAACACACACTTGCTGCACGTTGTTTAGTGCACACTGAAATTAAGGTCATGAGGGAGTTCACTGTTTAGTTGTAATGTTCTGAAATTAAGATCACGTGTTAATGGCACTTCACTGCAATTAAAATCACACACTTCACTACACAACTCTTTAAAACATACAACACACACACACAGTTTACTGCACTTAACATTGATCGCACACACTTCACTACACAACTCTTAAAACAACACACACATGCACACATTTCACTGCACTTAACATCACACGCGCACATACAAAGCTCATAAAAACAGCACACACATTGCACTTAACATCACACACACATACACAACTCTTAAAAATATCACACACATACACACAGACATTTCAATTCACTTAACATCACACACACTTCACTACACAACTCTTAAAAATACCACACACACACACTTCACTGCTCTTAACCTTTCACTCCCTTTACTACACAGCTCTTAAAAACAACACACACACACACACTCACACACTGACACATAGACTTAGCTGCAATTTTCCCAAACTGCACATGCAGTTTTCCTAAACTACACATGCAGTTTACCGAAACTGTACATGCAGTTTGCCCAAACTGCACATGCAGTTTGCCCATACCTGCACATGCAGTTTGCCCATACCTGCACATGCAGTTTGCCCATACCTGCACATGCAGTTTGCCCATACCTATAGTTTGGGCAAACTACACATTATGGTTTGCCCAAACTACACATATTCATCAACTACAGTATTATCTTGGGAAAACTGCAATATAATCCTTACAAAATAATCTCAAAAAAACCAAAAGGGTCATCATGTTCTTCTGGTGTATAAATTGTTGAAAGGCGCCCTACACATGTATATAATTGTTTAATTAAATAACCACGTGTCTTCTACTAGAACATATATAAGTGCAGAAGAAAATATACAAGAAAAACCAAAACATATAAAATGTATGAATAGATAAAGAAAGAAACCTGGAATGGACATAGAACTGTGCAGATCTGATCCATCTGTTTCATAGCCTTCTTCATCACTCTGAGAAAAATAAAAGAACGAAGAAAACATGAAAAGTTCTGCACAAATTTGACATACAAAATAATTTAGAATCACAGAAAAAGTTATTGAAGGAATAGAACAGGAAATATGTGCAAAAGAAACACATTTGATGGTTTATTCTTAAACACAGAGCATGGAAACAGCAGGCGGAGATGCAAGAACATACAATAATGGATCAGATCAGTGCATAAGCATCCCCGCAGAGCAAATGCAGAATACAGAATCTGTTGATATTAAAGTGTCACAGAATTATCACAAAATTTTACAAAAAAAGTACTGAATATAAGATTAGTTTGATGTTAGTCGGTTGATGTTAAAGTGTCATAGACATTATGTGGGGTCTTCAAGCAGGAGAAGATATATGATATTAAAGTCTCATAATCAGGCACAATCCTGAGTGTCATAAACATAACATTAGTCTAATATTGCAGTACATAATCTGTTGATATTAAAGTGTCACGATCCTGAGTTGGAGAAGCTATTAATTAGTATAATATAAAAGAAAAGAGAGGGTTGTATAAAAGCAAAGTATACAATCATCCATAGACATTCTGTGGGGTCTTCAAGCTTCAAACAAACTGAGCAAATGCAGAATGCACAAGTATAAAACAACTGAGTGCTGTAGAAAACACACATAGATCAAATCGCTGCATAAGAAAACACATAAGAATAAAATAACCCTACAATTTCAGATATAACTAAGCAAATGCAGAATGTAAAAAGGAGCACTGTCAGATATAGCATCAATTAAAAACCATATCAGATTGTGTAGGAACAACCCAACAATTTCAGATATAGCTCTTTCAAATCACTGCATAATAAAATACTAGTCTCTACATTTCAGATATAGCACATTTCAGATATAACAATTTAGATATTGTCGAAACCAAGCAGAAGTAATAAAATAGTAACAAAGTAGTAAACCAAAATACTAACAGTCATAAACCATTTGACAACAAAAAGTGCACCAAAAAGTAAATGGTGTGTGCATCAATTAGTCAAGGAATTGCCCCAAATTTTGCAGAACATAAGACAGCTGCTCTTTCAGCTCATTTTGCCCCTCTTTTAATCCTGCAATCTCTGCATTATGAGTTTGAATTAAAGCTTCCTATTTATCTATAAGCTCTATTTGTGCTATTAGACGAGTCGTGGCATTGCGCAATTCTTCTTCCACTACATTCAACTTCTCTTTCAACTGAGTGGACTCTGTCAATGTCTTCTTCATTCGTTTTGAAGGCACGACACCATAGCCTAATCCTTTGTCATAACCAGACTTATTTCCAAGTGCAGTCTTTATAATTTCTCTCTCAGAGCTTATGAGATCACTGTCAGAATCTGTTGATATTGTCCTCAGCCTTTCCATTTCACGCTGTAAAATATAGTGTTATAATATAAACGTATGTTATTGTTAGGTAAAATTTAGGATATAAATAATATTCTCCAAATTCTACGAACTATAGGCAAGAGCACCTATCGGTCATAGCATCGGATATTTAAAACAAATAAATATCAAGTGTCGTATTCCACGGGTCTGTTGATTACTTCTACTTACGCAAATTAATATTATTTTATCGAAAGTAAAATAGAGTTTTGTAAATAATTAAAAGAAGAAAAACATTTGATCGGGAATCCTTCTTAAGTAAAATATTTCATAAATCTAGAATTCAGAAGAAATCAATTCAGACAAACTTGACCGTGGAGGTTCCCAAAATATGATAGAACCTCTCTCGAGAGAACTACCACCTAACCTTAGGTTGATCGATTAAGACCCCTCGGCCAGTCGAAACCCCTAAGCTTGCTTTATGATGTGAGCCCCACTATTGGATTTGACTCCAATCAGGAAGATTTGCGACACCCTCTCTCGAGGAGTGCGAACAATTCTTTCTACCGATGAGCGATCAACCATATTTAAGGTTCTCTCGATACACTAAAATATGGATCAAACTTGATTATCATACCCTAGAAATATGAAACCAAAAATTGCAAATCAACGGTAAATCTTAGTTTTCAAAATCCAAACAATGAATAAAAGATTATGAAATAAAAAAGCTTAGGAATTCATCCGATCAAATGCTACAAAATTAACTACTCATGATTAAAGAAAAAGAACATTTTATAACTAAGAAAGAAGAATTACAATTGCTGGGAAAGTAAATCTAAAATAGGAAATAAAAGGACAAGACATAAAATAAAGTTACACTAAAAATGCAGGAAAACTATACTAGAAATGATCCAATCGAAGCATGGACTGGATGCCCATCACTTTGGCAGCAGCTGGCTTTTATAGGCAGAAAATTGGTGAGTCATGCCCTTGGTCACGCCCGTGACCAAGGGCGTGTAAGCTGTGTAACTGCGTATTGAAAGCCCGGGAACGTTGGGGAAGAGAAACCGCCAAAAATCAATTGCATGGCGGGTCACGGCCTCGGTCACGCCCGTGACCAAGGGCGTGTCTTGAACGGGTCTGGAAACGGCGGGAAACGCTGCAATCTGGAGTTAATCTGGCGGTTGCAGAAGAGTCACGGCCTCGGTCACGCCCGTGACCGAGGGCGTGTAAGCTAGAAACGGCGGGAATTGATTGCTGGCTGAAATGAATGCATTTCGGGCAAGTCACGCCCGTGACATTGAGGTCACGCCCTTTGTCACGCCCGTGTCAGAGGGCGTGTAATTTTAATCTGACGTGGCGGCTAACTTCTTCAACTGGAATACGCGGGGCTGGTTCACGGCCGTGACATAAAGTCACGCCCTTGGTCACGCCCGTGACCAAGGCCGTGTACTTTGCGATTTCGGCTGAAATTCTCCAAAAATTCTCCTGATTACTCTTATGAGCTTGAAATTGCTATTAACAGCCCCAGATTACCTGAAAACACAAAACAAAGTGAATTAGACATATATTAAACTAAAATTATATAAAAACTAATTAATTACTACTAAAATATTATATAAAAATAACAATAAATAATGTACTATCAAATACCCCCATACTTAAGCTTTTGCTATTCCAGAGCAAAACTAATTTATAAGCATGAGAAGAATTTATAGGACATTCCAAAAAGATTTACTTCCAATTATGTATTCCAAATTTTATAAGACTCATATCAAATTAAGTTAAGAAATTAAAATTTAGATTTATTAGAAATAATTTATAATTCAAAAATTGAAATGAGTAGAATAAATATTAGTTTCAAAATTCTCTAACTAAATCTTCATAAACAAAATTGCATTGAATTAAGTAAAATAATCCAAGATTAAAATTATATAATTTTTACAATCATGAGAAACTTTTAGAAAACTACAAAAAATTAACTATGCTCTCTCAAAAATATCTTGGATAAGCAAATAAACTTGGCTAATTGGGCTAAAATTGGCATTGAAGAAGTTACTTTGAACATAGGAAATGATGAATTTTATCCTCTCATTTCCATCTTTTTTAAATTCCTTCTTCTTTAATATCCCAAATGTATATGTTTAGGAGTGATGAATTTTATCCTCTCATCTCCATACCATATAATCTTTTAAAAATTTGGGTGCATATGTTTAGGAATGATGAATTTTATCCTCTCATTCCATGACATATGATCTTTTCAAACCTTTTTTTTTATGCCAAATAAAGGGTCAAATAAGAAGGTAGGGGAAGGGATAGGGTTTAAAGGCTACAAAAATTCCAAAGATACATTTTAAGAGCATAGAAAACAAATTGAGCAATCTATAAGAAACTATGAGTTCAAGTTAATATAAGTAAAATCTAAAGATATTTAACACAATTACTACAAAATTGAATTATGATATTTTAAAGAGAGAAAGTAAAACTAAGAAATATTCTAAACAAATCAAGATAATGAAAAACTCATTAAATCAAATTCATCTAAAAATTAAATCTAACATATTTTGAAGAGAAATATAAGATTGAAACTACATAAAAAGAAAACTCTTTAAAAAGCCTATAAAGAAAACTCATAATTAAAATCAATTTTGCATAAATGAAGTTTGGAGAAATTTAATATTACAAAATTTATTTTATTGGAAATTAAAATAGTTTTTTAAATGAAAACATTTTTTGAATTTTGTAAATTTTTATAACAAAATTGAAAATAAAGAATAAAAAAATCAATTTTTTTGTGAGTTTTGAAAAAGATTTTCTAATTTTTTTTGGATTTTTAATAAAAACTGAATATAGGAGAATACACCCCCATACTTAAAAATAAACATTGTCCCCAATGTTTATAAGCCAAGTAGGAGGGAAAAGAAAATAAAATGCGGAAAAAGTAAAGTGCAAGAAAAATAAAGATAAGCAAGGGGTGCCTCCCAAGAGCGCTTTCTTTTTCCCGTCTTTAAGCTAGACGGTTATTGTTAGGAAAAAGAAAAATAAAAAGAAAGGTACACAGGCAACTCCCTTAATTCATGCTCAGGTGAGCATGCAGAAATCCGCTGCCCGACTACTCCTCCGCTATAGTCGTGATTCTTTGGTTGTCCGTTAGCTTGAAATTGTGAATCCAAATTACCTATACATACCTTAGGTAATTTGGATTGCTGGAGATGAGCGGCAAATGGATCGGTGAAAACGTTTGGTTGCAACGGCTCATCATCTACAAGAAAATTATTAGTATAAAAAGAATCAAGATTAAGCGAGTCAGAAAATTTTTCACAAGGAGGAGTTTCTTGCGAAAATACATGATTAAGCGTCGGTTGTTTATTTTCAAAAATAAAAGAATTATCAGAAAAATCAATACAAAGGGGAGAAAATTCATGAGACACAATTTCTTCATGAATTATAATTTCATGAGAATGAGAAGAAAGGGCGGGCGAAGGAGAAGAAGAAAAATTTTCATTTTCTAATTCGTCCGGTGTCTCCATGACTTTGCGAAATTCTTGGTACAATTGTTCTTCTTGATCTTGAGAATAAACATTTAAAGTGGGAGAAATAACATTCAGAAAAATTTAAAGATCAGAAGAAGAACAAATTTGTGGAAAAGGCGAGGAATGCAAATCATAATTGAAGGAATTTCCATTTTCGCACTGAAAACTATCCGGGTGACCTTGCCACCATGAATAATCAACATCAGAGTAAGAAGGAAATTCATTCAAATCATTATTTAAAGAAAAATTATTTTCATCATAAAAATTATTATTTTCATTATAAAAATTATAATTTTCATTAGAAAAATTAATTTGATTGTCATTAGAAAAATGTTGAAATGAAAAATAGCATTCCTCACAAGAATGATGACCCCCACAAAAAGGACAAAAAATTTGGCGCATTCGTGCGGCTTCCAAAAGAATGACTTTATTTTGAAGCTCGGCAACTTTTGCGGCCAATTGCGATAACATCATGTTTGAAGAAAGAAAAATTTACAACCGTCACTTAATAGAATGAAATTTAAAAATAAAGCAAAAATAGAAATGGGGGTGGAGAAAGAGAATGATAAAAGTAATAAAATCTACGCTTTCAAAATATCAACAAAAATACTTCCCCGGCAACGGCGCCAAAAACTTGATAGGTAAAATTTAGGATGTAAATAATATTCTCCAAATTCTACGAACTATAGGCAAGAGCACCTATCGGTCATAGCATAGGATATTTAAAACAAATAAATATCAAGTGTCGTATTCCACGGGTCTGTTGATTACATCTACTTACGCAAATTAATATTATTTTATCGAAAGTAAAATAGAGTTTTGTAAATAATTAAAAGAAGAAAAACATTTGATCGGGAATCCTTCTTAAGTAAAATATTTCATAAATCTAGAATTCGGAAGAAATCAATTCAGACAAACTTGACCGTGGAGGTTCCCAAAATATGATAGAACCTCTCTCGAGAGAACTACCACCTAACCTTAGGTTGATCGATTAAGACCCCTCGGCCAGTCGAAACCCCTAAGCTTGCTTTATGATGTGAGCCCCACTATTGGATTTGACTCCAATCCGGAAGATTTGCGACACCCTCTCTCGAGGAGTGCGAACAATTCTTTCTACCGATGAGCGATCTACCGTATTTAAGGATCTCTCGATACACTAAAATATGGATCAAACTTGATTATCATACCCTAGAAATATGAAACCAAAAATTGCAAATCAACGGTAAATCTTAGTTTTCAAAATCCAAACAATGAATAAAAGATTATGAAATATAAAAGCTTAGGAATTCATCCGATCAAATGCTACAAAATTAACTACTCATGATTAAAGAAAAAGAACATTTTATAACTAAGAAAGAAGAATTACAATTGCTGGGAAAGTAAATCTAAAATAGGAAATAAAAGGACAAGACATAAAATAAAGTTACACTAAAAATGCAGGAAAACTATAATAGAAATGATCCAATCGAAGCATGGACTGGATGCCCATCACTTTGGCAGCAGCTGGCTTTTATAGGCAGAAAATTGGTGAGTCACGCCCTTGGTCACGCCCGTGACCAAGGGCGTGTAAGCTGTGTAACTGCGTATTGGAAGCCCGAGAACGTTGGGGAAGAGAAACCGCCAAAAATCAATTGCATGTCGGGTCACGGCCTCGGTCACGCCCGTGACCAAGGGCGTGTCTTGAACAGGTCTGGAAACGGCTGGAAACGCTGCGATCTGGAGTTAATCTGGTGGTTGCAGAAGAGTCACGGCCTCGGTCACGCCCGTGACCGAGGGCGTGTAAGCTAGAAACGGCGGGAATTGATTGCTGGCTGAAATGAATGCATTTCGGGCAAGTCACGCCCGTGACATTGAGGTCACGCCCTTTGTCACGCCCGTGTCAGAGGGCGTGTAATTTTAATCTGACGTGGCGGCTAACTTCTTCAACTGGAATACGCGGGGCTGGTTCACGGCCGTGACATAAAGTCACGCCCTTGGTCACGCCCGTGACCAAGGCCGTGTACTTTGCGATTTCGGCTGAAATTCTCCAAAAATTCTCTTGATTACTCTTATGAGCTTGAAATTGCTATTAACAGCCCCAGATTACCTGAAAACACAAAAAAGTGAATTAGACATATATTAAACTAAAATTATATAAAAACTAATTAATTACTACTAAAATATTATATAAAAATAACAATAAATAATGTACTATCAGTTATCAATCAATTTTGTGAAAGTTTCAAATATATTTTGACATACGTATGCCGCTTCTGCTTTCTCGCTGACAAACACCCCATTCTTCTTATGGGTGTTCGCAAAGTTCTCAACCGGGCTTTGATTAACCTGTATATCAAAAAAATATTTGAGAATATGTCATAGTAAACAATAACTCACATGTAATTATTGCATTACCCATTCCAGCAGTCGGGAATGGTAGGATTTAGAACTCGACGTATGAGTAAATGGCATGTGTGATCTATTATCAACATTTATCTTGGACCTTTTCTGCAAGCAAATAAAAGTATTGGATTCTAGTCATTAAATGTGTTATTAACATATGTATTAAACAGAATTTACTTAAGTAGTCACATTCACCTTAAAAGTCTCACTCTCGAAGAGATCGCACAACTGACACCAATTCTCGATTGAGATCCACTTGGGCTACTAGCTCTTGGATTCTTTCCTGCCACAATATAATCTCTATGTGTTGCAGATAATCTTCCTCTTCAATGTGTGTAGCTATGTTGAAACATCTCCTCCATGAACTCTTGCACACTTTTATCTGTTTTCCAATTCTTTATCGCAAACCATTGCTTCAAAAGAATAAATTATTTGGTTATCCCAAACGAATTCACATATATGGTATATAAATATTAATTACTTACACCTAATGCAGCATACAAAGTAAGTTTCAGCTCTTCCCCCAATTCACTCCATGGGGTCAAAAAATCCAAACCCGCACAATGTCTTACAATAACACCTACACCATTTGCAAGGTGCTTTGCAAAGCGATGCGGCTTCTTACAACCTTCAGGGAACTCAATCTCAAGTAGTTTCTTGTCCTAACAAAACAAATAAAAGTATGTTAACATATAGTATAAGTGTTTGTAAGTTTTAATGTACCTAAATAAAGCATACATTTTCTAGTATTGCTTTCTCAATCGAACTTGCGGTGGTCACCCCACGACCTCTTCTTATAGATGAGCTTCCCACAGCATAATTAAAAACCCTTAATAAATATATGATTCAAGTAAATGATACAAACTTGTGAAATAAAATAAGGTATACTTACTAGTATTATCAGAACCCTGTATTGGACTTTCAATATTTCCTTCATTAATAATGGTATCATCATTAATGGTGGAAAATGATCCACTTTGTGATTGCTGCAGATTAGGTGAAGGTGTATTTGGTGTATTTGGACTTTCAACAACCTCAGTATTTGTTGGTTTTTCAGCAACAAACAGTTGTTTGCTGCTCCTTGTCGTAGGGCGCCGTAGACTAACATTTTTTGGAGGCATATTACTGCGAAGTAAATAAGATGAAAACGTTAAACATCACATTAAATTATTTAGAGAAATCATAAAAAGGAAGAATTGCATTTCTGTTTCGATCTAATGAATAAGAAAAAACTTAACGTACCGTTTGCATTAGCTTTACATGTTATGATCACTGTCATCACAATAGTGTACTATTGTTTCATCATCCTTATCTATTGACTCATCTCCGTCAACAATATTATTAATTTCTTCCTCTTCGTGGATTCTAGTTAGAAATTCTATTTTTATAATATCAGGTTAGATATCCTCTCTTCCTAGGAATTGCAAGTTTTGATCTTCGGTAGCAAATATTAATTCAGTTTCTGAGGACTCATGTTGTTGAACTATGTTATCATTCATCTCCTCCACTTCTAGGTCAGCGTGTTCCTCTATGTCCCAAAGGTGTCTATGACATACAAGTTGTGGAATTTTCCAAGGATCGCCGAGTATTATGTCATCGACATTGAACACTTGTTGCACTTGGTTTGGAAGAACGAATGGATCATCTTTACACCAACGAGAAGTTATGTCGATGCTCAAAAAATATTTATCTTTATGCATAGTCTTTTTCCCACCAGTGTCAAACCACTCACACCAAAATAATACTACTTTATATCCATGAAGATATGTCAATTCAATGACCCTACTTAATACTCCATAAAACTCTACCAAGATATTTTGATGTTCCCCTCAACAAGTAAACCACTATTTTGTGTTGTTCGGCGATTATCTCGATCTTGTCTATGAAATCGTACTTTATTAACAATACAACCAGAGTAAAATTTTGTTAATTATGATTATGGACCATTTGCCAATGCCCATAATTCTTCGGAGACTTCGCCCGAGTTTGTGTGATGCAGTCTATTTATCTATACAAAATACAATAGGAAGCTAATTAGATAGATGATACTATAAATTAACAATCTTCATGGGTATCTTCGTATTTGGAGCTTACATGAGCTTGAAACCAATAATGAAACTTCTCTTGATGAGTTTTGTCAATGTTTCTTTCATTTTCGTCCCTTTTAAGCTCCTCCATGTGCTTACTATTTAAAAAAAGTACTTTAAAATTTGTTACAAATTAAGTAAGGAAATTGAGCTCTTTCATGAATCTAACCTTTGAAAATCATCTACTTCGCTACAATTGTTTAATATGAATTTATGAGCTGCATCTAGATCTTTTTTAGAAAGTGCTTTGCAACGGTGAAGAGGTCCAAAGGGTCGCACTTTTGATGCAAAAACTGACAATTCACACTCTTGTTGATGCTCCACGGAATCTTCATTTCTATTTTCTTTATTGAACCTTATTTCTATTTCATTTAGGTACATTTACACAAATGTCAAAGATTCTTTTACAATATATCCTTCAGCTATAGAACCCTCTGGATGAGCTTTATTACGTACGTATCCTTTAAGAGTTTTAAGAAACCTAACGGGAAAAATCAATGATCACAATAACAATATTGTTCATTTATGTTATGTAAGATAATAAAGTGTAAATGCATAAAAACAAGTACCTTTCAATCGGGTACATCCAACGTGAGTGAACTGGGCCAACAATCTTTGCCTCTTTCAGAAGGTGAATAGTCAAGTGAATCATTACATCAAAAAATGCTAGAGGGAATATTCTCTCCAATTTGCACAAATTAATTTGGATATTACTCTCCAACTTCTCGATATGCTCTACCTTTAGTGTCTTTGAGCATAAAATTTTAAAAAAATCTCCTAGCTCGTATTGTGCATCAACGACATCTGCCCGTAGAAACCCACGAATTCCAATAGGAATTAACCGTTGTAGTAGAACATGACAATCATGAGATTTAAGTCCATAAATCTTCTCATCCTTTGCGCATCTTGAAATATTTGACGCATAGCCATCTGGAAACTTGACATTTTTTAAAAAATTGCAAAACCTTTTTTTCTCATCGGAAGATAGATTATAACATGCTTGAGGTTTTATTATAGTACTTCCATTTCTAATCAAGTGTAACTCCTTCCGGATGTTAAGGTCTCGCAAATCTTCTCGCGCTTTTGCCGTATCTTTGTTTTATCCATCAAGGTTCATCAATGTGCCCAAAACACTATCACAAATATTTTTTTCAAGATACATTACATCAATATTGTGTCGTATCAAAAGCTTTTGTCAGTAAGGTAGTTCAAAGAAGATGCTTCTCTTTACCGAATTCCCTTCTTCATTGTTGCGCTTCCTCTTCCACTTGCATGGGTGTTTTCTAAATTTATCAAAGTTATGTTCGAGTTTGGTTAAATCTGAAAGCAATTGTGCGCCACTCCACTCCCTTGGTTTTGAACGTGTTTCTGACTTTCCATCGAACAATTTACTCCTTCGATAAGGGTGACATTATGTAGATAACGACGATGTCCCATGTAGCATATCTTACTTCGAATTCTTTTAGAATCTGTATCATATAATCAAGTTGGGCATGCCACGTAACCCTTTGTGGCCACCCAAATAAATTACTAAGAGGTGGAAAATCATTGATTGTCCACATAAGAGCAGCATGCATTTTAAAAGTCTCTTTGGTGTATGTGTCATAAGTCTCAACACCATTCCATAATTCTTTTCATTCTTCTATCAGTGGTCTAAGATAAACATCAATATCTTTTCCAGGCGCACGTGGGCCAGGAATTAATAATGACATCATAAGAAACTCATCTTTCATACCTGTGTATAACGACATATAATATGGAATTAGCACAACTGGTCAAACTAATACATAATTTAGAGATTGTTTGGCATGGTAATATGACATATCTTATCCAATTATACAAGGTTGGTGCTGATAAATGTACCAAATAACATATGCCTGTTTCCGCTGTATTCCACATAAGACAAGAAAAACAAAGAAACCTTGGAAAATAAACTTGCTGCAATAACTATAAACAATAGGCTCTCCAACAGATCTAGGAAAAAATCAAACTCTAGGTCCTTATCAAACCTACTGAAAGAAAGAAAAAAACCTAGATTTAAGAAGCAAAGAAATCTCGGTGAAGAAACAAATATAAGACGTGGAACCCTAAAAATCAAGAGAAAAATCATCACACTCCTCTCTTATCCTTATCAATAGCACAAAAAACGGCAGCAAAAATCAAAGATGATAAACCCTAAAGATCAGTATGAAAAAGACAAAACAATCAAGATGAAAGAGGATATACCTAAGGCGAAAGAAGTCTCTCCTCAAGATGAAAGAAGAATTGAATCTATTCTCTACTCTCTTTCTCGCTCTCACTCACACATCAGTCCTCCTTCGCTCTCAAGAGGAGGAAGAAGCACATCGCAAGGGTTTCGAGGGTTCCTGGAGCAGCGCCGGGATGGATTGATCAAAATACGATATATGCCCGATGCATGGGGTCATATCAATGTTATATAATAATTTATTTTATTGGAATAAATTTAATTGAAAATTGTTTTATTGGAGGGAAAATTTTTTTGGAGGGAAATTTCCAGCCAAAAATTTCATGCACAATATCATGAAATATTCTTTCTTTTTTGCTCGAGCTCGAGAGATGGCTCGCGCGCCATCATGATCAAAAATATCTGAGCTGAAGCTCGAGTAGTAATCGAGCTCCAGCTCAACGAACTCGAGCTCGACTCAAAATCGAGATTGAGCTCATTGAACTCGAGTTCGAGATTGAGCTCATTGAACTCGAGCTCGACTCAAAATTGAGATTGTGCATATGTGTGTGTGTGTGTGTGTGCATGTTGCATGGGGTCTATGTTTGTGTATGTGCGTAATCTATATTTACTTGTGCATGTGTGTGTCTGTATCTGTATGTATGTGTGTCAATGTGTTTACGTGTATCTGTATATGTTTGTGTCTGTGTGTGTCTTTGTTTGTGTGTGTTTGTGTGTGTATACAAATGTCTGTGTGTGTCTGTCTTTTGTGTTTGTGTGTGTGTCGTGGCATTATTGTGTGTGTGTGTGTGTGTCTGTGTCTGTGTCTGTGTCTGTGAGTGTCTGTATACGTATATGTGTCGGTCCATGTGTCTGTGTTTGTGTCCATGTGTTGGTGTTTGTATGTGTCTGTGTCTGTGTACGTACGTATGTGTGTCGGTCCATGTGTCTGTGTATGTGTCCATGTATCTATACAAGTCTGTGTCTGTGTCCATATGTTTGTGTCTATGTTTCTTTGTCTGTATGTACACGTGCTTGTCTGTGACTGTGTATTTGGGTTATGTGTGAGTGTTTGTCTGTCTATGCATGTTTGTCTGTGCTTGTGTGTGTCTATGTTTGCATATCTATGTGTGTTAATTGTGTGTCTGTGTCTGTGTCTATGTGTGTTTGTGCATGTTTGTGTCTTTGCTAGCGTGTCTATGCGTGTTTGTGTTTGACTATGTCCGTGTGTGCCTGTGACTGTGTTTGTGTTTGCGTGTCTGTGTTTGTATGTGTGTGTGTGTGTGTTTGTATCTGGGGAGAAAATTAAATTAATATTCAATTATTTTTTATTCAGTTGATCGAGCGCTTGAGAGCAGACGAAATTGAGCGGGGTAATTCTTTCTTTTAAAGAATACATAAACGGATAAACCTTATTTAAAAATACATAAATCTTATTTAAAGCTCATGTGCACTGTCGGGCGATGTCGAGGCGGGGGTATTGTCGAGCGGGGAACATGGGCCTCATGTGCACTGTCAGTTGATCGAGCTCCTGAGAGCGGACAAAATTGAGCGAAGGTAATTCTTATTTAAAAAAAAACATAAATCTTATTTAAAAAGTAAATTTTATTGAACAACGCGTTGTATTTATGAATTGATTTGACATGTATTTATGAATTTCATTACACATTTATTTTCATTAAAGCACATGTCATCCAAAAATCAATATATATATGACATATATATTTTCATTAAAATGCTAGCTCCCGAACAAAAAATGTGTGCGCTGACAAATTTATTTATGCTCCCGAGCAAAAAAGATAGAGCTAGTGCAATGCGCGCGACTGAAAAAAAATGTGTGCTCGGGAAATAAAATGCGCATCCGAGTGAAAAGCACGTGCTCGAGCGAAAAATCGGTGCTCGAAGGGTACAATTATTTCACCACTACGCACAATGAAAAAATATGCTATGAAGAGGAGGCAGCATGTTGTATCGATCGAAGATAGCTCATCCGAAGTTGAAGATGAGCTAGGTGGCATAAATTTGGGCACAGAAGATAAAGCCTGAACGTCATTTCCGAGGGCTCAACTATCAAGTGCCAAGACTAATATTGTATTATTGTAGATTTTGTAAAGATCAAATATTTGTATTAGCATATTTAGTATTTTCATAATCATAAAAATATCTGGATGTATTTAATTTTTATTGTCGCATATTTTTGTAGTTAATAATTTTATCAATAATAAATTTTTTTTCATTATCATTTTGTGTGTATTATATAATATAGATAATATTATTATTATTATACTAATATATTTATATGTATTTAAATATTTTTTTATTTTTTTAATTTTTTTTAATTTTAAAATTTTGCTCGCCGAGCTCGTCGAGCTCAGTGGAGCTCGTCGAGCTCAGGCGAGCTCGTCGAGCTCAGTGGAGCTCGTCGAGCTCAGGCGAGCTCATCGACCTCGCCTGAGCTCGACGAGCTCAATTGCCTAGGCATGTGGGTAGATATAAAAATTGAAAATAAAATATGATATATTTTTTGTAACAAAACTTTAATAATAAAATATTACTATTAGTAAGGACAATGTCTTTGTCACAAAAAACTTTCATGATGTGGTTACAATTGATACTTATTGTGAGAAAAGTTTTCTATTTGTAACGTAACATTAGTGTTGTTATAAATACTTACAGTTATAGTAACGAATTAATTATTATTGTATCAAAATTTAAAATATTCGTTACAAAAAAGTACTTTTTTGTAACAACAAAAAAATTTGTTACAAAATATAACTATTAGTAACAAACTGTGTTTTAGTTATATTTTAGTCCTTACAACAGGTGCAGTTTCTTGTAGTGGCACCCACAAGATGAGTGGTCTGTGAGGGCACCATTCGATGGGTCCTTCATCTTCTGGGCAAGTGGGGTCCCGCCCCTCACTCACCTAGTTTTCGATGCATCTGCGCCCCTATCGTGTGACTGCCCCTGCGATTGGGTCCGCACTCGCCCCAAAGCTATTTTCCCCTCTCCTGACCTGGGCGAATGCATTCCTTCCTTGTTCCTTTGTCCACTTTAAGCCAGGGGGTCAGCTCGACAAATACGGGGTGGTACACAATCCCCGCTCTTTGCGAGTGAGGTCCTCGCTCGGAAAGAAGGTCCAACCCCGCGTATTTGGTGAGTTCATGCTGACCTGGAGGGAATATTTTGGTGGGGTCCTCTACTTTGCTATATATATCTCAGGCTGCGATGCTTATACTGCACATTCCCCTCTTAAATTCTCCTTTTACTTTTACCGAGCTCTCGCAACCCATGGCTATTATGAGATCGTCTCTGAAACCTCCTTCACAGGAGATGCCAAAGCGTCTCGCCGCGGCGTGAGAGAAGGGCTCCTTATCTGTCACAAGGTATGCTCCCTGGCTTTCTTCCAAAAGGGACCTTAGCTCTCCCTATCGGCCAAAAAAGGCCAAGGCGGTAAGGAGGGGTCCAGTGTATAATTAATCTGCGTCAAAGACTTCCCCCTCCTCTCGCGAACCTTTCGATATCATACCCAAGGTAGCGTCTTTCCTCACTTTGTTAACAAAATGATGATATGATATCTCAAAGACTGTCCACCCGCAGGAGACACCAACAACGAGAGGCGCTTCCGAGACTAACCAGGCAGGTGTCAACGCTCTCCCTCCTCCTGCCAAAGACATCCCTATGGAGTCCACCCCTCTGGTCACTCTCGGCAGAATCCTTCCTGAATCCGATAAACTATCGATGCTTTCTCGCATGATTATGCCTTTCACCATATTATCCCTTTTGCCTCTTGTAGTCTCCACCTTTGGTACTATGGGACTTCATCCAACTCCGCGCCGTCCTCCCCCGACACCGCACGCCTCTCTAACCCGCGAGAGAACTACTATCCCTGCACCGGAGCAGGAGCGCCCTGCCGAGGATGTCCCTTGCCACAACTCTCCTGGCGCGGACCTAGCCATCGCTTCTGCCCACCAGAAACCCCGCCCTGGAAAGGGGAAATCACTTCATCCCCCTAGCCAACTATTCGCGGGGCAACCTGGTCCCTCTCGTCACTGCCAAGATAAGGAACCTGTGTCAGGTTAATTAATTTGTTGTTACCCTATCCACAAAGACCACAGAACAAAACTTACCTAACGTTTGTTCTCGCAGGCTACCGAGAGGCCTCGCCGATGGGCCATCAATATGAGGAGGAAGGGATGTTCTCGCCCCCACTCTCCCCTAGCGATCTTTCCGATTTCTTGGGTGATCCTGCCGACCTTGAGACGATGAAAACGCGAATGACGGAGGTTCTTAGCAAGCTCATCTGGATACAGCAAGACATTGCCAACCAGATCGATGGGCAACGAACAACCTTTGAGCGTCAGATGGGCATCTTGGAGAGGGATTACGTGCACCTTATCGGCAAGATGGAGCATCACGGTGGCAGATGCAAGGAGACCTCTCCTGGGAGGCACATCACGCGGGATCGAGTTTAAATGCGCTTGGTTAACCAAGAACTCATAGCGGTGAGTGCATATTACTATCCTCGAGTGCCTCGGAGGACGATGAGGCGAGGTCGGGGTCGATGGCAGTGGGTTAAATATTAAGCCTACAGATACTCGCTCCCTATAATTCTCCATCCTTTCTCTCTTTTCTTTTATGCCTTGAATATGTCGAGACCGGCTGTCTTGCGAACAATTAACTGTTTGGAATGTTAATTATATATTCTGTGATTTTTGTAGTATTGTCGAACATTATCTTGCATAATCTTTTGCCTTTGCTGCATTCTAGTATGCTCTCGCCTGAAGAATCTCGCGCATGGCTGGGGTAGTGCGGTTGCTCCTCCCCCCCCCCCCCCCCCACCCACGCGCGCGCTTAGAAAACTCCTTGATTTCTATATTTTTCTATAAATAGTCGGCCCACCCACCGCCTTTATTACGCTTTATTCCAACCTCTCTCTTCCCTTTCTTGGTCCCGCGTTATCACTCACCCTTCTCTATAGAAATCCCGCGAGACCTACTTCAAACTCTGCGATGGTGGCGGAAGCTAATGGTAGGGGCATGCTTGTCCAACTATTTGCCAATCATGACTTCGACACATGTGTCTTGTCGGAAAATGAGTTCACGGTGGCGATTGCGGAATACGCTCATTCGGGCTTGTCGTGCATTGCCTAGGGAACCAAAATCGCATTAATAAGTTCTCTCCCGACATACTCGCCATCCCCCTCGAGCATTTCGAGGTGGGGTTCCGCCATCCTGTCTGGCTCGAGTTGAACCAGAACGTTCGATACATCAGTGTCGTCCCCGTGCAACTCAACCCCAACTACATCGCCATGTTGGTTGCATTCGCTTGCTACTTGCGCAAGGAGAGGATTGAGTTCTCGCTAGCTGTCTTCTGGAAGTTATTCAACTTCCAGGCAAAAGTTGGGGTAGCCTTCTTCTCCAGCCAGACCCCCTTCAAAGTCACCGACAAAGTTAATAAGAATCATGACTGGATCTGGCGATTCGTCTTCATCAGCAGGGATTTCTGCAACCTCCCCCTCGTGCCCGTGCAGGAGAATGAGTCAACCTACCAGCATCCATCGCTGGGAGGCTATGAAGCCAAACTCCACCTCTTCATCCAGGAGCATGACATCGACTTCATCCATTTGAGGAAAAACGTCAACTCGCTTCCGCTGGTCCTGCAGGGAGAGGGTATGATGAATTGCTTCTACTCTAACTCCTGCTTACCTTTACCTTCTCTTACCCAAGCTGATGTAGGTGTGCGAGATCCCCCCTTCATACGCCGCATGCGGGTGGGGTGACTCCTGCCGCTCCACTGCCTCTCACGAAGTCTGCCGCGGAAGCCTATCGTGAAGATCCGCCCCCTCCAAATCTTGCGACCTAAAGCGGAAACCCGACACGGCCCTCTACGCTTCCTCTTCCAAGTGATCCAAGTCCTTGAATGTCGAAGGCAAGGACCACCGAGATCCATAGTGTGAGTGTCCTCACCGTAATGGAGACGGTGCTCACTGCAGCAAACGTGGTAGACGGGACCTCCAGCGTGCCGACAGAGTCTTCTGCGGGACACCTTCCAAGAGGGCATCAGAATTTTCCCCTGAGCGAGAAGTACGTGGATTAAGCGGGAGACCTCCTGCTGGTGTAGGACCAAAAGGCCAACCGGGTCTCCGTATCCACGCTCTTGCCTTCCTGGCTGGAGCAGGACACTACTAGTGGCGAGGCGTATGGCCTCCCGTTCGTGCTCTATGGTCGGGAGGATGCCTCTGTCTATGATGTCGAGTCCAAACAGACCCTTGTGCATGAGGTCGTGCATGCTCATCTTCGCGCCATGGAGCTGGCGCACATAGCGTCGCATCGCAGTCTCACCCTTGCGCGAAACCTCACTGAGGTGGAGAGGACGCGAGCCGAAGCTTCTGCGGAAGTCGTGATCTTGAAGATGCAACTGGACACCTCCCAGGCCCTTCTCGCCGACCGCCCTGTTCGAGTGGTAAGTGTTGTTGAGGATGTTTGCGCTCTCGCATCTCCCTATCTCACTATCTTTTCATAACCTCATCTTTTTAATTCCTTGCAGTATACCGCGAACCTCGAGATTCTGCGCGCGCGAGCGGGCAAGTTCGAGGACCAAAATAAGAAGTTGCAGGCCGAGGTTCAGAGCTTACGAGACGGTGCTATCTCTCCACCTTCAGAGAGGGGTGTATTTGGCATCGATACAACAATTATGAAATTGAGGTGTTGATGCAGGAGATTGCCAAAGGAGTGGTGAAGCACGCGATAGAAAGGCTGCGACAAGCTGGGCTGCTGAAGGAAGGGAGCGAGGGGATCAACGCTCGCGACATCTTGCCCGAGCTTTTAGTTCTGGTGGATGTGCCAGAGGGTGAATCCAACCTTCAGCGGGAGGATGACGCCATCCCCGCCGTACGCGAGATCAATGAATCCTCCGGTGAGAAGTCTGTCGATCCCCCTAAAGAACCTTCCAACTTCTTTAGCTTTTTCTTTTTCAGTAATAATATGTTCGGGGTGAGATCCCCCTTTTGTAAACGAAGCTTTTTGAGAATGTAATGAAATGAAATTTGTTTGTCTGAGCCTCTTGTTCTCCCCTTTTTGATTTTTCTTGCAGCCATTCGTTAACCATTCACGCAATTGATAACGTTATATACTCATTAATTGTCTGCGCACTCGCACGCAGCCATTTGCATTCTTGCACGCTCGCTTATGTACTCGTGTATCGCTAGCCTTGGTCCATGACCAAGGTGTTGCCCCCACCATAGGTTCATAATGAGATCGCAGCTCATCCGCAAGAGTTTGTATTCTTCATAGGACTTAGGTGGTGGCGATGACTCTGCCGATAGCGAGACCTTGTTGAGAGCACGCCTCACCCCGAATGATTATCGTGTCCTCTTTCAGACAGGAGGGTACCTCAGGTGCATTCGTTGGTCGAGTAACTCCCCTGGTGGGACCATTCACATATTCTGACCTTTAAGGTTCTCTCCCCTAATTTTTCTCTTCTTTTCTTACCATCACTGCCAGCTAGGCGAGAGCTTGGTCAGCAAGCCTGTCTGGGGCCATCCAGCACAAACTTTTACTTGCCAGCCTCTCTGCGAGATCGACCTAACCCACCGGCTAAGGAGAGCCCGTCAGCAAAATCATCCAGGGCAATCCAACACAAACTTTTACATGCCAGCCTCTCTGCGAGATCGACCTGACCCACCGGCTACTGAGAGCCCGACAGCGGAATCATCTATGGCAATCTAGCACAAACTCTTACTTGTCAGCCTGTCCGCAAGATCGACATGACCCGCCGGCTAATGAGAGCCCGGCAGCAGAATCATCCGGGGCAATCCAGCACAAACCTTTACTTTCTAGCCTCTCCACGAGATCGACCTGACCCACCGACTAATGAGAGCCCAACATCAAAATCATCCGAGGCAATCCAGCACAAACTTTTACTTGCCAGCCTCTCTGCGAGATCGACCTAACCCACCGACTAATGAGAGCCCGGAAGTGGAATCATCTGTGGCAATCCAGCACAAAATTTTACTTGTCAGCCTCTCCGTGAGATCGACCTAACCTGCCGACAAATGAGTGGCCGATAGCAGAATCATCTGGGGTAATCCAGCACAAACTTTTAATTGTTAGCATCTCCGCGAGATCGACTTGACCCACCGGATAATAAGAGCCCGGCAGCGAAATCATCCGGGGCAATCCAGCACAAACTTTTACTTGCCAGCCTCTCCGCGAGATCGACCTCACCCGCCAGCTAATGAGAGCCCGGTAGCGGAATCATCCGGGGCAATCCAGCACAAACTGTTACCTGCCAGCCTCTCTGCGAGATCGACCTGACCTACCGGGTAATGATAACCCAGCAGCTGAATCATCTGGGGCAATCCCGCAAAAACATTTACTTGTCAGCCTCTCCGCGAGATCGACCTGACCCGCCGGCTAATGAGAGCCCGACAACGGAATCTTCCGGGGCAATCCAGCATGAACTTTTACTTGCTAGCCTCTCCGCGAGATCGACCTGACCCACCGGCTAATGAGAGCCCAATAGCGGAATCATCCAGAGAAATTCAGCGCAAACTTTTACTTACCAGCCTCTCCGCGAGATCGACCTGACCCGCTGGCTAATGAGAGCCCGGCAGCGGAATCATCCGGGGAAATCCAACACAAACTTTTACTTTCCAGCCTCTCTGCGAGATCGAACTGACCCACCAGCTAATGAGATCCCGGTAGCAGAATCATCCGGGGAAATCCAGCACAAACTTTTTCTTGCCAGCGTGCGATGAGAAAAGAACAATATAAGTCTATGATAAATTCACAAGAGTTCTAAGGGTAAAAACGTTTGAGGTCATCCCCGCACCAAGCTTGGATGAGAGGTATCCCTTCCACATCCCGGAGGTGGTAGCCTCCCGACTTGAGCACTATATCTGCAATATAAGGCCCCTCCCAATTGGGATTGAGCTTTCCCACCGCGGCTCCCCTTCCGACCGCATCGAACTTTTTTAGGAACAAGTCCCCCTTTTCAAATTGCTTCACCCGGATGTTCTTGTCGAAGTACCGAGCCATTCATCGCTTGACCTCCTCCTGTCGGATGGCTGTCAGGTCCCAAAGCTCTTCCACCAGGTCCAACGACAACCTTTGTTCTTCTCCATTTTCCAGTCGCCACTCTTCATCTCCTTCGCCTGCGAGGACCACCCTGGGTTACTTTACCTCTAGCAAGATCAGGAGAACAGCCTCGGACCCGTGGGATAGATTGAACGGCGTCTCTCCTGTGGCCGTATTTGGAGTGGTCCTCAAGGACCAGAGGATCGAGGGTAGCTATTCTACCCAATTACCCCTTAGGTTCTCTACCTTCTTCTTCTTCAGCAAATTCATATTTATCTTATTTGCGGCCTCCACCTGCCCATTGCTCCTCAGGTGGTGGACCGATGCGAAATGGAGGTCTAAGCCCAGCTGGGTGCTGAAGCTGAAAAACTCATCGCTGGCGAATTGCGGCCGTTGTCCGTGACGATGGCTAGTGGGAGCCCATGTTGACAAATAATTTCCCCCCATATAAAGTTCTTCACCACCTGAGAGGTCACCTTGGCCAGCTCTTTCACCTCCAGCCACTTTGAGAAGTAGTCGATCATCATGAGCAGGAACTTCCTTTGGCCACTTGCCTGAGGAAAGGGACCCACCAGGTCCAACCCCCATATTGCGAATGACCATAGAGTTGTGATGGTCCGGAGCCTTTGGGCAGGTAGCTAGGGGATGGAGAGGAGCGTACAGCTGGAACTTGGAGCACATCTTTGCGAACTCCACCGCATCCTTGCCGAGGGTAGGCCAGAAGTAGCCTTGTCGTACTCCCCCGAACGGATCTCCTCCAAGACCCTTGGGGCTTCTTCTTCCGATATGCAATGAGCTAGGAGCCCCGAGGGGATCTTCTGGTTCAGTCCACCTGCATGTAAGGAGTAGTATGCCAACTTATACCTAGCCACCGCTTGTCCACATTACCTCCTGGGAACTCCCCCAAGGTCAGGAAGGTGATGAAGGGGTACATCCACGATGCCCGCTAATCTATCTCCATCAGCTCCCCTTCCTCGATGGATGGTCGGAAAATATCTAAAACCGTCCCTCCTGCCCTGGGGCCGAACTTAGCCAGGAGGTCTGCCGAGACCTTCTCCAGATACCGCTGGAGAGTTGGCTCTTTTGCCTCGAACTCCCCATTGATTTGGCATTCTACCACAATGCAGTCCGTCGAGACCTCCATGTCTTACACACCCAACTCTCGGGCCAGTCACATGCCTGTTATCACTGCCTCGTATTCGGCTTGGTTGTTGGTGAGTGGGAAATGGATGCTAATTGCTTGCTCGATCCTTGTCCCCTGAGGGCTTACTAGACTCCTCCCCAAAAGGAATGCTTCCCCGATGCACCATTAAATAACATCTTCCACTCCACTGGACGGGGTGGTCATGCTCCTCCACCTCAGTTACATAGTCAGCTAAGAAGTCTGCAAAAGCATGCGCCTTTATTGACAGCCTAGGCACAAACGAGATGTCAAACTTGCTCAGATCAACGGACTATTTGGCTAGACTCTCGGTGTGCTCCACTCCCTCCATGAAATTGTGAAGGGGTTGGTCAGTCATCACCTTAATAGAATGCGCCTGGAAGTAAGGTCGAAGCTTCCGGGCCGACACTATGAGGGCGAAGGCTAGCTTCTCTAGGATGGGGTACCTGAGCTCCTCCTTCCTCAGTACTCGGCTAACGTAATAGATCGAGAGTTTCCTTTTCCCTTCTTCCCATACCCATACAGAGCTTACCACCTAGGACCATACTCCCAGGTACTGGGATAGATCTTCTCCTTGCCTTGGTCCAAGGAGCAACGGAGCCTGAGTTAGTTGCCTCTTCAACGTTTGGAAAGCCTCCTCACACTTTGAGGTCCACTCGAATTTCTAGTTCCCCCGCAACACTTTGAAGAAGGATGCACATTTCTCTCCTGCCCTGGAGAGAGACCTACATAGCCCAGCCAACTTCCCAATAAGGGGTTGGACATCCTTCGCATTCCTTGGCGATCCTAGCTTCAAGATCGTATTAACTTTGTCAGGGTTGGGTGTTGGAACAACCCTAATACTGACTTGGGCTAAGATCACTATATGTTGACTAAGGATCTAGTTGACCACATTGTATAGTTTAAGGGTCAAGTCTTTAGGATGTTAGATTAGCTAGAACTTAAGGAAAAATTTAAGTTCCCAGCGTTCGACAAATGGCTATCGGTGCTCGACAGATGGCTGCCAGCGCTCGACAGATTCCAGCCGGCGCTCGACAGATTCCAGCCAGCGCTCGACAGATTCCATCCAGCGCTCGACAGATTTCAGCCAGAGCTCGACAAATTCTTTACTAAAGCTCAGATTGACAAATACAGATTCTAGATTATTTAATTCTTAAATATTAGTTATTTGTCAGTACTCTGAACACAGATCGACGACTCTAACGGATATATTCAATATATTTGGACGTATTCAAGTCAGTTAAGTAAGGATATTATATTCTTTGAATATATTACTTTCTTTCCTTTATTCCAAGGCAAAGATAGACGTTGACAATTAATGCAAAGGAGCATTTTACGGCTAAGGAATTAAAGGACCTGCCAAAAGTCGTTCTGTTTCAATTGCAGTTCCAAGAAAGAATTAAAGTCTGATTATTATATTCCAAAAAGAGAATATATCAAAGACAGACTTTATTGTCTCATTAGCTCGATAGAATACAAATACATTCTTACAGAATACAGAGAGACAACAACAACAAGGATAAAGAAAGAAAAATAAGAACACTCAGTCAAATATTCTCAAACTTCTTCTTCCTCAAGCAGCAATCACCATTTCTCTGAGAACATCTTCTTCAATGATTAATCTCTCAAAAAACTGCTGCAAGTTCAAGTCTTCTAAAAGAGCAACAAAGAATCTGAAGAACTATTTCTTCCAGATCAATCTGCTATAGAAGATTTCAGTTTCAAGAGAAAGCCTCTCCGCCATCTATCAAATACTTCTACCAGACAGGGGGAGCTTTACAACAAATCCACTAGAGTTTTCTCTCAGCATCTTGACAGAGAAGAACACTATAACCTCTTTCTCACCTCTCTTGTACAGGGTTAATACTCCCTTCAAATGTGTACCTCCCTGGTGGCAAGACACCTGATCAAAAAATCTAGTTGGTTTTGAGCACCTGAACAAAAGCTCTGTGGTGTGTGGACACCTGAACAAAATCACCTTGGTGCTAGGGCACCTGATCAACACTCCTAGTTGATTCCTACCAAGGGTGGTATAAGAGTGGACTACCCAGATTTATTGGGGAACCACTATATTTCCTTGTGTCCTCTGTGTTTGTTTATTTCTCTGTGCTGTGCTGTGTGCTTTTACTTATTTAGGTTTTCTGTTTATATAGATCTCATACTGCTTACACATATATATAACACTATTTTAATTCTGCTATAAAAACTAAGGAAAAATTTTTAAAACTCTATTCACCCCCCCCCCCTTCTAGAGTAATTTAAGATCTAACCTCCACTTTCAATTGGTATCAGAGGAAGTTGATTCTTTACAGGCTAACACCTGAATCACAAAGATCAATTAGATCTTAAATTCTCTTAGAGTTCCTTTTCATTTTATCTTTTATTTAAAACTCATGGCACAAAACAAAGAGTATTCCAGCACAAGACCTATGTGCAATATCAGCAAGTTTGCACTGTGGAAAGCAAGGGTTAGATTGTACATGAATTCTATTGATGAGAAAATCTTCAATGTTATTTTGACAGGACCTCCTGCTCCCTCAGCATCTACAAGTACTGATGCAGCAACAAACAACACTGCTGTCCCACCTCCTGAATGGACAGAAGCACAAAAGAAGCAAAGGAGTGGAGATGCTAAAGCCATGAATATTCTAGCACAAACAATGTCTGATGACATTTTTCAGAGAGTGGTGGATTGCACCTTAGCAAGAGAAATATGGATTTCTCTCAACAACATGGTTGAGGGATCTGCTGATGAAAGGAAAGACAGGAGATCACATCTCATTTCTCACTATGAGAATTTTAAGAAAGGAGAAAATGAAACAGTAGCTGATATGTACAATGGGCTCAGCCTCATAATAAATGAGCTAAAAACCTTGGATAAAGTGATCTCTATCACTGAGGTCAATGACAAGATCTTAATGTGCTTCCCCAGCACAGGGTATTCTAGAATCTGGCCAATCAAGGAAGCCAGAAGCCTCAATGAGATTACCACTGAAGCATTATTGGGCAAGCTCAAATCCTATGAGCAGCTCATCAAATCCAGGGAAGCTGAATCATCCACTTCATCTCCAACAACAAAGAAAGGAAAGAGCATAGCTTTCAAAGCAGCTGTTGCAGAAGAAGAAAAGACTCCAAAAGATGAGGAGTTTATGAGTCTCATAGCCAAGAGATTCTACAAAATGGCTAAGAAGGACTTCAGAAAGAAGGAGTCCAGATCAAGAGAAAAGTAAAGGTATGACAAATCAACTCCTAAGGAAGTTACTTGTTATGGTTGCAGGAAACCTGGACACTACCTGACAGAATGTCTAGAAAATCAAAAGAAAGAAAAGAAAAAGGATAAAGAAGAGAAAAGAAGCTCTAGCAAGTCTTCCTCCCACAAGCACAAAAAGAAGGGAAGAGGATTTATAGCAGAATCCTGGAGTGAAACTGAATCTGAATCATCATCCAGCTCATCTGATGATGATGAAGAAAAATCAAAGGAAGATGAACAATGTCTGATGGCAATATATGACTCAGGTAGTGAGTCAGAATATGCTTCCTCATCTAGCTCTAATGATGATGAAGAAGAAAGAACCTTCTGCATGATGGCAATCAATGCCTCGGGACACAACTCTAAAGAAAAATCAGAATCAGAAGCAGAAGATGATGTAGATCAGGTATTATCAAACTTTGATTTTACTTCAGTTGAATTCAAAGCTGAATTCAAAGTTCTTTGCTTAGAATTACTAAAATCCGAGAAAGAAATAATCTCACTCAGAAGTAAGCTAGCTGAAATGAAAATTATAAGTGAAGAAAATATAAATCTTAAGAAAGATTTGGCAGCCTCCAGGGAACACATTGTTCTCATTGAGAGCAAGTTGTCCGAAGCCAAGAAGTTTGAAGAATCCCTAAATGGGAGAAGCATCAAACTGATGGACATAACAAGCACAGTAAATGCTAGACTTAATAGCAAACTGGGCTTGGGTGCTTCATCAAGTGAGCCACCTCTAATTAAGAAGAACATACTTTCTACACCTATAAATTTGTCTTTGCTAAAGGCAAAGAGGTTGTAGAAGCAAATAAAGTTATTTCAAGCAAGTTTGTTAAGAATAAAAGAATTCAGAAGAATTTGTCGAATGGAGCACGACAAAAAGATTTCAATTTTTCGAACGGAGATCGACGAAAACTGAAAACAGTTTTTCGGTATAGTTATCATATGAATGGCTCTCGACGAAATCATGCACATTCGTCGAACGGCGATCGACGAATTCACCCAAATTTGTCGAACAGATACTATACACAGAATTTCAGGAATTCTAATTCTAAACACACTAAAAATCCTTTTACTGAATGGACAATACCTCCAAGGAGATATCATCCACAAGGCTATAAGGATCAGCCTGAAATGTCCTTTATTTCTGAATATTGTGGTAAGACAAAAGGACCCAAGGTAGTCTGGATCAAAAACAACTAGTTTATGTTTCTGTCTTTGCAGGTACACAACTATCCAAAGGTAAAGGAATACTGGTACTTGGATAGTGGATACTCAAAGCATATGACAGGAAACAAGGCCAACCCGAGTAACTACAAGGAAATGCTTGGACCCAAAGTTATCTTTGGAGACTCCAACTGTGGACAAACAAAAGGATATGGACAAGTCAAAGTTGGAGCAGTCACCTTCAAGGAAGTATCATATGTCAAAGGTCTCAAGCACAACCTCATCAACATAAGTCAGTTATGTGATGAAGGTTATCAGCTAACCTTTAACCCTTCCCAATGTATTATTACCAATAATAAAAACATAAATGTATTATCTGGTAGTAGACAAGGAAACATTTACTTAACTCTGCCAACTCAGACATTTGTCAATTTAATTCAATAAGTAAGACACGTGAATTATGGCATAAAAGACTTGGACACATTAACCTTAGGACTATCTCTAGGCTTTCTAAGGACAATCTTGTCAGAGGACTGCCTTCTGGTTCATACAAGAAGGAAGGACTTTGAAGGGCTTGTCGGTTAGGTAAGCAAATTAGAAGTAGTTTCAAATCCTTATCCAAGAGTGATTCACCTAGGATTCTGTATTTGTTGCATTTAGATCTTTTTGGACCTACTGATATACAGAGCTTAGGAGGGAAGCATTATTCTCTAGTTATTGTAGATGACTTCTCTAGATTCACTTGGGTGTTCTTTCTTAGGAACAAGTCTGACACCTTCAAAGTTCAAACAGACTTTCTCAGGTCCATCAAGACTGAGTACTCTACTGTAGTTGAATTGATCAGAAGTGATCATGGGACTGAGTTTGAGTCTCTTCAGATGAGAGAATTCTGTGGAAAAGAAGGGATCAGGCAATGTTTCTCTGCTCCTAGAAACCCTCAAAAAAATGGGGTAGCTGAAAGGAAAAATAGAACACTAATTGAATCAGCAACTACACTGCTTGTTGATGCTCATTTGCCACTCTCTTTTAGGGCAGAGGCAGTGAACACAACAAACTATGTGTTGAATAGAAGCCTGATACATAAACTGAAGGGTAAAACTCCCTATGAACAACTCAAGAATACGAAGCATAAGGTTAGCTATTTTAAGATCTTTGGTTGTAAATGCTATGTGCATAACAATGATAAGAAATATCTAAGGAAGTTTGAAGCTAAGGCAGCTGAAGGCATATTCCTTGGATACTCTCTATCTAGTAAAGCATATAGAGTCTACAACAAATCTACTCTTAAGATAAAGGAGTCCATGCATGTTTCTTTTGATGAAACTAACTTGTTAAATGAGGAGAGGAATACCACCTCTACCATAAATACTTTGCAGGTACCAGACCTATATGAAGAGCTCAATGAGTTGAATCTACAGAAGAGAGATTCTTTACCTCCATCAACTCAAGCACTTGAAGATAGTGAAGAAGAAGATCATCCAGAAGATCTTGTTGACAAATCAATTCAAGTGACAGCAGAACATTTTCCACAGATTATCACAGCTGAACAAATTCCCCAAGTGGATACAATTGCTGACAAACTCCAACTGTTGACTACATCACAGTTAGAGATCATCCAATTTCACAAGTGATTGGAGATATTTCAGCAGGTGTTCAAACAAGGCATCAACTACACCAAAATCAGATGCATACTTGTTTCCTATCACAAGTTGAACCTCAAACCATAACAGATGCAGAACAAGATCCAAATTGGATTCTTGCAATGCAAGAGGAACTCAACCAATTTGAAAGGAATAAGGTTTTGTATTTGGTTCCGAGACCAAAGGACCATTCAGTCATTGGCACTAAATGGGTCTTCAGGAACAAGCTAGATGAACAAGGCAACATTGTAAGAAATAAAGCAAGATTGGTAGTTCAAGGATATTCACAGGAAGAAGGCATTGATTATGATCAGACCTTTGCTCCCGTTGCAAGACTTGAAGCAATCAGAATCATTCTTGCATTTGCTGCATATAAGAAGTTCATAGTTTATCAAATGGATGTGAAAAGTGCATTTCTGAATGGAGAAATCAAAGAAGAAGTCTTTGTGGAACAACCACCAGGTTTCATCTCTCCAACTCAACCCTCTTTTGTATTTAAGCTTAAGAAAGCCCTCTATGGTCTCAAACAAGCTCCCAGAGCATGGTATGAGACTTTAGCTAGTTTTCTTTTGGAAAACAATTTTTGTAGGGGCATAGTAGATAAAACCCTATTTTTTCAGGATACATAAAAATCAAACTTTACTAGTTCAAATATATGTAGATGATATTATTTTTGGCTCTACTGATTCAAATTTGTGCAAAAGATTTTCTAATCTAATGCAATCAAAATTTGAAATGAGTAGTATGGGTGAGTTATCATACTTCCTTGGTATTCAAGTGAAGCAAACTCCAAATGGAATCGTCATATTCCAATCTAAGTATGCTTAGGAATTAGTGAAAAGATTTGGTATGTCTGATTCTTCCACCATGAAAACACCCATGCCCTCAAATGTTGTTGTTGATAACGATGAATCAGGGAAACCTGCTAATTCAAAAGTATATAGAGCAATTGTTGGCTCTTTACTTTATTGAACAGCTAGTAGGCCTGACATAATGTTTGCTACATGTATTTGTGCTAGGTTTCAAGTTAACCCCAAATAATCTCATCTAATTTTATTAAAGAGGATTTTGAGATATATAAAGGGTTGTCTTAATCTAGGACTTTGGTATCCAACAGCATCTGAATTTGAATTAACTAGATTCTCAGATTCATATTATGCTGGATGCAGAGTAGACAGGAAAAGAACATCAGGAACTTGCTAGTTTCTTGGTGATAGGCTTGTGTCTTGGTTTTGTAAGAAACAAACATCTGTGTCTACATCAACAGCTGAAGCTGAATACATAGCTGCAGGCAGTTGCTGCTCACAGATGTTGTGGATACAAAATCAGCTCCTAGACTATGGTGTCAACTTAAATAATTCAATTATATTTTGTGACAATACTAGTGCAATATCTATAGCACAAAATCCAGTTCTCCATAGTATGAATAAACACATAGAAATTAGGCACCACTTCCTTAGGGATAATGTGGATAAAAATAAAATTTGCCTACAGTTTATTTCTACTGATTTGCAAAGAGCTGACATTTTCACCAAGCCCTTGGATGAAAAGAAGCATATCTTCTTTATAAATCAGATAGGAATGATAGATGGAGATTCAATCTGTTTAAAAAAATTAAATTTCTATTTATCCCCTCAATTCGTCGAACGGAGGACGACGAATTTCAATCATTTGTCGAACGATGGTCGACGAAACCGTTTAACTTCAGAATCGATAAAGAAAATCTCACCTGTCGAACGGTGGTCGACGAAAAAGATATTTTTTTTTCGAACGCTGTCTGACGGAGACCTAAAGTCTTTTCAACTTCTGCTTTTATTAGGTTTTTGCCGAACATCGCTCCACAAATGCGCCCCCTTCTCCGGTCTATATAATATCTATTTTATTTCTTAATAGATTGCGCCTACAGAAATCGCTTTCCCTCCAGTTCCCCTCTGCACTTGATCTTTTTCTCTCTTGCAGGTACTAATGGCGATTTCTCAAGCCGCGCTTTACTCCATGAAGTTCGACGCAGGGTTTGACATTGTATGGAATTATTTGCACAGTCAGACCAGGTTTTCAAAGATATTCGTCAACTTTTTGAAGAATAATAGTTGAAGAAGTTCATGAGCACCAGGATAAAGTTCCATACTGCAGAAATAAAAGAATGGGTTTACACGGCTAAGCCAGAAGATGAAAGTTTAACTGGAACTATCTCAGGTCATCAGGTTTCTCTTACCCCAACCATTTTATCTGAAGTTTTTGGTTTTGTGAATGGTGATGATTATTTTGAGCTAACTCTGTTGAATATGGTGAAGCTTTGATTAAAATGGGTCATTCTACTGGAAACCCTAATCCTTGGAATACAAGTTTTTGTCAGATATTTTTGGAAAGGTTTTGTTAGGAAAGACAACAGGTCATGATTACATTAAAAGGCACCAATTTCTTTTGATGTTGGCCTTGATGGAGAAGAAGAAAGTTAATTGGGGATCAATTATGTTTGAATTGATTAAGAAGAAAGTTTCTAAAGATAATGTATCTTTTGGAAGAGTTATTGGTATTGTTCTGCAGGAAAAGCATCAAGACCTTCTGGTCACACCTAAGGTAACAAAAAATGCAAGCAAGAGGCTGACCTCAGCTCTCTTGGCAAAGTGGGACAGGGTGATTCCCAAGAAGAACCCAGGAGCAGTTGCACCAAAGAAAGCTTCTGAAGGCACCAGGACTGATCCAGTCACTTCCCCAACCCTTCCAGAAGTTCCTCCTCCTGTTCCTTCTCCTCCTCACCCATCTCCTTCTCAGCATATTTCCCCTGCATAAACACCTACTACAAACTCTCCACCACCCCTAAATGAAATTCCACCTCCTTCATTTGACCTTTTGCCTTCTCCACCTCAATCCCCCATACATAATGACCATCGGTCACCCATCCATCATTCATGCCCTATTCATCCAGACATCCCTACACAATCTGCCAATGTCACAAACATCTTTTTACCAACTTCCATTCCATCCACTTCTCAATCACCTTCATCTCATCCTCCTGAATTTTTATTTCTAAATTTCCAATATGTTGCTGATCAAATATTTGATCATATTCTTCCTAAACTAGATTCTCTACTGGATGCAAAACTTGCTCCAGTCCATCATATTCCTTCTAATCTTGACTCCATCCTGGATGCAAAATTAGCTCCAATTCTTACAGCCATTTCTGAATTATCTTCTAAAATATCTTCAATTCCTTCCTCTCTTTCTGTCCCTTATTCTAGGGGCCTAGATTCAGGTTTCCCTGAAGCTAGGCAGGGGGAGATGCCTTATGAAGAAGCTACAGAAGCTCCAGTTTCAGAATCTCCAGTGTTTGAAGAAGCTCCAGAAGCCCCAGTTTTAGAAGCTCCAGTGTTTGTAGCAGATTCAGTTACAGTTTTTGATTCAGAAATGTTTGATTTGTTTACAGTTTCAGAAGATTCAGTTATAGAACAAATAAATAATATCTATATTCATCCTTCTCTAGATATTATTTCCTTACTATCTAAGTTTGATTCAGTTTACTCAGTTTTGCCAAAATATCATGAGTATTCTAGAGCAATAGTTCCATATACTGCTCCAATAGATAAAGTTTTGTTGAAAATGATTATCAGAAGTTTTGAAGTTCAGATTGCAGATCCAGTTCCTATTTCAGATCAAATTCAAAGTCAAGCAGAAGAATCAGTTGTAATTTCAGAGGAAATTATCAAAAGTTTTGATGTTCCAACTTTTGTTTTTGATGAATCCCCAATTCCTGATTATGATAAAATCTGGAAAGCAGAAGATGCAGCTTTTGAAGCTGAAGATCGAAAGATTAAAGCTCTTAAATTGGTCAATGCTTTATATGATGAACCAATTCCATCTTCTGATTCTGATGATGATGAAAGTGATTCTGATGATACAAAATCAAAGAAGAGAAAGAAAAGAAAAGTTAAGTCAAAGGCTGTCTCCAAGCCTCCTAATCCTGATAATGATATCCCTTATTATATTCTTCATAACATCCCTCTTGACAAAGAAACCCCAGAATGGATGAAATTCTCAAGGAATGAAAATAAAAAAAGAAAACTGGTTATTATTCTGATAAGCCAGTTATGTTTAATCCTCCTCCACCCTCTCCTCCAGCAGGATCAGCAGGTTCAGCAAGATTATCTTCTTCCCAGAAGTTCAGTTCTCAACTATCAAGGAGACCAGCTAGTTCATGTGGTACTCAGAGTTCAAGGTCATCAAGACCTCATTCAAACTCTTCCAGGAATGTTTCCACAGATTAGAAATATCAAATATCTGATGGATCTTGGCACAGGCAAAGAAATATTCCTTTTGACCCACCTTCATTGCAGGCCACTGATCTTGTTGAAAGGCCTCATTCCCCAGTTGATACAGAAGCTGAAGAAATAGCTCAAATTGCTAGATTCAAGGAGAAAATTGCCACAGCTCAAATAAATAATGCAAAAGCTGAAGGAATATAATACTCTCAATATTCAACCATGTCAGAATATAGAAGAAGAGAATTTGAAAAGTATAAATCAAAGAATCTATTCAATGCTGAAGAATTTTTGATACAACACCCACAAGCAGTAGTTATTCAAGGCAAATCTCAAACTATTCTGGGAGCTCAGGATCTCTATTTAAGTAAGAGGAAATCAGAAGATCCCAACAGAGAAATTATTTTCAAGCCTTCCTCGGCAAAGAAATGAAAAAGGTCCAGACTCTATTTTGCTCTTGTTTAACTTTTTGGTTGTAATGTTTCTAAACTCAGAGCACTATACTTTATTCTATCTGTTGAAATGAATTTACATTCTGTCAGATATATTTATATGCTCTGTTGTTTGTTCTTTTGTTGTTTATTATTTGAATGATTGTAAAATAGTATCCTAACCCAAATAGCGGGAGATTGTTGGAACAACCCTATTACTGATTTGGGTAGGATCACTATATGTTGACTAAGGATCAAGTTGACCCCATTGTATAGTTTAAGGGTCAAGTCTTTAGGCTGTTAGATTAGCTAGAACTTAAGGAAAAATTTAAGTTTCCAGCGTTCGACAAATGGCTATCGGCGCTCGACAGATGGCTGCCAGCGCTCGACAGATTCCAGCCAGCGCTCAATAGATTTCAGCCAGCGCTCGACAGATTTCAGCCAGCGCTCGACATATTCCAGCCAGCGCTCGACAGATTCCAGCCAGCGCTCGACAGATTTCAGCTAGAGCTCGACAAATTCTTTACTAAAGCTCAGATCGACAAATACAGATTCTAGATTATTTAATTCTTAAATATCAGTTATTTGTCAGTACTCTGAACACAGATCGACGACTCTAACGGATATATTCAATATATTTGGACGTATTCAAGTCAGTTAAGTAAGGATATTATATTCTTTGAATATATTCCTTTCTTTCCTTTATTCCAAGGCAAAGATAGTCGTTGACAATTAATGCAAAGGAGCATTTTACGGCTAAGGAATTAAAGGACCTGCCAAAAGTCGTTCTATTTCAATTGCAGTTCCAAGAAAGAATTAAAGTCTGATTATTCTATTCCAAAAATAGAATATATCAAAGACAGACTTTATTGTCTCATTGGATCGACGGAATTCAAATACATTCTTACATAATTCAGAGAGACAACAACAACAAGGATAGAGAAAGAAAAAGAAGAACACTCAGTCAAATATTCTTAGTCTTCTTCTTCCTCAAGCAGCAATCACCATTTCTCTGAGAACATCTTCTTCAAAGATTAATATCTCAGAGATCTGCTGCATGTTCAAGTCTTCTAAAAGAGCAACAAAGAATTTGAAGAACTATTTCTTCCAAATCAATCTGTTGAAACTGATTTCTCGGTCTCTTATGGAGCTCGGGGCCCTCACCAAAATGAGGGGCAGTTATCCCTTACTGATCCCTCAGAGAAAATAAACTGAAGACTAGGAAGATGACTAAGACCTTAGTCACAGCGAGGAGGTCCCTCCACTAACCCGGAAGATCGTTGGGCGCTTCCCCTCCCAGACCAAAGCTGAGACTCGGGCACCTTGAAGAGCTCTTGAAATGCTAGCCAAGGAGAGCCTGAGGAGAGAGAAGCTAAAGTGAAGTCCTCCCCAAAGGTGCCCTTTAGGTCTTATTTATAGATTTTCTGATCTGGCCTGCAAATAGCAGGATTCTGCCTTTTGATTTTACTATCTGCACCCCAAATGGGCCTGCTAACAGCCAAACTCCGCTGTTTGGGGAGGCTAAAGGCAAACCACTAAGGGTAAAAGGGGTAATTTGGCCCTATCAACCTATGGGCAAGGAACTACGAGAACCTTACTGCCGAAGCTCTGGAGAGGACCTTCCTGTGAGACCGCCTCCTCACTTCGTCGAGTTCAACACACCTTTCGTCGTACGAAGGGCACTTCGATGATCATAGACGAGCTCGACGAATGCAGAACATCAAATTATTCGCTGACTGCTGAGACGGGCGGTTCTTCGACCGCTGCTTCCCTGCTGTAATTTGTCGAGCGCTGCTATAGAATATATTTCGATCGTCGGGCACTGTCCGACGAATGCTGAGCTATGTTCAACATTCGTCGTACGCAGAATTGAGCTCGCTGGACGCTGAGGCTCTAAACTCGCGAGCCTTCCTGCGAGATCGCCTATTGACATTGCCGCGCACTGAACAAAGTTTGCTGAACACCTCTTTACTGAACATAGGTCTCTTCTGCCAGCGGCCTGCGATGTATTGGTTTGTCAGCCCTCGCTTGGCCCAGTCTATTGAAGATATCTGCCGAGGTCTGGATCTCGCGACTCCTCTTGCGAGACCATCCCTTTGTCTTTAATGAGTATAGAACTCCGTCGACTTCTGATGATTTCGCCGAACAGGGGTGAGCTCAACGAAGTCAGGTAAGCTCGACGAACACGGGAGAGTTTGTCGAACGCAGTACTCTTTTCATCGAACTCAGACATCTTCCTCAAACTGCCAGCGAGCGTTTATCTCGCCGACCCTTCTCGCTCGCCTCTTAGCGAGCCCTCTGAGAGGGACTCCTCCAAGGTCTCTCTCGCGAGGTATTTGGACCTAAGGCCTCCCTCTCTTATTACTTCCTTCATCCTATTCCCATCTTGAAATGTGCCTCCTCGCCTGGCGAATATCGGGGTTGTACACAATCCCCGCTCTTCGCGAGGCTATTTAGGCTCGCGAAGAAACATCCAACCCCTGGTATTCGCCAACCCCTTGATGATCTGTCAGGAATCTTTGGTAGGGCCCATCCTGAGGGATATAAATATCGTCCCGAGTCCTTAGTGGCATGTGCCGCCACTTCCTTTTCTTTCTTTTTGCCCCCTACTGTAGCTGCTAGGAGATGCCGCTTTCCGAAGAAGCCGAGCCTCGCCTAAGGGCTGTGAGAGCCGGCGGGCTACCCTCCACGACCAGGGTCCCCGCCTGGATGAATCGGCCGCCCCTCGCTCAGTCGTCGAAGACTAAGAAGGCGAAGGCGGCTTGCTGAAACGGGTATGGCTCTGTGCTGCTGGACTCCTCCCCGAATAGCCGTCCCCACGAGAAGGTATGAGCTATCCCTCTAGCTTGAGTCAGTAAGTTTGCCTGTGATTCATTCCTGCTCGCACGATGCTTTGCCGAATGAGGATGTTTGCGAACCTGCTGGTGGGTCTCGCAAAAGTCTGCCAGTGGATACAAACCTTGTTGGGAAAAATGTTGCGGGTATGCCCCTAATCTCGCATGCCATCCCTTCTTTCCTGAACTATCTGACCTTCATTCCCTTCTTCTTGCAGCCTCGCCCCGGAAGTCCCTGACTCGCCAGGCATCGCGGCCTCCGTCTCAACCTCCTCCTGACAAAACTATAGATAAGCCAGGGTTCCGACTCCTGACGAACGAGGAGACCGGCGACTCTGTGCTGCCAAAGATCCCTCTGACCAACAGCGCAGCCTACCCTCCCGGCCTGGGTAAATCTCTCTACCCCCACTATGGTAACGTCTTCCAGGGCCGCACCGGGACTTCTCGCCCCCCTCTGGGTAAGCATTCCGACGCCCCCCTGCCCTGCGCGAACTCAGGCGCGCTACCTAACCTTTTCGTAATATTTCATAGAGAATCCTGAAAATCCGCCTAATGATTCTGAGTTGGGCGACGACGAGATGTCCCCCCTTCCTGACCAAGTGGAAGAATTCTTAGGGGATCCGCAAGATCCTGAGATGATGAAACAACGAGCCACGGAGTTGCTGAGGAAACATAGTCGGATGCTGATGGACCTCAACATGTAGGCGAGACGGGACAGAGAAGCCGCTGAGGATAGGTATGCTGTCTTGATGGAAGAGTGTGCGAGGATCCGGGCCGCGAGAAAATGCGATCACGATGAGAACGTCACGACGCCGGAGGTGCATATAGCGAGGATGAGGGATTACGCCTTCCTCATAGACCGGGAGGGCCGCGCGGCCGAGGATTACTATAATTCTAGGGTACCTCCGCGGTCCGGGTCACGGGGTGGGGGTAGGTGGAAGTGGTTGCCCCATGATTCTCGCTAACCTTTACGTTGCCATGAACTCTTACTTCCTGTAGATGAGTCCCGCTATTCTGCATAATCTCGCCATAGCTTGCAACATATATATTGGCTTTATTTCGTTGGATAATAATTGTTACTAGCTTTTTGTTAGTTCTCGCTCGCTGCTAGCATGTCCGTTTCATTTTCATGCTATGTTGTGCTCGCGGGGAGCCTTCATTCTCGCTAAATGTATCTCGCGGCGCCCCCCCCCCCCCCCCCCCCCACCCCCCTTACGCCATTTTGTTTGTTTGTGCTGTTCTCGCAAAAATGTTGTTTGTACTAACCACGCAGGCCTTTCTCGCCCGCGGTCGTGATGTGATGTTTTGGCTAACCGCGCTCATCGGCGCTTGGGCTTCTTCGCGCCGTTTTACTTTTGCTATAAATAGGTTGTCATAGCTGAGTCAATCACCGCATTTACTGTCAACCTTCTTCCTCCTCTGCTTCAGAGCTCTCGCTCCTTCCCGTTCTCGTACTACTTCCTTTCTCGCAGGTTTTCGAAATGGGCGACGATAGTAACGAGTCGGAGGGTCGGCGAAAGATTGCTAAGGCTTTCGCCGAGCATAGTTTCTTTCATGGTAACCTGACAGACGAGGAATACTTCACCGCGGTCGCCGACTATGTCACCCCCCATTCGCAGCGCGCCATCCTAGAAAGAACGACGTGATCAACGCGCCACTTGTCGACGAGTTGGCCATCCCCACTGCTCATTTCACAGTCAGCTTGCGTCTCCCCTTGTGCTCGGAAGTTCGCCAGGTAATAATCGCTCTCGCTCATTTCTTACTCTCTGCAGGTCAAGTCTCGCTCATTATATAAACTAATCCTGGTTTTCTTGTTGCTCACCAGGTGCTCAAGCATTATGGCGTAGTTCCGGGTCAGCTTACCACTAACGCCATGGCGGTGATCACAGCTTTCTCCTGCTACCTGCGCGAGGAGCGCATCAAGTTCAGCCTTCTGGTTTCTCGGAAGCTGTTCTCCTTCCGCGCCCATAAGGACGGGACCGCCTACTTCATGGGATCGGGTCCTAAGGTCGACGAGAACGTCAACAAGGCCCACTTCTGGGCCCAGAAGTTCCTCTTCGTGAAGGGGAACTTTGGCAATATCCCGATCTCGCCAGTCCAGCACGGCGAGACCACCTATCGGCCCACTGCCCTCGGAGGACATGACGCCATCCTTTATCAGTTCTTCTGTAAGAAGAACTTTGATGTTGTTCATCTCCGCCGCAACCTCGACTCGCTGCTCCCAGTGCTCGCTGGGAAGGTAAAGATCTCGTTCAATAACTATTGCTATTCCCAGTAACTCCGTATTTATTGAAATTTCAACACTTTTTTAGGCGAGCGAGATCTCCCCATCCATCCCCCCTACGCGAGCAATCAGAATACCGACGCTACCCTTGCTTTCGCGACCATGGGGGCGGACGCTTGTCGAGACTCCATCACGCCAGCTGGGCCATCCTCTCACAAGAGATCGGGGGATTCTAGCAGCCATGGCCTTCCCCCAAAATCCCCGCCGAAAAAAAAGAGTAAGAAGAGCCGGGTCTCGCTCGCCTCCTCGAAAGTGAAGGAGCCTGGCGAGGCCGCTTTCGATAAGTTCGACCTCACCGGCCTCTCTGCGGGAGGTGAGGACGACGAGCCCAACCAGGAGGCTGCCAAAACCTTCGCTCTGACCATCCTTGTCAACCACTATAACTTCGTTCTCGGCCAGAGGCGCCGGGATGAGACCGGCGAGATTTTGGTGAACTGGAAGCTAGAGACGAACTGGGCGGACATCTCCACCATCCTCCCTACCTGGGTGGAGAAGGAGACCATCAGTGGTCACACCTTTGATTTCTCGTTCGTCCTCTATGGACGCGAGGACGCGGTGGCTTACAAAGATGAGACTCCAAGGACTCTCGCTTTCGAGATCGCGAGGTCTCAGTTGCGCTCTGCCGAGCTTGCCCACATGACGGTGAGGCGCTGCTTGCAACTTGAGCTTCAGAACGTGGAGCTCGCGAGGGCCTATCAGGGGCTTCTTGTCGAGAATGCGCAGCTGAAGGAGAAGCTGCTCGCCGTAGAGGGCAGTGTGGTGAGTTACCTAGACCTCGTCACCTTCCTCTCCTTCGGCCATTTCGCTCCTTTAATTTATCTTACTTACAGGATGTCGAAGCCGCCGGAAGAGACGACGCTCGCATCCAGAACCTGGAGGGCGAGGTGGCCGGGCTAAAAGCTCTAAATTGCAAGCTCGCCCATGCCGTCGTCCCCCCTTCCCCCCGCCGTCTAAAGGAAGTGTGGCGAGCGCGCGATGAGGAAATCTGTGAGGACTCCACCGAGTCGGCTCGCTATATTTTCCAGACGATGAAGGCGGCCGGACTCCTAGCCGCCGACGCGGCCGACATGACACTAAAAGACAACGTTCCGGAGCTATTCATTCCGCTCCCGCCAGTAAAGAGCAGCGACGACGAGGAGAGGTCTGCGAGCGATTCCTGAAAGTCGCCGCCATTTCTGTTTTTGTTTAACTTTTGATTGGCGAGATCGCCGCGAATTGTAATCGAATTGTGAAATGTAAATGCAGATTTTGCTTTGTTCATCGTGCTTGCCTTTTCTGTCATGTTATTTTCGTGTGTTGATATCTCGTTCTCGTTTACCTTGATATTCGTCTTCACGAAAGTTATTCTCGCGATGTTCATTCTCGCATATTATGTTATCGAATAGATAGTAATAGGACGTTTTTGGCTGCCCTGGCCTTTCGCCATTTGCCTTAGGATTATCACCCTTTAGGCATGCATCTTCCTCTAGGTTTCGTAGGGTACTTTCCTTCTCGGCGAGAGCTCGCCTCCTACCCTGTACCGGCGACCTCTCTGCCGAGCACCAGATTCCCCGGAGTGTTTTGGGGATAGTTCTCGCCGCCCCTATACTATCATGCAAAATTTTCTTCTCGCCGAGCGAGAAGGCCCGGGTCAGCGCCGAAAGCTCGTTAACCTGAGTCTCATCACCCTGACCATATGAAGAACTCATCTCCTTGCCAACTTCCCCAGAGATCAACCTACACCTCCCGTTTAGTGAGAGCCCGGGAGAGGAATCGATCTGGGGCATTCCAGCATCAATACTTGTCACCTTGCCAGCCTCTCCAGAGATCAACCTGAAACCCCCCGTCTAGTGAGAGCCCGGGAGCGGAATCGATCTGGGGCATTCCAGCATCAATACTTGTCACCGTACCAGCCTCTCCAGAGATCAACCTAAAACCCCCCGTCTAATGAGAGCCTGGGAGCGGAATCGATCTGGGGCATTCCAGCATCAATACTTGTCACCTTGCCAGCCTCTCCAGAGATCAACCTGAAACCCCCCGTCTAGTGAGAGCCCGAGAGCGGAATCGATCTAGGGCATTCCTGCATCAATATTTGTCACCTTGCCAGCCTCTCTAGAGATCAACCTGAAACCCCCCGTCTAGTGAGATCCCGGGAGCGAAATCGATCTACGGCATTCCATCATCAATACTTGTCACCTTGCCAGCCTCTCCAGAGATCAACCTGAAACCCCCCGTCTAGTGAGAGTCCGGGAGCGGAATCGATCTGGGGCATTCCAGTATCAATACTTGTCATCTTGCCAGCCTCTCCAGAGATCAACCTGAAACCCCCCGTCTAGTGAGAGCCCGGGAGCGGAATCGATCTGGGGCATTCCAACATTAATACTTGTCACCTTGCCAGCCTCTCCAGAGATCAACCTAAAACCCCCCGTCTAGTGAGAGCCCGGGATCGGAATTGATCTAGGGCATTCCAACATCAATACATGTCACCTTGCCAGCCTCTCCAGAGATCAACCTGAAACCCCCCATCTAGTGAGAGCCCGGGAGCAGAATCGATCTGGGGCATTCCAGCATCAATACTTGTCACCATGCCAGCCTCTCCAGAGATCAACCTGAAACCCCCGTCTAGTGAGAGCCCGGGAGCGGAATCGATCTGGGGTATTCCAGCATCAATACTTATCACCTTGCTTACCCTCGCATAACAGTTATACCTATCAAGTGAAGATGTAAAATATTCAACTAATATCATAATAAAACTTTCAAGGGTAGAATCGCTTCAAATCGTCTCCACTTTTGGCTCGGCCGATAGGTACCCCTTCCACATTTCGGAGGTGATACCCCCCGACTTGAGCACTTCGCTTACAATGTACGGACCCTCCCAATTGGGGTTTAGCTTACCTACCGCGGCACCTCTCCCGGCCGCGTTGACCTTTTTCAGGACCAGATCTCCTTTCTGAAAGTGCTTTACTCGGATGTGCTTGTCAAAATATCGGGCCATTCGTCGCTTGATTTCCTCCTTCCTGATGGTGGTCTGGTCTCGGAGTTCCTCCACCAGGTCCAAGGATAGCCTTTGTTCCTCATCATTAGCCACTAGCCACTCTTCGTCCCCCTCACTTGCGGCGATCACCCTGGGGGTCTTTACTTCGAACTCTCTGGGAAGGACTGCTTCGGACCCATGAGAAAGTTTGAATGGGGTCTCTCCGGTGGCGGTGTTAGGGGTAGTCCTTAAGGCCTAGAGAATGGATGGTAGCTGCTCTACCCAGTTCCCCCAGAGGTTCTCCACCTTCTTCTTTAGTAGGTTGACGATAACTTTGTTTGCCGCCTCCACCTGTTCGTTGCTCCTCGGGTGGTGAACCGATGCGAACCTAAGGTCGATGCCAAGCTGGGTGCAGAAGCTAACAAATTCTTCGCTAGCAAATTGTGGCCCATTGTCCGTCACTATAGCCAGGGGAGGTCGTGCCTGCAAATTATTTCTCCCCACACAAAATTCCTCACAACTTGAGATGTTACCTTGGCGAGCGCCTTCAATTCTACCCATTTAGAGAAATAATCAATCATGACCAATAAGAAACATCTTTGGCCACAAGCTTGAGGGAAAGGACCAACTAGGTCCAACCCCTATATGGCAAAGGGCCAGGGAGCCGCGATGGTTCGGAGCCTCTGGGCTGGGAGGAGTTGGAGTGGAGCATAGAGCTGGCACTTTGGACACCTTCTTGTGAACTCCGCCGCATTTTTACTGAGGGTGGGTCAGAAATAGCCTTGTCTCAACACCTTCCCCTCCAGGGTTCGCTCCCGGAGTGACTGCCACACTCCCCAGAGTGAATTTCTTCCAGGACTTTCGTGACCTCCTCCTCAGAAACACAACGGGCCAGGAGTCCCGAGAGAGTCTTCCTATATAGCCCTCCTGCATGCAAGGAATAGAAAGCTGACTTATACCTGAAGCGTCGCCTATCTTTGTCTCCTTCAGGGAACTTCCCTGATGATAGGAAGGTGACGAAAGGATCCATCCACGAGACCCACTGATCCACCTCCATCAGTTCTCCTTCATCGATGGTGGGTCGGAAGAGTTCCAAAACTGTTCCACCTGCTCAGGGACCGAACTTGGCTAAGAGGTCCGCGGGGTTGCTCTCCTCTCTCGGCACATGTTTGATGGAGAAAGTGCGAAATCGCCTGATTACTCCCTTGACCTTCTCCAAGTACTGCAGGAGGGTCGGGTCCTTTGCCTCGAACTCTCACTTGACTTGGCATGCCACCACAATGGAGTCCGTCGAGACCTCCACATCTTGCACTCCCAGTTCCCGAGCTAACCGTAGGCCCGCTTTAACCGCCTCGTACTCCGCTTGGTTGTCGGTAATCGGGAAGTGGATGTTCAAAGCTTGTACGATCTTTGTCCTTTGAGGGCTTACCAGGATGATTCCCCCTCCATAGGAGTGCTTTCCCGACGCACCATCCACCAACATCTTCCACGCCACTGGGGGAGGCGGTTCATATTCCCTCACCTCAGTTGTGTAGTCAGCCATGAAGTCTGCCACTGATTGGGCCTTGATCGACCCCCTGGGCACGAACGTAACATTGAACTCACTCAGCTCCACGGACCACTTTGCCAATCTTCCCGAGTGCTCCACCCCTTCCATGACTTTGCGAAGTGGGTGATTAGTTACTACCTTAATCGAATGTGCCTGAAAGTAAGGTCGGAGCCTACGGGCCGCCACCACCAACGCGAAGTCCAACTTTTCTAGAATCGGGTACCGGAGATCCGCCTTTCTCAGCACTCGGCTGACGTAGTAAACGGGGAACTGTTTCCTCCCTTCATCCCGGATCAGTACTGAGCTTACTGCCTCAGACCCTACCCCCATGTGTAGGGACAGGTCCTCTCCCGGTCTCAGCCCTTGGAGTAGAGGGGTCTGAGTGAGTTGTTCTTTCAAGGCCTGGAAGGCTCCCCCACACTCCGAGGTCCATTCGAATTTTTTGTTTCCCCTTAACACCTTAAAAAAGGGGGCACACTTGTCTCCCGCCTTGGAGAGGAACCTACTGAGTCCGAGCAGCTTTCCAGTGAGGCTCTGAACCTCCTTCGAGTTTCTGGGCGATCCCAACTCCATTATTGCTTTGACCTTGTCCGGGTTTGGCTCTACTCCCGCCGGGTTGAGCAGGTGACCTAGGAATTTCCCTCGGCTAGCCCAGAAGACACACTTCAAGGGGTTGAGCTTCATCTTATACTTCCGCAAAGTCTTAAAGGTCTCTTCAAGGTCTCGGAGGTGGGCTTCGAGGTCCCGACTCTTTACCATGAGATCATCCACGTAGACCTCCAGGTTTCTCCCCTTTTGTTCTCGGAAGATCCTGTCCATCATTCTTTGGTATGTGGCACCTGCATTCTTGAGCCCGAAGGGCATCATCTTATAACAATAACACCCATCCCCCGTGATGAAGGAGACATCCTTGATGTCCGGGGGATGCATGCGAATCTGATGATAACCTGAAAAACATCTAGAAAAGACATTATATGGAAACCGACGGCTGAGTCAACCACCGCGCCGATTCTAGGCAGAGGGTAGCAATCCTTGGGGCATGATTTATTAAGCTAGTAAAAGTTGATACACATTCTCCACTTACCTCCCCCTTTCTTCACCATGACCACGTTAGAGACCCAGCCTGGATACTAGATCTCTGATACAAACCCCGCCTGAATGAGCTTACCCACCACCTCTCGGATGGGTCCTTCCATCTTGTCTGCTATGGCCCTCTGAAAGAAATCATTGTCTACCTAAATCACCTAAAGGGGGGGGGGGGTGAATAGGTGATCTATACTGCGATTGCGGAATAAAAATTAAGTACACACACAACAAGAAAAATCACAGCACAGAGACACAAGATTTATAGAGGTTCCCCAAGGTGGGTACTCCTCTCTCCCGCTTCGCCTATCTAGCACTTCGGTCTAGCGTCGGCAACTTCGCCAAAACTCGGATTTATCAACAAATCCTACACTCGGAGACAACGGCTCCTACAAACTCGGAGAATAACCTCTCCTACAAAAGCACTCGGAGATAAACTCCTATAGCTCGGAGCAAAATACTCCTACAAAATAACTCGGAGAAAAATCTCCTACAAGAATCAAATAGAGTTTGAAATAAAATACTTCTATTAAATCTCAACAGAGATTAACTTCAGATCTTGGAAAAACTGAGTCTTCTTCTTCCTTGAGAACGAAAGCTTGGATCTTCAAAGATTTGGAAGAAAGGAAACTCGGCAAACCTGATCTGAATAGGCCCTTTGATTTTCTTGAAAAGATCTTCAAAAATATGGAGCAGCAAATAAATCAAAAGCCTTCTTATCTGAGAAATCTCTAACAACACTGAAGAACGAGTCTTGAGGGCGCAGAAGTTAGATCTCAGAGAAACTTGTTCAGCGAGCAAGAAGGAAGATGGCTGGGTTCTTCTCTTTCAATCGGGTTGAATAAATTAATTCTTTTACCCTAAAAATATGAGATTATTTATAGGAAGAACTCCAACGGCTAGGGGGACAGACAGGGAATGATCGACACGTGTGCTGCACATGGTGGCCAACCCTAATTTTCAAAAACGAAACATATTTTTGAAATTCGTCTGTCTGTCATTCGTCGAGACTTCACATGAACATTCAACGAATTGACTTAGCCATTAAAAAGATTGAACAACCCATGAAAAGCACCTTCTGTTTTCATTCGTCGGGATTCGTCGGGAATTCTCGAGAACTTTCGACGAATTGACTTAGCCGCATAATTTCCTTCACAAAGCTGCCTTTTTGACTTCTGTCAGCATTCGTCGATATTCGTCGGGAGTTCACGAGAACACTCGACGAATAGACTTGGCCGCAGAACTTTCTTCTTTAAACTAGGAATTTGGCTTCTGTCAGGATTCGTCGGGAGTCAACGGGACTTCACGTGACATCTCGACGAATTGACTTAGCAAAAATTCCTTTTCTTCTGAAAACCTGCTCCACTTCTCAAACTTGAAAGCCTTCAGTTATGAGAATATGAAGTGCACCCCAAAAGAGAGATTACACATGGACCAACACTTTGTTCTACACAATGAGGGATTATATTGTCTAGAACTGTGTTTGGTGATCCATTGCAACCTGACTTTGGTGTGCACTTAGCATTAATACCTGTCACAACATATCTAACGAGAATTCATCAAATACATACTCAATTCAATTTAGTTCACTAGGGGACACCTTCAAATCCAGGTGATTGTGGATACAATACCCAACAATCTCCCCCTATTTGAAGATGTCATAACCCTATGCACTAAGTTGAATTGCACAGAAGGTATAATTGAATAAAAACAGCACAACCAGGCAGTAATAATTAAAGAGAGAATCAATGTTTATCCAAACACAAAAATATATATATAAACAAACAAAAACAGCATGATTCTAGAACAGCTCAGCTCATGCTTGATCCTTGCCTTTCTGCTTTCCAAAGATTCTTTCCACTTCCTCAGCTCTCTTTTTCTGTTCAGATTCCATTCTCTCAAAGAATACCTTTGGCTTAGGCCAATATCTATCAGGAGCAGTCTCTTTAGATCCACCTGTCTTGAAATGAATTCTCTTTTCAGTTGTCCTTTTCTTGAACTTATCCCATTCCTCCTGACTGTAATGTTTACTGACACTTTCATTTTGCTTACTGACTAGGTTGAAAGATCTAAGAATGATATCCTTTGAAGTGGGACTCCAGCCTTCTTGGAAATTTCTTGGAGGAGGCCTATCATAGAATTCTCTGATCTTCTTATGAGGATTAGACCTTTTTGCAGAAGGTTTATCACCAAAGATCTTCCTTTTCAAGGACTTATCAGAAGATTCAGAAACCTTGGAGCTTTCAAGCACTGGATCATCCCAGAAATCTTTGTAGGTAGAGACTGGAATATCTGCTTCAGCAAAATCAGAATCCTCAACAGGAATTTGAGAAGAACTTGGAGCACTTGGACCTGGAGCACCTGGCATTTTGTCCACAACAGTGAATCCAAGCATGCCTGCAATCTCCTTGAATAGCCAACTTGTTGATTCATGAGTATACCAATTAACATCTTTAACATTTTGCAAAATGTTCTCCCGAAGCTCTTGCATTTTGGAAAATACATTTCCATCCAAATTATTCACTCTGCCAGCATTTTCCTCTATCTTAGACACAATACTCTCCTCCCCCTTTATGACATCTTCATGTAAGAGGTTATAGAGTTTGGCCAGTTGCCTCTCAACTTGATCATCTAGAAAAGTAAGCCCTTGATCATGAGAAGCTCTGAGAGCTGTTTGAGCAGTGTTCAGATGAAGAACATCTTCACCAACCTGATGCAAGTTCTTTAGAGCATGCCCAACTTCCTTATTGGTGTGGTCCAATGCTTTTCCTGCCTTCGTCATCCAGGCTTCCTGATCACTCTTGAATTTGCCCATTTCATGCTTCATCTCAGCCATTTCCTGCCTCAAAGCATTATCTACTTTATCAATTTTCTGATAAACTGACTTGATGGACTGATCAAAATGCTCTGTTTGAGCTTGCAGCAAAGTTGCAATTGACTTCAGTAGAGAAGATTGAGAGCTCTCTCCAGTTTCAAAATCTTCAGGAGAGGTTCTATCAGCTACAAAACTAGTAGACTGTGCTTGCTTATCAAGCACAGTTACTCTTGGAGATTGTCTCAAAATACTTTCTGGAGGGGGCAAGAGCAGCACAGGAGGGACTGCAGATTCACCCATAAATGTGTCTTCCTGTTCTTTCTCCCCCTCAGCCAAGGACATCCCCTTGGCAAACTCCAACTGCGCACCAAAACTGCCCATCTCCATAGAATCTGATTTCTCAGAAGGAACAGATTCAGGATCTGCCAAGTCTTCACTTTGTTCTGAATTATAAGCAAACTCTGCAGGGGATCTTCTTGAGTCTTCTAACATAGCAGCTTCATCTTCAGCAGCAGATTTCCTTTGACCTTCCAGGTCAGGAGCAGTATCAGGAACAGCAGGACAAACTGGATCAACATACACTGGATCAGTATGAACTGGATCAATTTCACTGGGAGGAATTTCCTTTGAAGCAGCACCACTTGCAACAATGTCTCTTGGGGTTGGAGGCTCCCCCTCAACATGTTCACCTCTGCCCTGATCAGGAGCAGTACTAGGTCCACTACCCCTTGAGGGTTGACCTTCTTCATGAGTCCTATTCTCATTCTGCACAGGGTCCTCATCACCACTAACAACATTCTTGACTCCACCCTTTGGAATGACCCTTTCCCATTTGGAGAAAATAGAGGAGTTGATTTTCTTAGTGTGATGGATGGGGATACCTCTTCCAAGATTGAAAAAATCTGAATTACTACCATTAAGCAACAAACTAATAATTCTTCCAAAATTTGGGGCATGAAAGCTGTGTTTATTTTTCTCAAAAAGAACTTCACCAAAATTAAAACTCTTTCTACAAATAATAGCTGTGTGAATCTTAAAGGCTTCTTCAGATAGGTAGTCATGTGAACCTACCTTGCACAATAAGACTTTTCCTAAAATATCACACAGAAGCTTACCTCCGTCATTCATGAATTTTCTTCTTATCTTTGAACCTTCATCAAGAATGCCACAGAATCTTTTGGCCTGGAGAAAGTCTTCTGCATACACTTTTTCTGATTCGACTTCAGGCATCCTCAAGATCCTGTTGATGCCACTAGATTTCAAAACTATTTTACAAGACCTGATGCAGCTCTTTATCTTCTTGCCTTGACCAGAGATTTTTGCATTTCTGTAGAACTCAAGAACGTCTTGTTCGAGAATTTTAGCCGGCTCTTCCAAGACATAACTGAGCCCGGCGACATCAAGCATCAAAATAATGTTTCTGAACTCATCTGAAGCAGTTCGAAAGCTAAATCACACCAGTTCTCCACCTGAATGCAGACCTCCAGCGGCTTTGGGCGCCATCGAGCTTGACGAAATGGGGGAAGAGAAATAGTGTTTTCTCGAGGGAGACGGAGAGACGGGAAGGGTTTCACGGAACAGTGTGTGAAATCACGTGTTCTCTTTGTTTATATATATATAAATAAAATTTAGGCGCGTACCTGATTTCACGGATGTCTCTTCGGATCCAATAAATTGTATTTAATAATAAGATTTCAAGGAGACGTGTCCGAGAAGATAAAAGAAATTGACCCGTGATATCTCCTGAAATTCCAATATTCTTGTCCTCATGATTCCTTGTTAAGCATTCCAAGTTCCATTTTGAAGAAATTGAACTTGGACTCGTCCAGAGGCTTCGTAAAAATATCTGCAATTTGTTTGTCAGTATTAACATATAACAAATTAATATCCTTACTCTCAACATGTTCCCGGATGAAGTGGTAGTGAAGCTCGATGTGCTTCGTTCTGCTGTGAGAGACTGGATTATTTGCTATGGCAATAACACTTGAGGAGTCACAGAACATGGGTATTTCTGTGAGCTTTAAATTATAGTCCTCAAGCTGATTCTTTATCCACAAAAGTTGTGCACAGCAACTGCCGGCAGAGATATACTCCGATTCAGCAGTTGATATTGCAACACAATTTTGCTTCTTGCTACTCCATGACACAAGCCTTTTTCCCAAGAATTGGCAAGTTCCTGAAGTACTCTTTCTATCATCTTTGCTACCTGCAAAATCAGCATCTGAAAAACCAATTAGTTCAAAATCATTGCTTCTCGGGTACCATAAGCCGAGATTTGGTGTACCCTTAAGGCATCTCAAAATCCTCTTTGCAGCAGCATAATGAGATTCCTTACAGTTCACCTGGTACCTGGCACAAACACATGTTGAAAACATTATATCGGGCCTACTGGCAGTAAGGTAGAGCAAGGACCCAATTATGCTTCTATACTTGGTTTCATCAAAAGGTTTCCCTTTTTCATCCTTGTCTAGAGACATACTTGAGCCCATTGGAGTCCTCAAAGAGGTGGCACTCTCCATTCCAAATTTCTTGAGGAGCTCTTTGGTGAACTTTGTCAGAGAGATGAAAATTTCATCTTCAGATTGGTGCACCTGGAGTCCTAAGAAATATTTCAGCTCTCCCATGCTGCTCATTTCAAACTTACCTTGCATCAAGTTAGAAAACATTTTGCAAAGTTTGTCATCTGTAGAACCAAATATAATATCATCGACATAGATTTGCACAATAAAAATCACGCATTTTACTTCCCTAAGAAACAATGTCTTATCTATTGTTCCTCTTGTGAATTTGTTCTCAAGAAGGAACCTAGACAATGTCTCATACCAGGCCCGGGGTGCCTGTTTGAGACCATACAAAGCTTTAAGTAAATAATATACATGATCAGGAAAGTTAGAATCTACAAAACCTGGAGGCTGAGCTACATATACTTCCTCTTTAAGGTCTCCATTCAGGAAGGCTGACTTCACATCCATCTGGAAAACCTTAAAGCCCTTATATGCAGCATAGGCCAGAAATAATCTGATGGCTTCAAGTCTTGCTACTGGTGCAAAGGTCTGATCAAAATCAATCCCTTCTTCTTGCCTGTATCCTTGTGCAACCAGTCTTGCTTTGTTCTTTGTAATGATGCCCTTTTCATCAAGCTTGTTCCGGTAGACCCATTTGGTTCCAATCATATTTTGTCCTTTGGGTCTTGGTACTAACTCCCAAACTTTACATCTCTTGAATTGGTTGACCTCTTCTTGCATAGCAAGGATCTAAGATGGATCGGTGTTTGCTTCTTCAAACTTCTTCGGCTCAATCTGTGAAAGAAAACTTAAAAGTAAAACTTTGTTAGTTGTACCTCTTCTCGTTAGAACTCTGCTTGAAGGATCTCCGATAATCTGATCAGCTGGATGATCTCTTGAATATCTGACTCCCAAGTTATTTGCATTTTCAGGAGCAACTTGAGGTTCAGCCACCTCTGGAATATCTTCTTCTTCATGAACTTCTTGTTCATCTTCAGAGTGATCCGAGATCTCTTCTGCCAACTTTGGTGCATCATCTGTGGTTTTTACTCCATCTTGCATAGAGAGTTCCTTTAGCTTTTCACCTACATTTTCAATGAACACACTAGACGAGTTGCTATGCAGCAGGCTCGTCTCATCAAATACAACATGGACTGTTTCCTCTACCACCAGAGTTTTCTTATTGAAAATCCTATATGCCTTACTATGGCTACTATATCCTACGAAAATACCTTCAAAACATTTTTCACTAAACTTGGTTGTAGGATGCTTCCCATTGTTAAGTACATAGCATTTACTGCCAAAAATTCTAAAATATGAAATCTTTGGTTTTCTGCCCTTTAGAATCTCATATGGGGTCTTACGATGGTTCTTATTGATGAGTGCTCTGTTTTGCACATGGCAAGCTGTGTTGATAGCTTCTGCCCAGAAATATTCTGGAAGAGCAGAATCACTCAACATAGACCTGCCAGCTTCTATGAGGGTTCTATTCTTTCTCTCGGCTACTCCATTTTGCTGTGGAGTACGAGGAGAGGAAAACTCATGGGAGATACCTTGACTTTCACAAAACTCTGTCATGGCCCCAGACTGAAATTCTGTTCCATGGTCACTTCTGATTTTGACCACTGAACAGTCAAGTTCATTCTGAATAAGCTTGACAAAATTAGTGAATATGCCGAAGGTTTCTGACTTAAGTTTTAGAAAGAACACCCATGCAAACCGGGAATAATCATCAACAATAACCAAGGTGTAAGCTTTCCCACCTAAGCTTCTAACTGACATAGGACCAAATAAATCCATATGCAGCAGATGAAGACATCTGGTAGAGTTATTGCCAATTATGCTCTTAAAGCTAGCCTTTGTTTGCTTACCCATTTGGCAAGCATGGCAAGGGATTTCTTTAATGCATTTAACTTTGGGGGCATCCCTTACCAAGTTGTGAGAAAATAACATAGATATAGTTTTGAAATTAATATGTGCTAATCTCTTGTGCCATTGGTCACAAAGAGATGCACTATCTTTGGCAACAAAACATACTGGGGTAGAAGACTGTAAACATATAAAATCCAAACAGTATATATCACTACTCCTAGAGCCTGTTAAAATAGTTTCTGCAGACACGGACATCTTTAGCAGGCATCTATCTCTAAAGAACTCAACGGTATAGCCTTTGTCACACAGTTGGCTTATGCTAATCAGATTGTATTTCAATCCTTTCACCTGAGCTACACGTGTGAAAACGACTAAGTCGTTGGTTATTGAACCATAACCAATAATAATACCTCGTTCAGATCCGCCAAACTTTACTTTAGGCCCGTTCTCAACTAGAACATAATCCTGAAGTAATCTTCTTCTCCCGGTCATATGCCAAGAGCAACCACTGTCCAAATACCAGATGGGAATTTCGTTGGCCTTTGGACATTCCTGCAAACATGATCAATACCCCTTAGGAACCCAAACATTTTTGGGCCCTTGCTTCCTTGTTAGTGGAACACCACTTGGAACATTAACTTTGCAAGTGGTCGGTCTTGCACTATTAACTCGTGGAGTTCTTGGCACAGTATGATTGAACCAACAATCAATTGCAAAATGACCAATTTTGACACAACACCAGCATTCAAATCTATTATATCTCTTCTTTGTGTTCTGCTAAGCCTTTTGAACGGTTGGCTTTGCAGGAGGAGCAACCTTGGAGGTAGAAGCCTCGTTGGTGCAACATACACAATTCTTAGGCACAATAGGCTTGACCTGCGGTGCCTTCTTAGCATTTGATCCATGAACGAATGGTCCATGATGCTTCAATTGAACTTCCTCATAAGGAGCCTTGAGGGATCTAGATCCAAAGTTTCTGGGTCTGGTCCACACTGAGTTCACCTTGGCAGGCTCAATATGGGTTGGTCTGCTGAAGTGACCATACATGCTCTCAAAATCATAGGTGTTTGTAGGAAAATCAACTTCTTGAAAGTTGGAGCACACTGTGGACCCTTACCCTTTGCTTTAGCAGCTCTTCTTTTGGCTGACTTACTTAGGTTCTTTTCAGCAGCATGACCCAAACCACTACTACCAGAACCAGCAGTGAAAGTGTCTATGATAGGCAAAACTGTCTTGGGCTTAGAGAAGTTCATTGTGATCTTCTTTTCAGACTCAAGCTGTTTCGTCAAATCATTGGTAATTTCACTCTTCTGAATGCCTGTTGAGGTGGCCTCGGAGAGAGCAATCTTCAAGGATAAGATTTCATCACTGAGTAGGTTAGATTCTTCAATCTCCTTTCTCAGGTTTGATTCTTGATCCTTTAGGGATTGAATCTCCTTTGATTTAGTTTTAACAAGCTTTCGACACTTATTAAAACCCTTCAACATTTCATCATACTTAGCAGTCAACTCATAATCCTCTTCCGAATAGTAGCTTTCATTTGCATCAGATGCCGTTTCTGAACATGAAAGAGGTGTAGAAGATAATACCTGACCGGTGAAAGGAACAACATCTTTGTCATCATCTGACATGGACATTAGACTGTAGAAGCAGTCTTTTGTGAGACCTTTTCCTCTATATTGACCAAATTGGTCTTCTGTATCGGGTTGAGCCTTCAATCAAAAGAATGCCTCTTCATCTGAGTTAGACTCATTTGTGTCACTATCACTCAGAGTCTTGGACTTCTTGGCAACAAAACTCTTCTCCTCTTTCTTCTTTCCTTTGAAGGACTTCTTTTCTTCTTTTCTTGAAGATTCCTTCTTCTTGTGTGGGCAATCAACTATCATGCGCTCTGGCTTTTTACAACAATAACAAACGGGTTCAGTATAATCGTGTTTGTTCGGTTTAGAATCATACCTGTCATTTCTGTTACGGTGTGATCTCCTGTGATCTCTTAAGGAAGATGAGCCTTTTCTCGTTTGTCTCCTCTTGTTAAGCAACTTTTTGAATTGCTTGGAGAGGAGGGAGAATTATCCTTCAGATAGTTCTGATTCTTCAGAAGTGTTTTCAGCTTTATCCTCAGAAGACTCATCTCTCACAGGGGACAGGGCCCTGCTTCTCCGGGAGCTTTCAGCCTGTAGAGCAATGGGCTTTTCCTTGCCAGAGCTCCTACTACTTTCCTCTTTCGACTTCCTGATATTCAACTTCAGCTCATGGGAAAGCAGCTTCCCATATAAAATCTGTGGCTCCGTAGTAGCCAACTTACCATATTCTCTGATAGCTATCACCTTGGGGTCCCATACCTTAGACAGGGATCTAAGGAATTTATCGTTCAGCTCACCCATGGTGAATTCCCTTCCATAGTTTCTTAAACCGTTTACGATCTTGAAGAATTTTTCGTAAGTGTCATAAATTGTGTCGTTGCCTTGTTGCTTGAAGGCTTCATATTCTTAGTTCAGCAAAGCTTTCCTGTCATCTCGAACTTCTTCAGTACCTTCCATTAGAACCACAATAGAATCCCACATCTCTTTTGCAGACTTGCAGTGAATCAGATTTTGTAGCATTGAATCATCAACTGCACCTGCTATGATGTGCTTTGCTTTCTTGTCCAGAGTGACAAGTGCAATTTCATCCTTTGTCATATCCATTAGTTTCTTTGGCACCTTTTTGGTGGGATCAATGGTAGAAGCAACTGTAGGAATGACGGGACCCTCCTTAACTATCTGGGAGATTCGGGGATCATTTGCTTCCATGTAGAAAATAACTCTTTCTTTCCACATGGGGAAATTTTCCTTAGTGCAAACTGGGAGCTTGGAGGAAAACCTTTCCATGCCTCTGTCCATAGAGAGAGATCTTGACAACGAAGAAGGATCTTTAATCTAGGTGTTAACCTCTTAAAGATAACCTAGCTTTAATACCAATTGAAAGAAATCGTTGTCTACCTAAATCACCTAAAGGGGGGGGGGGGGGGGGGGGGTGAATAGGTGATCTCTACTGCGATTGAGTAATAAAAATTAAGTACACACACAACAAGAAAAATCACAACACAGAGACACAAGATTTATAAAAGTTCCCCAAGGTGGGTACTCCTCTCTCCCGCTTCGCCTATCTAGCACTTCGGGCTAGCGTCTGCAACTTCGCCAAAACTCGGATTTATCAACAAATCCTACACTCAGAGACAACGACTCCTACAATCTCGGAGAACAACCTCTCCTACAAAAGCACTCGGAGATAAACTCCTACAGCTCGTAGCAAAATACTCCTTCAAAATAACTCGGAGAAAAATCTCCTACAAGAATCAAATAGAGTTTGAAATAAAATACTTCTATTAAATCTCAACAGAGATTAACTTCAGATCTTGGAAAAACTGAGTCTTCTTCTTCCTTGAGAACGAAAGCTTGGATATTCAAAGATTTGGAAGAAAGGAAACTCGGCAAACCTGATCTGAATAGGCCCTTTGATTTTCTTGAAAAGATCTTCAAAAATATGGAGCAGCAAATAAATCAAAAGCCTTCTTATCTGAGAAATCTCTAACAACACTGAAGAACGAGTCTTGAGGGCGCAGAAGTTAGATCTCAGAGAAACTTGTTCAGCGAGCAAGAAGGAAGACGACTGGGTTCTTCTCTTTCAATCGGGTTGAATAAATTAATTCTTTTACCCTAAAAATAAGAGATTATTTATAGGAAGAACTCCAATGGCTAGGGCGACAGACAGGGAATGATCGACACGTGTGCTGCACATGGAGGCCAACCCTAATTTTCAAAAATGAAACATATTTTTGAAATTCGTCTGTCCGTCATTCGTCGAGACTTCACGTGAACATTCGACGAATTGACTTAGCCATTAAAAAGATTGAACAACCCATGAAAAGCACCTTCTGTTTTCATTCGTCGGGATTCGTCAGGAGTTCTCGATAACTTTCGACGAATTGACTTAGCCACACAATTTCCTTCACAAAGCTGCCTTTTTAACTTCTGTCAGCATTCGTCGATATTCGTCGGGAGTTCACGAGGACACTCGACGAATAGACTTGGACGCAGAACTTTCTTCTTTAAACTAGGAATTTGGCTTCTGCCAGGATTCGTCGGGAGTCAACGGGACTTCACGTGACATCTTGACGAATTGACTTAGCAAATATTCCTTTTCTTCTGAAAACCTGCTCCACTCCTCAAACTTGAAAGCCTTCAGTTTTGAGAATATGAAGTGCACCCCAAAAGAGAGATTACACATGGACCAGCACTTTGTTCTACACAATGAGGGATTACATTGTCTAGAACTGTGCTTAGTGATCCATTGCAACCTGACTTTGGTGTGCACTTAGCATTAATACCTGTCACAACACATCTAAAGAGAATTCATCAAATACATACTCAATTCAATTTAGTTCACTAGGGGACACCTTCAAATCCAGGTGATTGTGGATACAATACCCAACACCCTCCTCTTTTGACGGATGGGATGGGTGCCGGGGTCGAGATTGAGGCAGTGGCAAGCCACATCCGCATCGATCCCAGTCATCTTTGCGGCGCTCCAAGCGAAGACATCCACATTCTCCTAAACGCATGCTAGGATCTGCTTTTGCTCCTCCAGGCTGAGCTCCCCGCTGATCCTGACTTTCTCCACCACCCCGGCTCGGGTGATGACTTTGAGCTCCATGACCTCCTCCACGTCCTCCAACCGGGACTGTTCTCCCCAATCTCCTCCCTTCTCATTGCCTCTAGCGAGTGCTTCTACCTCCCCCTCCTTTCCTTCTTGCCCAACCATCATCAATTCTTCTGCCCCCTCTCCTTGGGCCTGACCCTCTACCTCTTCCTCCTCCATCGGCTCCTCTGACCTCTGCCCCATCTCCTCCTTCTGGCCATCTCCTTCAAGCCCTGCCGGCTCACCTACCTCCTGGTCCCATTTTTCTACCTCTCCCATCCAGGAGATGGTGTTGACTGTCATCACGTAGCATTGACTCGCTACCTTCAGATCTCCTCTTATTTGGACTTGGACTCCTCCGTCATTGAATTTAAGGCACTGGTGGAATGTGGAGGGGACACAGTGGAATGAGCTGATGAGCGGACGTCCAAAGATGGCGCTATAGCTGTTGGGAGCATCCACTATGACAAAGCGGCAGTTCTTGGACTGCCCTCCCAAGACCACACGGAGTCCTACTCCCCCTTCTACTTCCTTTCTCTCCCCGGAGAATCCGAACAACGAACCGTCCGAGGCCAACACCCTTCGTGCCTCCACCTCCATCTCATCAAACTCCTTTTTGAAAATGACATTGACCAAACTCCCGTTATCCACCAGGATTATGGAAATAGTGAAGTTCTCGATCGATGTTTGAATGACCAACGCATTGCAGAATGGGTCCTCATAACCTGGCATGTCCTTCTGGGTGAAGGAAATCTTCTCTATCGGGGGCGGGGCTAGGGATGTTGAATCCACGCTACGACGGTAGATAGTATGGAGGCTCGCCTTCCGGGTTGCCTCAATCCCTACCCCCCATGGATCACTCTGATCCCCCCTCGGGACCCAAATCGGCTCATTCCACGCACCTTTCCTCCTCCTCCTGAGGCCCAACCTCCTCAATCCTCACTGTTTGCTGCTGTCGCTGCCCGGGCACTCGAGCCATCTTTGACTCTAGGAACTCCGGGCAGGTGGCCGTCGCGTGACCTTCCTCATCATGGAAGTCACAATACGACAACGTCACCTCTCCCGCCTCGGCCTCCGCCATCCTATTCCTTCTTCTCCTCCCCGCTCCTACTTCTTCTCTCGCCTCTTCTCTCCTTCCTCTTCCTCCTATTCCCCGCCTGATTACCATGGCTTGTTGGGGTGGAGGAGGCATCGGCCTCGGACCCTGCCTCCATCCCAACTGATGGGTCTTTCCTTGACCCCCATTGAAGTTACCCCTCCCCGGGGCGTAACCCCTTCCCTGGCCTTGCATTACTCCGCCATGATGCCTCCATTCCCCCTCCGGGGCCCTGGGCTCTTCCCTTCTCCTCACCTCTTGCTGCCTGACCTCCGACTCACTGAGCTTTGCAAGCCTCTTGGTGAGTTCCGGGTTGGCCTCCTCACTTTCGATTTCCTCTGCCACCCTCTCCATCAGCTCCTCGTAGGAGACGGGGGCCTTCCTCTTCAGAGCCATTTTGAAGAAACTTTCCCTCAGCCCGACCGTGTAGGCGAGCTGGAGTGCAAACCCAGGCATCTCCTGAGTGAGCAGCACTTCTTCTTGGAACCGGTCCGCATAACGAGCCAACGACTCCTTCGGCTCCTGCTTCACTTTGAAGAGGGACTCGACGTCCTTCTTCCTCTTCTTTGAAGTTGAGAATCGCAGCAGGAAACTTCGGCGCAAATCTTCAAAGGCGTAGATCGACCCTGTAGGGAGTTGATGGAGCCAGTCCCTGGCCTTTTCTTTAAGGGTGACGGCGAAAAGCCGACACTTGAAAACATCTGACATCGGCCTGATAGAGACCGAGTCCTCAAAAGACTGGAGGTGTTGGACAGGGTCATCCCTTCCATTGTCGTACACCCTGCCCCACTCTCCGAACCCTGCCGGGATAGGTGCAGAAAGTACCAACTCGCAGAAGGGACTTCCCCCTTCTGCTATCCTTTCTCTCTCAACACGCCCCCAAGCTCTCTCGCCAGACTTAGGCTCGCGGGGACTGCGCTCGCGAGAATGGTGTTCGCCTGGACTACTCCCACAGTCGCTAAATCCTCCGGGCGCGCGCTCGCCTGCGCCGTGCTCGCCGGAATAGAGCTCGCCGGCACAGGCTCACCGTGCTGGCGAACAGCACCCTCCCCTCCAAGTCTTAGACTGAACCTCGGGCGATTTCCTTTCCGGCCCTCCCCCCGGGGTGTTCTCGCCAACCGCTGCTGGGGGAAGGGTCGCCTGAGGTGCCGGGGTCGCAAACTCACTCCGCAGCGCCGCGACCATCAACCCGAAGGTGTCAAGCACCTCCCTCCTAAAATCCACGAACATCCTCGACGTCACTACCTGCGGTTACTCGCTGAACTCCTCGCCTTGATCCTCGCCTCCTGTCATATCTGCTCCTTGGAACTTTCTTAGACAAGCCACGCACCACGCTCACCGCACAAAAATGTTGAAACCGATTTCTCGGTCTCTTGTGGAGCTCGTGGCAATCGCCCAAATGAGGGGCAGCTAGCCCTTACTGATCCCTCAGAGAAGATAGACTGAATACTAGGAAGATTACTAATACCTTAGTCACAGCGAGGAGGTCCCTCCACTAACCCGGAAGATCGTTGAGCGCTTCCCCTCCCAAGCCAAAGCTAAGACTCGGGCACCTTGGAGAGCTCTTGAAATGCTAGCCAAGGAGAGCCTGAGGAGAGAGAAGCTAAAGTGAAGTCCTCCCCAAAGGTGCCCTTTAGGACTTATTTATAGATTTTCTGATCTGGCCTGCAAATAGCAGGACTCCGCCTTTTGATTTTACTATATGCACCCCAAATGGGCCTGCTAACTGCCAAAATCCACTGTTTGGGGAGGCTAAAGGCAGACCACTAAGGGTAAAAGGGGTAATTGGGCCCTATCAACCTATAGGCAAGGAACTGCGAGAACCTTACTGCTGAAGCTCTGGAGAGTACCTTCCTGCGAGTCTGCCTCCTGACTTCGTCGAGCTCAACACACCTTTAGTCGAACGCAGGGCACATCGGCGATCATAGCCGAGCTCGACGAATGCAGAACGTCAAATTATTCGCTGACCGGTGAGATGGGCGGTTCATCGACCGCTGCTTCCCTGCTGTAATTTGTCGAGCGCTGCTATAGAATATATTTCGTTCGTCGGGCGCCGTCCGATGAATGCTGAGCTCCGTTCGACATTCGTCGAACGCAGAATTGAGCTCGCTGGACGCTTAGGCTCTAAACTCGCGAGCCTTTCTGCTAGATCGCCTATTGACTTTGCCGTGCACTGAACACATTTCGCTGAACACCTCATTACTGAACATAGGTCTCTTATGCCAGCGGCCTGCAAGGTATTGGTTTGTCAGCCCTCACTTGGCCCAAGTCTCTTGAAGATATCTGCCGAGGTCTGGATCTCGCGACTCCTCTTGCGAGACCGTCCCTTTGGCTTTAATGAGTATAGAACACCGTCGATTTCTGATGATTTCGCCGAAGAGGGGTGAGCTCGACGAATTCAAGTGAGCTCTACGAACACGGGAGAGTTCGTCGAATGCAGTACTCTTTTCGTCGAACTCAGACAACTTCCTCAAACTTCCTGCGAGCGTTCATCTCGCCGACCCTTCTCGCTCGCCTCTCAGCGTGCCATCCGAGAGAGACTCCTCCAAGGTCTCTCTCGCGAGGTCATTGGCCCTAAGGCCTCCATCTCTTATTACTTCCTTCATCCTATTCCCTTCTTGAACCGTGCCTCCTCGCCTGGCGAATATCGGTGTTGTACACAATCTGCTACAGAAGATTTCTATTTCAAGAGAAAGCCTCTCCACCATCTGTCAAATACTTCTACCAGACAGGTGGAGCTTTACAACAAATCCACTAGAGTCTTCTCTCAACATCTTGACAGAGAAGAACACTATAACCTCTTTCTCACCTCTCTTGTACATGGTTAATACTCCCTTCAAATGTGTACCTCCATGGTGGCAAGACACCTGATCAAAAAATCTAGTTAGTTTTGAGCACCTGAACAAAAGCTCTGTGGTGTGTGGAAACCTGAACAAAATCACCTAGTTGATTCCTACCAAGGGTGGTAGAAGAGTGGACTACCCAGATTTATTGTGGAACCACTATATCTCCTTGTGTCCTCTGTGTTTTTTATTTCTCTGTGTTGTGCTGTGTGCTTTTACTTATTCAGGTTTTCTGTTTATATAGATCTCACACTGCTTACACATATATATAACACTATTTTAATTCCGCTATAAAAACTAAGGAAAAGTTTTTAAAACTCTATTCACCCCCCCCCCCACCTTCTAGAGTAATTTAAGATCTAACCTCCACTTTCATTGGGCTCTACCCCGGCTGGGGTGAGCAAGTGGCCTATGAATTTCCCTCGGTTTGCCCTGAAGAAACACTTCTGGGGGTTGAGCTCCATCTTGAACTTTCGCAAGGTCCCAAAAGTTTCTTCGAGGTCCCGAAGGTGGGACTCGAGGTCAAGGCTTTTGATCATGAGATCATCCACGTATACTTCCAGGTTCCTCCCCTTCTGTTCTCTGAAGACCCTATCCATCTTCCATTGATATGTTTCCCTTGCATTCTTCAGCACGAAGGGCATCATCTTGTAGCAATAGCACCCATCCCCCATGATGAAGGAGATATCCTTGACATCGGGGGGGGGGGTGCATGCGAATCTTGTGGTATCCTGAAAATGCATCTAAAAAACTCATTAGAGAAAAACCGACAGCTGAGTTAACCAGCGCGTCAATTCGAGGCAGTGGGAAACAATCCTTAGGGCATGATTTATTGTGCAAAGTGAAATCTACACACATCCTCCACCTTCCATCCCCTTTATTTACCATTACCACATTGGAGACCCTACCTGGATACTGGATCTCCGATACAAAACATGCCTTGTGGAGCTTGTTCACCTCCTACTGGATGGGTTCCTACAGCTTGTCCGTGATGGACCTCTTCTTCTGTCGGATGGGGCGAGTGCCAGGGTCGTGGTTGAGGCGATGACATGAGACATCCGTGTTGATCCCGGGCATCTCTGCCGCATTCTAGGCGAAGATGTCCATATTCTTTTGGATGTATGCCAGGATCTTCTTTTGCTCCTCGGGCCTGAGTTCTCTGCTGATCTTCACTTTTTCTACCGCTCCCATCCGGGAGGTGACCTCCAGTTCCATGACCTCCTCTATGACCTCCAGCCTAGATTGTTCCACCCAATCACCTTCCTTCTTATCACCACAAGCGAGTGCTTTGATTTCTTCTATCTCCATCTTCTCCTCCCGCACCTCCAGCAGCTCCGCCCCTTCCTCCTGGGCTTGGAATTTTTTCATCTTCCCTCTCTCATTTCCTCCTCCCCGAGTCCCTTGGTGACCCCTTCTACTTCTTCTTTCCTCTCCATCTCCCAGTCCATCTCCTCCACCTCGACTTGCAAAGTGGTGTTGACCACGGCGACGTAGAACTATCGTGCAACTTCGGGTCACCCCTCACCCAGACTTAGACTCCACCGATGTTGAACTTGAGGAACTGGTGGAAAATGGAGGGTATGCGTCGGAATGCGATAATGAGGGGTCATTCGAAGATGGCACAGTAGATGCTCTGGGCGTCCACGATGACAAACTAGTAGTTAAGGGACTCCCCCCCCCCCCCCCCCCCCCCAAGATGACGTGGAGTCCCACTCCTCCTTCCACATCCTTCCTCTCTCCTGGGAAACCAAACAATGGGCCGTCCGAGGCCAACACTCTCCTCGCCTCCACCTTCATCTCGTCGAATAACTTTTTGAAGATGACATTGATCGAGCTCCTATTGTCCACGAGGATTCGTAAGACGGTGAAGTTCTCGATGGCGGTCTAGATGACCAGCGCATTGCAGAACGGGTCCTCATGACCCGGCAAATCCTTCTGAGAGAATGAAATTCTTTCCGATGGGGGTGGGGTCTGAGAGGTCAAATCCACGCTTCGAAGATACATGGTATGGCGGCTCTCCTTTCGGGTGGCCTCGATCCCTACTTCCCCATGGATCACTCTGATCCCTCCCCAGGTCCCCATATCGACCCTGTCTTCACACCTTTCTTCCTACTCCTCTCGGGGTAGAACCTCCTCGATTCTCACCGGCCGCTGCTACTGCTGTGCCGGACCTCTTGCCCCGCTTAAATCCAAGAACTCTGGGCAGGTGGCAGTCGCGTGACCTTCCTCTCGGTGGAAGTCATAATTGGACAATGCCATCCCCTCCTTTCGGCCACCGCACCCCTGTTCCATCTACTGGGGCCAGCTCCTGCTCCCTCTCCTTTTCTTCCTCCTACTCTCCCCCTCTTCCCCACCTAATTGCCATCGCTTGCTGAGGAGGTGGATTGAGCGGCCTTGGTCCTTGTCTCCATCCAAGCTGGTGGGGTCTTCCTTGTCCTCCTTGGAAGTTGCCCCCTCCTTGGGGTATGTCCCTTCTTGGGCCCTGCATCCCCCTCCTTGCTGCCTCCACCCCAACTCTGGGGCCCTTGCCTCCTCCCTTCTCCAAACCTCTCGATGCCTGACCTCTTGCTCACTTAACTTTGTCAGTCTCCTTGTGAACTTGGGGTTGGCCACCACCCCTTCTATCTCCTCTGCTGCCTGCTCCATCAACTCCTGAAAGGATAGTGGGGCCTTCTGCTTCAGGTTCATTTTGAAGAACCCCTCCCACGGCCCCACCCTGAAGGCTAGCTGGAGTGTGAACCTAGGCAACTCCTTGATGAGAAGAACCTCCTCCTGAAACCGGTCCACATAGTGGGCCAGCAACTCCTTTGGTCTTTGATTGATATTGAAGAGTGCTTCGACATCGTTCTTCGTCTTCTTTGAGGTAGGGAAGCGCAGCTAAAAGCTACGATGCACGTCCTCGAAAGCATTGATCGACCCCGTGGGCAGCTGGTGAAACTAGTCCTGAGCCTTCTCCTTCAAAGTGGTGGCGAAGAGTTGGCACTTGAAAGTGTCCGACATGGGCCTGATGGAGACCATGCCCTCGAACCACTACAAGTGTTGGACTGGGTCATCCTTGCTGGTGTAGAACAACATAACCGGCTCCCTAAACCCCTCTGGGAGTGGTGACGAGAGGACCAGCTCGCAGAATGGGCTCCCCCCGCTCACGGATCTTGCCTGCTCGACCGTACCCATGAGCTCTCTGACCTGACATGCTCCCGCCGGACTCGCACTCAGTGGGGGACAACTCGTCGGGATGGCACTTACCTGAACCCCACTCACTGGGATCCCACTCGCTTGGAACCCACTTGCCAGGCTAGGGAAGAGTTCTCGCCCGGCATGGTCTCGCCCTAGTACCTCGGATGCTATATCCTTGCCTTCCCTCTTGCCTAGGGCGTTCTCGTCAATTCCCGGCGGCGGAACCCCCTAGGGCACTAGGTTTGTGAAGTTGCCTCGCACCGACTCAAATGCGATCTAGATCGTCTCGAGCACCTCCATCGGGAGATCCACCAGAATCTCTGGTGTCATCGGCGGGCTAGATGGTGGCGAACAACCAAAGCCGACATCTCGCTCGTCCTCTCCTGCCATGCTGCTTCCTTGGGAATTTCCTGTAATAACTGCTCTCCACGCACACCGCACCAAAAATGTTGTAACCAAAACTTGGCCCCAATGAGGAGATCGAACACCTTAGAGGGGGCAGGTAGCACTTACTGATCCCGCAGAAGGAAACAAACCGAAGACTAAGAGCTAGACACAGACCCTTGGCTACAGTGCGGAGGTCCCTCCACACACCCGGAAGATCTTTAGAGCGCTTCCCCTCCCAAGCCAAAGCTAGAGCTGGGCACCATGGAGAACTTGAGGAACTAACCAAAATGACCTAAGGAGGAGGAAGCAAAAAGATTTGAATCCTCTCCAAAGGTGACCTTCAAGGTCTATATATAGCTTTTCTCTTCTGGTCTGCTAATTGCGTAAATCCGCCGTTTGGTTTTAATAAACGCACCCCAAACTGGTCTGCTAACAACCAATCTCCGCTGTTCTAAAAGGCTATGGGTAGACCACCAAGGATATTTAGATAATTTTACCCTCAGATCCCTCTAGGCGAGTGGTCCCCGATGGCACCAATCGCCCGTCCTCCCGCGTGCCTGACTCCTTGGCACCCGCTGTGCGAGTGGTCCATGAGGGCACCACTCACCGGGTCCATCTTTTGAGCGAGTGGGGTCCCGCCCCTCACTCACCGGGTTGCCGATGCATCCGCTCCAATATCATGCAAGTGCCCCCGCGAGTGGGGCCGCACTCGCCCCGAAGCTCTTCTTCCCTCAACTGACCTGGGCAAATGCATTCCTTGCTTATTCCTTTGTCCACCTTAAGCCTGGGGATCCACTCGAAAAATATAGGGTTGTACAACACGCACCTAATTTGGAAATAATTTTGAGAAGATATAATTAGTAATGATCCAATTTTGGTGATCCAATAGCCAGTAATTACATCCCGATGATATTTTTCTTTGTCGCTTGGACCTTCTCGACGACATTTTCTATGTCGTCTAGGCCTTCCCAATGACATTTTTCTATACATAGCAGAAATTCTGCCACTTCTAGAAAATGGTTATACTATTTGTGTTGACCAGATCTATGGTCTTTACACCAATAAATCTTTTAAATGAGAAAATATAATTAATATAATTCTATGAGAAATCTATCAATTCATATTAAGCATACCAAGCTCAATTTTGAATTGACTAAATTTTGCTTCATCAAGGGGATTTGTGAAGATGTCAGCTACTTGCCTGTCTATTGGTATAAATTCTAAACAAATGTCTTCTTTCTCCACATGCTCCCTAATTAAGTGATGCCTGATCTCTATATGCTATGTTATGTTGTGTGCCTAAGGATTCTTTGCAATTGAGATAAAATTTGAGGAATCAAAATTGTTGAAACCGTCAACCGGTCTCTTGAGTTCCGACCCACAAGGGAGGTGTAGTCTGTGCTTACTTCTCCCTCACTAAACTCTTCTGACTGAGGATGGAAAACATAGAATAGATCCAAGGCTATAGCGAGGAGGTCCCACCACACACCCGGAAGGTCATATAGAGCTTCCCCTCCCAAACCAATGCTCAGTCGAGCACCTTAGAGGGCACAAGCAGCCAACTCCAAAACTAGCCTGGAGGAGAGTGAAAGTGAGGTTAGATCTTAAATTAACTCTAGAGGGGGGGGGGGGGGAGGGGGTGAATAGAGTATTAAAATTTTTTCCCTTAGTTTTATTTGCGGAATTAAAAATACTGATATAAGTATATGTGTAGAGAGTGTTTTATAAAAACTAAATAAAAACAAATAATGAAATCAGCACAACAACAAAACACAAAAATTCACAGCACATAAGACACAAGGAATTTTATAGTAGTTCCCCAAAAACCTGGGTACGTCTACTCTTCTACCACACTTGGTAGGATCCACTAGAAGGTTTGATCAGGTGCCCTCACACCAAGGTGATTTTGTTCAGGTGTCCACACACCACAGAGCTTTTGTTCAGGTGCTCAAAACCAACAGGATTTTTTGATCAGGTGTCTTGCCACCAAGGAGGTCAACTTTTGAAGGGAGTTTTAACCCTGTACAAGATGGGATAGAGAGGGGTTTAGATGTTCTTCTTTGTCAAGATGCTGAGAGAAGACTCTAGTGGATGTATGTTGAAAGCTCCCTGTCTGATATGAAGTTGTTTTGACAGTAGATTTGCTGGAGCCTTTTCTTGTAAAAATAATCTTCCTGTAGCTGATAAATCAGAGAAACATGAATGCTTCTAGGATTGTTTGTTGCTCTTTGAAGATTTGTGCTTGCAGCTGATGACTGAGAGATGAAAGCAAATGTTCTCAGAAAATAAATGCTGCTTTGAGGAAGAAAAAGATCTGTATAAGCTTTTCCTGTTCTTTTTTCTTCCTGTAGCTTTTCTTCTTTGTTTTGATCTGATTCATTGCAGCAAATGACTGAGAGGAGGTGTTGAAGATGTTCTCAGTATGTAAGAGCTGCTGGAGGAGGAAGAAGAAGATCTGTGTGCTATTGTTCTTCTATTTCTTCCTTTCTCTTTTCTTCCTTTCTTTTTCTGTGTATTTTCCTGTACAGCAAAACTGTAAAAAATGATCTGTATTGATGCTGTCGTGTATAACTGAATATATGATCTGTTGTATATTAATCTACTATATCTTCTTCCTTATTTCTTTTGAATCTCTGACAGAATTAAATGCAAATCTCTTATCTTAAGAAATATAATATATCTGAGAAGATATTCTGGGAACAGTACAGCTGCAGCGCCGTTTGCCTTTTCCTTTTCCACGAAATGTCCTTTTCTGCTGGATGTCAACGACTATAATCTTGGAATAATAAAAGAAATATATTTTCCTTACTTGATCTGATGGAAAGAGCCGTTACTGTCGTCGATCTGAGATCAGAGAATGAAATAAGTATAATCTTGCTTAAACTTTCTGAACTTGAATAAGAGTTCTTCGATCTGAATAAAATTCGTCGAACGCAGATTCGTCAACCTCAAGATTTTCATCGAACACAACATTTACTTCGTCGACCTCAATTGAATCTTGCTGGAATAATTAATTTTGTTGATCTGTGAGAACATTCGTCGATCTGAATGTATTCGTCGAACGCAGACTTGAGTTCGTCGAACGGAAGTATTCGTTGACCGCTGAGCCTAGATAAATTTGTCGACCGCTGATCTTGAGTAAAAGCGTCGAACTCTGAGCATAGAAAAATTCTTCGACCGCTGAGACAGGTTCGTCGAGCGCTGAGCCGGGTTTTGTTCATCGACCGCTGAACAAATCTATTCGTCGACCTCTGAACCGCTGAGACGGATCATCGACCGCTGAGACGAGATCGTCGACCGCTGAGACGAGCTTGAAGCAAGCCGTTCATCGAACGCAGAATGTATTTAGTCGAGCGCTGCACTTAGACAAATTCTTCGACCGCTAATATTTGAGTTGTTCGTCGAACGCAGAATATAAGTCATTCGTCGAATGCAGAGTGCTTGTCATTCGTCGAACGCAGAGTGCTTGCCATTCTTCGAATGCAGAGAGCTTGTCGTTCGTCGAATGCAGAGAGCTTGTCGTTTGTCTAATGCAACTAGTCGTTCATCGAACGCAGTGTGGAGTTCATCGAACGCAGAATCTGAATGAATTATCTAGTTCTAACAGCCAAAACTCTTGACCCATAAACTATAAATTGGGGTCAACTTTGTCCTTAGTCAACATATAGTGATCCTAGCCCAAATCAAAAATAGGGTTGTTCCAACAATCTCCCCCTATTTGGGTTAGGACACTATTTGACAAATATTGAAAATAAAGAAATACTAATACAGCAAAAACAAAAGAGCATGAATATATCTGATATATTTTGAATATTTCATCAGATATAAAATGAATAGTACTCTGAGTTTTGAAATTACATTTTAATGAAAATAAAACTGATAAAAATACAATCAGAACCTTTTGATTTTCTCAGAATTCTGCCTTCTGAATTCTGAAATTCTGATAGAAATTCTGATATTGTCTGATTTGTATTGTTCTGAATTTTGATTTGAACTGAACTGTATCTGCTATGTAAATTGGCTTTCTGAATTTGTTCTGAACTGAATCTTTATATTCTGAATATGTTATCTGCTGCTTCTTTTAAATCCAAAACAGCTGAATTTGTTCTGAACTGAATTTGTTATTTGCTGCTGCAATTTTGTATAAAATCTGCATACAAATACTGCAATCTATTTTTTTTAATCTGAGCAGCTTTATAATTCTAATTTTCTGTGTTTGTCATCTTGCCCTTTCTGAAAGCATCTCCCCCTGATAGTGTCTCCCCTGAGTTTTGGAGGTTCTTCAGCTTTCTCCCTTGCTTAGTTCATAGAACAACTCCCCCTGAGTAATTGCATCAAATGGAGCTTGTTCATGAAAACTTCTCCCCTGCCTAGTTTCGGGAAAGGCCTGAAGCTAGGTCCCTTGAATAAGGGACATTTGATGGAGGTAGGTAAGGATGCAAGATTTATATTGCTGTTGTTCCTGCACAAGGAAATAGAGATCAAGTGCAAAGGGAACTAGAAAGAGAAATAATTCTGTAGGCATTTATATAATTAAAAAAAACTTAGTTTGATATGATAAGGAATGAGGGGTAAATAGAAATTTAATTTTTATCATATTGAATCTCCATCTATCATTCCCAATTGATTTATAAAGAAAATATGTTTCTTTTCATCCAAGGGCTTGGTGAAAATGTCAGCTCTTTGCAAATCAGTAGAGATGAATTGTAGGCAAATTTTATTTTTATCCACATTATCCCTAAGGAAGTGGTGCCTAATTTCTATGTGTTTAGTCCTACAATGGAGAACTGGAATTTGTGCTATAGATATTGCACTAGTATTGTCACAAAATATAATTGAATTATTTAAGTTGACACCATAGTCTAGGAGCTGATTTTGTATCAGCAATATCTATGAGCAGCAACTGCCTGCAGCTATATATTCAGCTTCAACTGTTGATGTAGATACAGTTGTTTGTTTCTTACAAAACCAAGACACAAGCTTATCACCAAGAAACTGGCAAGTTCCTGATGTGCTTTTCCTGTCTACTCTGCATCCAGCATAATCTGAATATGAGAATCCAGTTAATTCAAATTCAGATGCTGTTGGATACCAAAGTCCTATATTAGGGCAACCCTTTATATATCTCAAAATTCTTTTTAGTAAAATTAGATGAGATTCGTTGGGGTTTACTTAGAATCTAGCACAAATACAAGTAGCAAACATTATATCTAGCCTACTTGCTGTTAAATAAAGTAATGAGCCAACAATTGCTCTATATACCTTCTGATCAACAGGTTTCCCTGATTCATCAGTATCAACAACAACATTAGAGGGCATGGGTGTTTTCATGGTGGAAAAATCAGACATACCAAATTTGTTCACTAATTCCTTAGTATACTTAGATTGGGATATGAAGATTCCATTTGGAGTTTGCTTCACTTGAAGACCAAGGAAGTATGATAGTTCACCCATACTACTCATTTCAAATTTAGATTGCATTAGATTAGACAATCTTTTGCATAAGTTTGAATCAGTAGAGCCAAAGATAATATCATCTACATATATTTGAACTAGTAAAGTTTGATTTTTATGTATCCTGAAAAATAAAGTTTTATCTACTATGCCTCTACAGAATTTATTCTCTAAAAGAAAACTAGCTAAGGTCTCATACTGTGCTCTGGGAGCTTGTTTAAGACCATAGAGAGCTTTCTTAAGCTTAAATACAAAAGAAGAGTGAGTTGGAGAGATGAAACCTGGTGGTTGTTCCACATAGACTTCTTCTTTGATTTCTCCATTCAGAAATGCACTATTTACATCCATTTGATAAACCTTGAATTTCTTGTATGCTGCAAATGCAAGGAAAATTCTGATTGCTTCTAACCTTGCAATTGGTGCAAAAGTTTGATCATAGTCTATTCCTTCTTCTTGTGAGTATCCTCGAGCTACTAGTCGAGCTTTGTTTTTCACAATGTTGCCATCTGCATCAAGTTTATTCCTGTAGACCCACTTAGTTCCAATAACTGGATAATTCTTTGGTCTAAGAACCAATTCCCAAACTTTGTTTGTCTTAAACTGATTGAGCTCCTCTTGCATAGCAATGATCCAGTTGGGATCTTGTTCTGCATCTTGTAAGGATTGAGGTTCAATCTGAGAGAGAAAACAAGTGTGCATCATATTCTGATTTACTTGATATCTTGTTTGCACACCTGCTGAAATATCACCAATTATTTGAGATATTAGATGATCTCTAATTGTGATGTGATCAACAGTTGGAGTGGGTTCAGCAATGATTTCCACTTGGGGAATTTGTTCAGCTGCTATATCCTGTGGAGGATGATCTGTTGTTATCTTATTTGAACTGTAAGCAAAATCTGGGTGATTTTCTTCTTCATTCTCTTCAGCATTCTGCTGTACATGATTTAGAAATCCTTCTTTATGTAGAGCTTATTGATCTAGCTTCTCACATAGTGTAGGTACCTGCAGATTTTCTATGGTAGAAGAATTCTTCTCCTTGTAAAACATATTAGTTTCATCAAAAGAAACATGCATGGATTCTTCTATTTTAAGAGAAGGTTTATTATAAATTCTATATGCTTTGTTGACTACAGAATAGCCTAAGAAAATTCCTTCATCAGATTTTCGTTCAAATTTCCTAAGATATTTCTTATCATTATTATGAACAAAACTTCTACAACCAAATGCTCTAAAATAGTTAACTTTAGGTTTCTTCCCTTTAAGTAACTCATAAGGAGTCTTACCCTTAAGTTTGTGTATCAAACTTCTATTCAACACATAGTTTGCTGTGCTAACAACCTCTGCCCAAAAAGATAGGGGCAAATTAGCATCTGCAAGCAATGTTCTTGCTGATTCAATTAGAGTTCTATTTTTCCTTTCAACTACCCCATTTTGTTGAGGAGTTCTAGGAGTTGAGAAGCAATGCCTGATACCTTCCATCTCACAGAATTCTTGCATAAGAAGAGACTCAAACTCAGTGCCATGATCACTTCTGATCAATGCAACTACAGTAGAGTACTCAATCTTTATGCTCTTAAAAAAGTCTGTAAAAACTTTAAAGTTATTTGACTTTTCTCTAAAAAAGAACACCCAAGTGAATCTAGAGAAGTCATCTACAATAACTAGAGTGTAAGATTTTCCCCCCTAAACTCTTTGTTTCTATAGGTCCAAAAAGGTATAGATGTAGCAAATATAAGATTCTAGGTGAATCATTTTTAGATAATGATTTAAAACTACTTTTAGTTAGCTTGCCTAGTTGACATGCCCTACAAAAACCTTCTTTCTTGTATGAACCTAAGGGTAAACCTCTAACAAGATTCTCCTTAGATAATTTGGCAATGGTCCTAAGGTTTACATGTCCTAATCTCTTATGCCAAAGTTCACTAGGTTTGCTTAATTCATTAAATAAACAAATTTCTGATGTAGATGAATTGAAATTCACTAAATAAATATTACCCTGCCTAATACCTGATAAAACAATAACATTATCATCAGATTTAATAAGGCATTTCAATTTATTGAAGGTTACCTGATACCCTTCATCACATACCTCTTTGAAGGTGACTTCTCCAACCTTGACTTTTCCATAGCCTTTGGTCTGTCCACAGTTGGAGTCTCCAAATATAACTTTTGGTCCAATCTTTGTCTTGTAGTTGTTCAGGTTGGCCTTGTTCCCTTTCATATGTTTTGAACATCCACTGTCCAAATACCATTCGTCATTTATTCTTGGACAGATGTGTACCTGCAAAAACAAGAAAACAATCTATTTGTTCTTGACCCAGATTACCTTGGGTCTTTTTGTATTTCCACAAAAATCTGAAATAAAAGACATTTCAGGTTGGTACTTGTAACCTTGTGGATGATATCTCCTTGGAGGTATAATCCATTCAGTGAAAGGATTGATAGAATGTGAAGAATGAGAATTGTTCAAATTTGCTGTATAGTTTCTGTTCGACGAACTGGGCTGAGTTCGTCGAGCGTCGTTCGACGAATGACTGATATTTTGTCGAGCGCTGTTCATATAATTACTATATAGAAAATCTATCTTCAGAGTTCGTCGAGCTCCGTTCGACGAAGTGGATATATTTCATCGAGCTCCGTTCGACGAATTCTGCTGAATTCTGCTATTCTCGACAGTCTTACTTGAAATGTTTTTATTTACTCCTACAACGTCTTTGCTCTTAGCAGAGATGAACTTTATAAGTGTAGAGAGTATGATCTTCTTAATTAGAGGTGGCTCACTTGATGAAGCACACAAGCCTAGTTTGCTATTAATCCTAGCATTGACAGTGCTTGTAATGTCCATCAGTTTGATGCTTCTCCCATTGAGGGATTCTTCAAACTTATTGGCTTCAGACAACTTGCTCTCAATGAGAACAATATGTTCCCTGGAGGCAGCCAGATCTTTCTTAAGATTTATATTTTCTTCACTTATATTATTCATTTCAGCTAGATTATTTCTGAGTGAGATTATTTCTTTCTCGGAATTATTTAAGTCTGAGCTAAGGAGTTTGAATTCAACTGAAGTAAAATCAAAGTTAGATATTACCTGATCTGCATCAATTTCTGCTTCTGATTCTGATTCTTCTTCATCAGAATTGTTGGCTGAGGCATTGATTGCCATCATGCAGAAGTTCTTCTCTTCTTCATTATCTTCATCATCACTGGATGAAGAAGCATATGCTGACTCACTGCTTGAGTCATAAATGGCCATCAAGCATTGGTCATTTTATTTTGTTTCTTCTTCATCATCTGAAGAGCTGGATGACTGTTCTGATTCAGTTTCACTCCAGGATTCTGCTACAAATCCTCTTCCCTTCTTTTTGTGCTTGTGGGAGGAAGACTTGCTGGAGTGTCTTCTTTCTTCTTTTTTAGTTCTTTTATCCTTCTTCTGATTTTCTAGACAATCTGGCAGAATATGTCTAGGTTTCCTGCAGCCATAACAAACAATATCTTTAGAATTTGACTTGTCATACCTTGGATTTTCCCTTGATCTGGAGTCCTTCTTTCTGAAATCCTTCTTGGCCATTTTGTAGAACCTTTTGGCTAGAAGGTTCATGAACTCTTCATCTCTTGGAGCTTTTTCTTCTTCTTCAGCTGCTTTGAAGGCAATGTTCCTTTCTTTCTTTATCGCTGGAGATGAAGTGGACTGTTCAGCTTCCCTGGATTTGATGAGCTGCTCATAGGATTTGAGCTTGCCCAACAATGTATCAGTAGAGATCTCATTGAGGCTTCTGGCTTCCTTGATAGGCCAGATCCTAGAATCCCATGTGCTGGGGAAGCACACTAAGATCTTGTCATTGATCTTAGTGATAGAGATCACTTTATCCAAGGTCTTCAGCTCATTTATTATGAGGATGAGCCTATTGTACATATCAGCTACTGTTTCACTTTCTCCTTTCTTAAAATTCTCATACTGAGAAATAAGATGTGATCTCCTGTCTTTCCTTTCATCAGCAGATCCCTCAACCATATTGTTGAGAGAAATCCATATTTCTCTTGTTGAGGTGCATTCTACCACTCTTTGAAAAATGTCATCAGACATTGTTTGAGCCAGAATGTTCATGGCTTCTGCATCAGCACTCCTTTGTTTTTTATGTGCTTCTGTCCATTCAGGAGGTGGGACAGCATTGTTGGCAGTTGTGGTTTCAGCACTAGTTGTTGCTGTGGGAGCTGGAGGTCTTGTCAAGATTACATTGAAGATTTCTTCATCAATTTAATTCATGTAAAGTCTAATCCTTGCTTTCCACAGTGCAAACTTACTGAGATTGCACATAAGAGTTCTTGTGCTAGAATAGTCTTTGTTTTGTGCAATGAGTTTTTATCTGAGTTTTTAACATAAAATAAATGAGATAAAAACTCTAGAAAAATTTAAGATCAATTGATCTTTATGATTCAGGTGTTAGCCTGTAAAGAATCAACAGCCCTCTGATACCAATTGAAAGTGAGGTTAGATCTTAAATTAACTCTAGAGTGGGGGTGAATAGAGTATTAAAACTTTTTCCCTTAGTTTTATTTGCGGAATTAAAAATACTGATATAAGTATATGTGTAGAGAGTGTTTTATACAAACTAAATAAAAACAAATAATGAAATCAGCACAAGAACAAAACACAGAAATTCACAGCACAGAAGACACAAGGAATTTTATAGTTGTTCCCCAAAAACCTGGGTACGTCTACTCTTCTACCACACTTGGTAGGATCCACTAGAAGGTTTGATCAGGTGCCATCACACCAAGGTGATTTTGTTCAGGTGTCCACACACCACGGAGCTTTTGTTCAGGTGCTCAAAACCAACAGGATTTTTTGATCAGGTGTCTTGCCACCAAGGAGGTCAACTTTTGAAGGTAATTTTAACCCTGAACAAGATGGGATAGAGAGGGATTTAGATGTTCTTCTTTGTCAAGATGCTGAGAGAAGACTCTAGTGGATGTATGTTGAAAAGCTCCCTGTCTGATATGAAGTTGTTTTGACAGTAGATTGGCTGGAGCCTTTTCTCATAAAAATAATCTTCCTGTAGCTGATAAATCAGAGAAAAATGAATGCTTCTAAGATTGTTTGTTGCTCTTTGAAGATTTGTGCTTGCAGCTGATGACTGAGAGATGAAAGCAAATGTTCGTAGAAAATAAATGCTGCTTTGAGGAAGAATAAGATATGTATAAGCCTTTTCCGTTCTTCTTTCTTCCTGTAGCTTTTCTTCTTTGTTTTGATCTGATTCTTGGCAGCAAATGACTGAGAGGAGGTGTTAAAGATGTTCTCAGTATGTAAGAGCTGCTGTAGGAGGAAGAAGATCTGTGTGCTATTGTTCTTCTATTTCTTCCTTTCTCTTTTCTTCCATTCATTTTCTCTGTATTTTCCTGTACAACAAAACTGTAAAAAATGATCTGTATTGATGCTGTCGTGTATAACTGAATATATGATCTACTGTATATTAATCTACTATATCTTCTTCCTTATTTTGTTTGAATCTCTGACAAAATTAAATGCAAATCCCTTATCTTAAGGAATAAAATATATCTGAGAAGATATTCTGGGAATAGTACAACTGTAGCGCCATTTGCCTTTTCCTTTTCCATGAAATGTCCTTTTCTGCTGGATGTCAATGGCTATAATCTTGGAATAATAAAAGAAATTTATTTTCCTTACTTGATTTGATGGAAAGAGCCGTTACTGTCGTCGATCTGAGATCAGAGAATGAAATAAGTATAATCTTTCTGAAACTTTCCGAACTTGAATAAGAGTTCTTCGATCTAAATAAATTCATCGAACGCAGATTCGTCGACCTCAAGATTTTCGTCGAACACAACATTTACTTCGTCGACCTCAATGAATCTTGCTGGAAAATTAATTTTGTTGATCTGTGAGAACTTTCGTCGATCTGAATGTATTCGTCGAAAACAGACTTGAGTTTGTCGAACGGAAGTATTCGTCGACCGCTGAGCCTGGATAAATTCGTCAATTGCTGAGCTTGAGTAAAAGCATCGACCGCTGAGCTTAGACAAATTCTTCAACCGCTGAGCCGAGTTCATCGAGCACTGAGCCGGGTTCTGTTCGTCGACCGCTGAACTAATCTGTTCGTCGACCTCTGAACCGTTGAGACGGGATCGTCGACCGCTGAGACGAGATCGTCGATCGCTGAGATGAGCTTGAAGCAAGCTGTTCATCGAACGCAGAATGTATTTATTCGAGCACTGCACTTAGACAAATTCTTTGACCGCTGAGATTTGAGCTGTTCGTCGAACGCAGAATATAAGCGGTTCGTCGAACGCAAAGTGCTTGCCGTTCGTCGAACGCAGAGTGCTTGCCATTCTTCGAATGCAGACAGCTTGTCGTTCGTCGAACGCAGAGAGCTTGCTGTTCGTCGAACACAGCTAGCCGTTCGTCGAACGCAGTGTGGAGTTCGTCGAAGGCAGAATCTGAATGAATTCTCTAGTTCTAACAGCCAAAAATGTTGACCCATAAACTATACATTGGGGTCAACTTTGTCCTTAGTCAACATATAGTGATCCTAGCCCAAATTAGAAATAGGGTTGTTCCAACAGAGAGAGCTCAAAGGACCTGGTCTCCTCTAAGGTGCCCTTAAGTGTCTATTTATAGATTTTCTAGCCTGGACTACAAATAGTGTAAATCAGCCTTCTGGTTTTACTAATCTCACCCCAAATTGGTCTGCTAACAGCCTAACTCCGCTGTTCTGAAGGGCTATTGGTAGCCCATGAAGGGTGTCTAGGTAATTTCCCCCTAAAACCCTTTGGGTGAGTGGTCCGTGAAGGCACCACTCGCCAGGCCCCTTACCCTCCATATTCCATCGAGCGAGTGGTCCGTGAGGACACCACTCGCCAGGCACTCAGCTCACTCGGCGGGTGAAGTCTTGACTACCGACTCTAGCCTGTCCGCTTTGACACCATGGGAGTGGCCCGCGAGTGGGGTCTCACTCGCCCAAAAATCTCTCCGACCTATATCCTGCATCTTGACCCTCGGGGTCATGGGGGCCCACTCGGCGAATATGGGGTTTTACACAATCCCCGCTATTTGCGAGCAAGTCCTACGCTCGGAAAGAAAAGTCCAACCCCCAATATTCGGCGAGTGCTTTGATGACCTGTAGGGAATCTTTCTGGTGGGGCCCTCCGCTTTTCTATAAATACGTCCCCAGTCACTGCCTTCGGAGCGGTAGTTCTCCAATCATTGTTCCTCTTTTGTCATCTCGGAGCTCTCACTATGACATTCATGAGGCCGATGACGAGACTGCTTTCACAGGGCAAGATGGATTGTCTCGCCGCTGCACAGGGGGAGACCGCTCCCAGGACCACCAGGTACGCCTCTTGGCTCTCGTCAATGAGGGATCCTTCCAAGCCCTACCGACTGAAGAAGTCCAAGGTGGTCCGGCGAGACCTATCGGCGAGGGAGTCTGCGTCGGAGACTCCCACTCTTTCCAACATCCCTCCAGTAAACACTCCTGAGGTAACGCAACCTACCTTGCCTTTGGTGCTGATCTTGATGACACGATAGCTTAGCCACTTTAACCATTCGCAGAACTTGCATCCGACTGATTGTCTCCCTAAGACCAATCAGGCGAATGCCAATCCTCCACCGCCTCCTCCCGAGAGGAATCCACCAGCCCAGGAGCCCATTATACTAACCACTCCTGGCGAGATCCTTCCTGCGCCCGGTAAGCCCTTAACTTACTTCTCGCCTGCTTTTCTCCATTCACTTATTTCCTGACCCTGGATTTCTGTAGCTCTCACTTTCAGGACCACGAGGTTACCCCCTTCCTTGCCAAGTCCTATGTCCCCGGGACCACTGCCAACTCCCCAGCTCCGGAGCAGGAGCGTTCAGTGGACAAAGGCCCCGAGAATAGCTCTCCCGCTGCGGATTTGGGCGCTACCCCGGGTGTCGCCGACCAGGTCCATTGTCCTGGGAAGTGGAAAATGTTCCACCCCCTAGTCAACCATTCGCAGGGAAGGCCGGGACCTCTCTCCAATCCCCCGTCTAGCCTTATGTACCTGGTTAGTTGCCCTTATATTAGACTCAAGATTTGTATGGCTGGGAAAGACTAACTTTTGATCTCGCAGGCTACCGCCTGATCCCGCCGGCGGATCCTCAAATGGAGAGGAGCTGATCTCGCCACCGCCCTCTCCCTGCGACGTCTTGGATTTTCTCGGTGACCACGAAGATGCCAGGGGCCTGAAGGAGCGGATGATGGAGCTTTTCAGCAAGATGATTTGGATGCAGCGGGAACTGGCCAATCAGGAGGAGGAGCACATGGCAGAATTTGAGCACCGAATAACTGTCCTTAAGCGAGATTACACACATCTTATCGGGGAGATGGAGCGCCAGGGGGGAGGGTGCGAGGAGACTTCGCCTGGGAGGCACATCAAGCGGGTAAGGTACTAGATGCACTGAGTCCACTAAGAGCTCACCGCGGTGAGCGCTTATCATTACCCGCGCGTACCTCCGAGGACAGGGAGGTGAGGCCGGAGTTGATGGCAGTGGGTACAATATTAAGCCTACTGGCTCTCACCCCTGTATTCTCCCGCACCCTTGTAATTTCTATTTCTTCCACGTACCGAATCAAGACGAGACCTTACGTGTCTCACGAACTATTTCTGCATGTAATTTTTATTATCTTGTGCTTTCTGCGGATACTTTCTTTGCGAATGTTTTTTATTTATTCCCTACTTTTTACTGCATTCGCCTAAGAGATCCCGCGCATCTCTTCCGCCTTTCATCGGCGGCTGGGCACAGATGTTATAGCACGAATCCCGAGGGGCCAGAACAGCGTAATCGTTATCCAAACCCCGCGTGTAAGGAATATCATTCATTTTTTCTATAAATAGTTAGCCCAACCACCGCCTTTATTACGCTTCCCTTTCTCTCTCCCTTCTTGCTCTCGCGATACCACTTGCCCTTCTCTCTAGAATCCTTGCGAGACCTCCTCACCTCTCAGCGATGCCGAAAGAGGCCGATGGCATTGCCGGCCAACTGCGCCCGGGCTTTCGCAAATCGGGATTTCGAGACCTGCGACCTCTCGGAAGAAGATTTCACCCATGCTATTACTGACTTCGTTCCGCTGGGATTCATCGCGCGCTATACCATGTTAAATTTTTTGATTTGAATCGTTTAGGAGTAAGCTGGAGTTGCATCAACTGAGTTATAGCCAAACAACCACAATGCCACACAGCAACACAAGAAACTTTATTGAATCACAAACTTCATTTATAGTGCGAGATATACATGGCGAGACATGATTCATAAGAATCACGAAGGAGAGAAGAACAAAACACCAAAAAGCAAAACTGGCGGCGTGACAAAGCAGAGAGTGCAACAAACCGCTCGACTTCAGAGATTGCCCGGCTAGACCTGAGATCGCGCGAACAGAATCCAGACAGACTGCCTGCACTGCAAGACTGCAACCTCAGACCGCACGAACTGAAGCTTATTGAACTGAACAAAGAACTGAAGCTATCGCCAGACAGCAACTCAGATCGCCTGACCGCTGAAGGTCGCCTGATCGCCGAGTTCGCTGCGAACAGCACAAGAGCCAGATCGCAGACAAGCCGCTGCCGACCTGATATCCAAGCCGCTGGGAAATTACCAAGGAAGGAGACCTCAACCTGCTGACCGCAAACCTGCGAACACAACAAATAGTCAACACGCTTACGAGACTGCCCGACCTCAAAGTTGAGACCGCACGAATTAACCTAGGCTTAGTTCTTACAGTTCTTGTTTTTAATGATGGGCTATGCACCCCTATTTATAGGCGGGTAGACGGATGTCGTCACCACACAAACCGGGATACAGTCACCACCCGTCAGATCGCCAGCGGTCTCACAAGGCAGACCGCGCGATCAGACCGCTTGGACGATCATCCGACCAAGACCGCAGATCAGCATGCAGATCGCGCACAAGTCGCGCGAACACAAGACCGCGCACAAACTGTGCAGGCACAAGATCGCTCCTTCCTTAGATCACCAGGAGCAAACTAAGAATCATCTGACCGACTTAGAACAAGTAGACAGATCGCCAAGCACAAACCGCCCGGACAGGCGGTCACAAAAGAACAGACTGCCCGGTCTTCCAACAAAGAAGACAGGACAACCAGCAGACCAACTCGGGAACAGACCTCAGCTATCAAGAACAGACCGGCAGAACTAGCAGACCGCCAGAATAGATCGGCAGAGCCAGACCGGCAGAATACAAACACAGACCGCACGGTCTCGACGGTCACCCAAAATCAGACCGCCCGGTCACCTCCACTTCACTTCAAAAAATTCAACACTCCCCCTTGAAGTGGGATGTGGAGACTAGCCCGAGTAAACTCCGCAACCGTGTAAATGGTCCCTTTGCCAGCGGCTTTGTGAAGATGTCTGCGACATTGTCCGCACTCCGAACATGCTCGACCATAAGAGATCCTCCCAACACCTTTTCACGAATGAAATGGTGCTCAATCTCAATATGCTTGGTCCTCGTGTGACAGACTGGATTATTAACCAGCTTGAGAGCACACTCATTGTCCCCGCGTAGCATAGTGGGACCTCGAACCTCCTCATGAACGTCCCCTACCAACCTCCTGAGCCAAACGACTTCCTGAGCTGGCAAGGCCGAAGCCTTGTATTCTGCTTCTGTGGTAGATACAGACACCGAGTCCTGCTTTTTGTTGCACTATGAAATAGCTATGGGGCCCATCATAAAGACAAAACCAGACGTTGATCTCCGATCATCCACGTCTCCCCCGTAATCATTATTCATATATCCAAGCAACTCCAAGCTTGACCCTCTCCTATATAGGAGACCCAATTCAGAGGTCGACTTAACATATTTCAAAATTCCTTTTGCTGCTAGAAGATGAGGCTTCCGTGGCTCCGCCATATACCGACTCACTTTGCCAACTGCATAAGCAATATCAGGCCTCGTGATGGTCAAGTAGATCAAGCTCCCAAACAGAGCTCGGAACACCAACGGATCAGATAGAACTCTCCCCTCATCCTTCCGAAGTTTATGATGCTGTTCTAGAGGTATAGAGCTGCTCTTCCCTTCCTCCATGCCAAATCGTTGAATGATCCGCTCCGCATATCCGGCTTGAGAAACGAGCACTCCGCTCTCCCGCCTCTGAACCTCGAGTCCAAGGAAATGGTGAAGCTCACCCAGATTCTTCATCTCAAATCTGATAGCAAGCTCAACTCTCAGCCTTGGAGGCAACATATATATGTTGGTGTTGATTGAGCTTGTCCTCTTATGGAGACGGTCATGTAAATTAAAATCTAGATTCAACCAAATTCACCATTTTGAGTAAAATAAATTAAAATCTACGCAAATCTACTAATTGTAAATTAGAAGCATAAATTATAACTAATTCTACAAAAATCCCTATGCAAGACACGAGTACTCAACTAGAGCACTACAAGAGTCAACATGCCACTCTATCTTTCAATTTTTAGGCTAATACAACAATTTCTACATCATAACCAAGATTTGAATATACGGGGGCATACAAACAAGTAAGTGCGCGCTCAAGTGGGTGATGTGGTGTGCGATGAAGATGAACAAATAATATAACTGAAATAAATTATTTCTAGCATGCACTGAGATGTGCACATGTAGTGGGTAACACATAATGGCTCTCCCCCAGAATGAATATAAGCAATAGATGCAAATGATGTAACCATGAAAATTGACTAAAATGCTAGGGGAAGAAAAGCTACCCATGATCAGAAATGAGCATACCAGAAGATTGGCGTTAATTGTGGGATGCAAGTCCAAGTCCGCCACCAAAAGATCACCACCCTACAAAAAGGACGCACCAAGCAATAACAAAAATAATATATTATGGCATTAGCGGCTAAGAGAAATAAAAATAACCAAAACTGGGTTGTCTCCCATTAGCGCTTTTGTTTATCATCCTTAAGCTGTACTAAATACCTGTATTATGCAGTTTAAAAGATTGTCTAAGCATAAAGGCAGAAGTTAATAAATCATAATTATTATTACATGCTCAGCAAAATAATCAACTATAAGTTGATTTAAAGTAGTAACTAGAAATAAAGGAAATGGGTCCGAAGACCCAACAGCAGCAGTCTAGAAGATCAGGAGCTTTCCATCACCATATTTCATCTTTCTTCATCCTCTTCCTCTCCTCCAATCGGCGGTCATGGATGAAGTAGCATTTAATACCCTGCACCCAATCTTTTAAGGAAAACGCAAGCAATGATGATGAGGGAGAATATGTTATTAATTTCATCATTTCCATCTGCTTTCCCTTCCATGACTGCCTCTCAAAATCAACCAAGAATGGGCTATAAATTCATGCCCCTGCAAAGGAATAGGTGCAATATTAGAAATTAAAGAAGGAGGGAAAACAGGGAGGATGAACTTATCAATATCTGCATTATAAGAAGGTTGATTAGGAAATAAAATGGAAGAAGAACTACAAGAATCAAACAAAGGAGGAGTGATCCCGGTTTCACTCCTGGAAGGTTCCACAAAAGACTCAATGCCGGTTGCAATAGAATCACTGCAGGCATAATATGAGCAGCTAGGAACTTCGATGATGAGTTGGACCTTCTCCTCCGGTGATGAGGAAGAAACCTCATCACTAAGGAAAATGTCCTCCTCAGTGCAACTCAGCATAGCTTCAGGCTCCATAGGCTTATCCTGCACATCTAAAAACTCGGCCATAAATGCAGAAGATACATGCATACTGATACAAGAAAATATCTGAGTAGAAATAGGACTCAACATAGAGTCCGAAAGGAGGGAAGAAATATCCTCAGATACAGAATCCACAGGAAAGGATGGCACAATGGAGGAAGAAAACTCCACAATGTCGTCGTAGTGATCAACAACGACGCTGATCGACGCATTCATTGTGCTCCCAAGATGACCCGGGAACCTAACGTATGTGTCATCAACGATGGAAGGAGCGGTGGAATAGGAAGGCAGTGGAATGGAGATAAGTGTTGGCTCATCATCCTCTCCCAATTGCAATTTCCATTTCTCACAATATTTCAGCGCATGATCAAAACTCTGGCAACACAAGCAGCGCTTTCGGGTAGGTTTTGGTTGTGGAAAAGCCAAACCACCCGGTGAAGGCGATGCTCGCGATGGGGACACATAATTATAATAGGTTCGTTCATTGTATGAAGATATAGATTCTCCATACGATGAACCATACCAATTATAATTATGGCTTCCTAGATGGCAATCATCACTAGAATGATTAAACGATTTACACCACCTACATTGTTGATAAGCATACGTATTGGTGTAAAGAAGGATTAACAACTAATATAAACAAAAATTGATCTCAATATGCACGTAATAAAGTTTAAAACGACGGAAACCTGATTTTTGAAATACTTAAAAACAGATAAAAAGAGAATTTACAAACACCAAATCAAAACACATGCGATATACAAATGGAAAAGAACTTCTCTCTCATAACTCTCCCTCTCCAGAAAACATACACGGCTGTGTTCCCCGGCAATAGAACCAAAAATTTGATGCGCGAATCTCACACACCACTATAGGCGGTAGCAAGACTGCGACATGAAACAGCAGTCTACCGATCGTTCAATTAATATTAAACGAGGAGTAAATCCCCGAGTATCGATCTCGAAGGAACACAATAAGGTGGAGTTTACTTTTGAGGAAGGACTTGAGATTGAAGTCCTTTAATCAGATGGAATGTGGGAGGTTTGGTTTGGATTGTGGAAAATAAAAGAAAAGAAACTAAACTACTCTTATGCAGGCCGTTGTGCGTTGCTTCACCGAGTGGATGGAAACTATGCATGTAACATCCCCCAAACAGCTAGACCCCTAAGTTGGTTTTGTCATGACTAGGCCATGACAAAACCATAGGAAGAGCTCAAGACCTTGTGAACATAGGTGAGAAGGAGAAAACCCAAGTGGTCTTCAAATAGCAATTTTTAGATACCAAGCCTAGGGTTGGAATTTATGACCCCACCTTGAACCTTGACCCCAAAATATCATCCCTAATCCATTAGAAGTCTCCTTGAAGCACCGGTGACCCATTGGGGTCAACCTAAGAGGCCAATTTGACTAAAGTCAACCTTAACCCTAAATGGGTCAAACTAGCTCAATTGAGGTCAATTGGCCCCCACCATGCCAAATTGACCATGCCCCTACCCTTGTATGGGTACTAGGATCCTAATGGACCAAAAATCCCTATCATGGGGCCTCCAATTTGACCAATTTGCCCTAAACCCTAAATTGGTTAAAGTGCCCTAATAAGGGGCAATTCACCCTCATCTTGTCAAATTGACCCTACCTAGACCTTCCTAACCTTTAAGGGAAGTCAATGGATCCCAAGCCACTCTTTGGGGTCAACCCAATTGGTCAATTAGACCAAAGTCAAACTCAAGCTTAATTTAGGTCAACATACCCGAATTTAACCTAATCTAGCCCAATCCACTTGGGCTAGACCCAATTAAGGTGGTCCACCACCTAATGGTGATTGAATGCTGCTGAGGTGGCCATTCAATTTGGAGAGAGTCGGCTAGGAGAGAGAAATTGGGAGTTTCCCCCAATTTGAAGAGAGAGAAAGTGGCCATCAAAGGAGGATTATGGCATTCAAGGCAAATTGATCCCTCATTCATCTCCCCCCACCCTCCATTCATCTCCTCTGGCTATTTCAGGAAGTTTAAAGGGTTCTCCAACCCTCAAGGTGGCTGAATTCAATGGATTTCACAATGGCCGAAAATTAGGTTTGATGGCCATTAGTGGTTTTCAAAGTTGTAACCTCCCCCTCTCCTAATTGATCCCTTTAAAAGCTTCAGAGGACTGAGAGGAGTGGTTTTTCCCCTTTATCTGGAGAAATCGAGCATTAGGAGCAGGACTCGGCATGGCGCCAAAAGCTCCAGGTCGGCCATGGCCAACAAGAAATCGGCAAGGAACCAAGCACCCACACAGGTCCGATCCTCTTCTCCTCCCTTAGTGCTAGATCTTTCATATTTCGGGGCTTGATCCATGCACAATAGGGCTCAGATTTGGGTTTCCGAAAGAGTACGTTACGTAATCTTTTTCCTCCTCTGAAAATTAGATCCGACCACCTCCGGCCGGCCAACCACCCCCTATCACCGGCCCCCACCTCAACGGAGGTGGTGGTGGCATTGGCCGTCCGGAAAGAGGAGTAGGTGGCCGGGAAATCACCCTGTAAAGAGGCCCAGGACGGGCTGTCGCGAGCCGTCCAACGATTGGGGATGATGATGGAGAACCGTCGGATCTATTTATTAATGATTATGATTATATCATTTAATTCGTCGAACGCTGCAAGAATTTCGTCGAACAAGATAATTCGTCGAACGAAATAATTCGTCGAACGGGAGTTGGTCTACTTTAGTCGAGCGCTGTTTTAATAATATTAGTCGAACGCAGATGTTTAAGAAATTAGTCGAACGCAGCTTGTTCAGATTTCGTCGAACGCAGAATTGATCTGCTTTTGTCAAACGCAGTTTGCTCTGCTTTCGTCGAGCGCAGTTTAAATTTTGTCGAACTCAGAAACAGTTATTTAATTAATTGTTTACAAGATTTCTGTCATATATTTTGCTGTACTTAGATTTAATTATTAAAAATACTTAGGCCCCTCTACAGAAAAGGTGGTCAACACCAAAGTGGTAGCCCTTAGGGTCTAATTTATTTTAAAATTGATTTCACCCCAAAAGGAGTTCTGTAGCTCCTTGTAGGACCATTTTAGTGGGGATGGTCCCTAGTGTAGGACAGCCACCAATTCTTGAATAACTTTTGATTGGGAAATGATATGGACTTGAGATTTGAAACATAGTCTACTTATACCTACACACACATCATATCCAAAGATGGGATTTTAGGAGAACTTTTTTCTAAGGTTTTTGAAATAATTTCATAAATCATCTATTAATTAATTAGTGGGTCAAAAGACCTCCAATGCCCTCAAGATTTTGGTGGGTGCTTCTTAGGGTTACTGTATGACCTTGGTAAAAATATCAGCCCAGTTGGGACTATTTTGGTTGGGTAGTTTGTAAACCCAAGTTAGGTCAAGTTGGGACAAAGTTAGGGCATGGTGTTTACCTTGGGGTATGGTGGTCGAAATTTATCACCATGAAGTGAAACCATGGTAACTGGTTTAGGATCACCTAAGACACCTCCATGAGTGATATGGGGTGGTGTGAAGGTGGTTAAGCCCTAGAACACTAGTTTTATTTCTAGGAGTGCAATTAGACCTTTGTGAAGGCCAAGTGGTCAAAATTACCTTGATGGTTATGAAACTTGGTGGATAAGTTCATAAGGGGTAAATGGTCCATAGGTAAATTTATAAGAATTTTAGGAGCCAATATTCCCTTTGAATTAGGACATAACCCCTTTAGGGAAACTTCTTATAAGAAGCATTTTCATGCTTAAAAAGTCTTGGATGATGATGAAAATTTGGTGGTGCCCTTATAATCATGGTTTAGACTTCTGGTAATTTTTGTGAATTTTATTAAATGATTTAATCAGTACTTCTTTCACAAGGCACTTGTTTTGATTTAGACTTAAGAAAAATATTTGAGGGTCCAAAACTCATTGTTAAATTGTGCCAATTGGTGATAGGACCTTTCAGAGCATTAGAAAGCTCTGTGAATTTTTATAGAATTTTTGGGGACTTAAATAGGTAGGATACTTCACAATTTATTTAATTTGAGGTTTTCTGAAAGTATTTATTTAAGTAAGAAAATGATTCCCTTAAATCCTGAAACTTAGTCAATAGCCTTTTCTGGTGAATACAAGAGCTTGGTAATTTTCCCATAATTATAGTGCTGATCTTTTTGGTGGTTCCTTCATAAAACTACAATTTTGGACAGATGTTAAATAATTAAGTTAGAGGACAATGTCTTACTGTAAAAATATGATATGCTGTTTTTGATGTTATTTAGTCGCCATAGATTTATCATGATTTGTGGAGAGCCATATCATAAGATTTACTTACACTTCATGTTCATTTTCGTACTTGGCAGATGTTTGGAGAAATTAAAATAAATACTAAATAATTAAGGAAAATTATGATTCTCTGGAATTAGTCTTACAACATCATGATGGACCTCTAGTAAATAGCTTGGGTCAGATGGGTGAAAATTTGGAGTACCTCTAGTTGTGAGCTTCATATAATTAGTTTGGTCTGCGTATAGTAAAACTGTGAAATTTGAGAATCAAGTGGATCCTTAGGAGGGAATGGGAGGTAAGTGGTTTACCTAGTTTAGTTGAGAAGGTATGATGGTCAACAAGAAGGATTATAGATGGTAAAGGTGTGCTTGGTGAGTGAGCGGTAAGTTGCACTCGGGGTCGACGAAAGATCGTCTTTCCCTTAGCCTGTCATAAAATGCTTAGGGGTAATTCAATTGTAATAACAAGGAGGGTGTTCTTATGGGTAGATACCAACAACACTAAGTATCTTGAGAAAGGGAAATTTGGGGTGTCATCCCATTACAGTTCCTAGTACCGTAGCGAGCCCCTTACAGGGTAATCCTCGGGAAGTCCAAGATTAACCACAAACTGTAGGAGTAAGTTGTTATACAAGATTAACTTAATAATATACACACCCACACCCCGTGGTTACGGGAGGTTAGTTAGTTTGGTTTTACGAGCGGCAGGCTCGGTGATTGAAGCAACGGATTAGTTAGTCTGGTGAGCTTGTGACTCAGTAGTGTTTGTTGGTACGGACGGGTCGATCCGGCGAGCCGGTGGCTCGGAAGGTTATTGAGGACAGGCAGGTTAGCCCGGGGAATTTACGGCTCGGGATATAGTAGAACATGTTGCATGTGCATGAAGGTGGTGGGTCTCCGGTATTGGACGGTCGTTCACACCGACGTCAATACGTTGACTCGGCGATTGTGGAATTTGCACTTAGCCTTGAAAGTCTGGTGGTCCAGCCAGTAAGAGTACGCAGATACTCCGCGGTTTTGCATTGAGGCGTACGATAGGTCTAGGTAGGGTAGTGTGAATACCAACCTAGAGGTGGGCGAGGCCCAACCCACCGCTTCCGTTTGCCACTACGGGAGTATCCTGGGAGTCTAGCTCACTCCAAAAATGGGGAACTAAAGGTCTATGCGCATAGAGTCAAAGTTGGTGAGTTGCACTTGTATGAACATAGCATAACTGCATACCTTGCCTGTCATAGCATAAACATTGCATTTCAACCCCTACCCCTATCGTATAAGTCGGTTATGGGACTTCTTATACGATAGGCCTTGCTACACGACCCCTTGGTCTATAGGTTTGTGTGGGCATTCCTATAAATCAATGGTTACTTTTCTATTTCTATTGTCTTTAATTACTGCACTTTACTTATTCTTTACCTGCTTTTACTATGCTCTTTTACTGCTTCAGTTATATATATACACATGTGTAGTGTAGAAACATTTCCTGTACCACTGTCACCTGCTCTTTGATTATACCCCCTTATTGTCCTCCGCTTCATCCTTCCCGCTCGGTGCATAGGAGTCACCGGGAGAGGGGTGAGGGATTGGCTTAGTCTTTTTGACTAACGGTCGGTGGACCATATCATTTTAGGAGACCGCGGCGACGGTGCAACACCAGAGGCCGGTGCAGACGGAGGCGGTCCAGTGTAGTGCAGGAGCACAGGTTTCAGGATCAATGAGTGATTAGGAGTTAGCTTCCGCGAGTGATCTTGTAGTGAGGACATGATGTACTGGGCATGAGCCCTTCCTTCTTCTTATTTATTGCCACCCTTGTTATCTTTTTATTCAGTTATATCATGTGGACATTTTTGTATTTTTCATGTTGATTCTGTGGACTCGTCTTCTTTAGTGCACTTTTCTTTGTGATCGATTTGGCCGGCAGGATCGGCATTTTGTAGTGGCGGCCTTTCCGAGTGAAGGTGTCACCACAAAGCGGCGGTTCTGGGCCTAAGACCCGGTTGTTTGAAAGAAAAAAAATGGGGTCTTACAATGCAGGCCGCTATGCACTGCTTCGCTAGGCGGATGGGCGAGAAGGTAAGCGGATGGAGTGGTTCGCACTGGTGGAAAGGTTTGAGGGTCGTTAGCACCTCTTATCTAGGAGGATGGATTACACGGGACGTTAGCACCGCTTCGCAACGTGGATGGATGAGTAGTCAAGCGGATGGAGTGAAAACACTTTGCGGAAAGGAGGGTTGCATTCACATCTAACAAAGCTCAACCAAGATTACAGGCATACCACTCTATAATGATTCCACACACCAAGCATAAACACAATGAACTTTCATAAAAGCATAATGAAAGCAAATAGCAATTAAAATAGGTTTAGGCAAGGTTCATCATCAAAGTATAGGTGATTTCATACCATACAACCTAAAAAGAGGAAAATAAGGGTAGAAATACAAACAACGATCGAGACTATGCCGTAGAAATGGGAGGATCACTGGGTTGTCAATCCATGTCCTACAGTCCATTCATCGGTTACGTTCGGGATCTCTGAAGCTCTCACCACCTCTAGCCCGTCTTCTTGAGTGTCTACGTTGTCCACGTCAATCCCTTCATCCTTGAAATCCAGCTAATATGGAGTGGAGATCACCTTCTTGAGAGCTTAGCATGATGGGGAAACACTATGGAGTAATACCCTCCCTTGGGAGAAGAAAAACAGAGCGGTCGGCCCCTTCCAATGGAAGAAATCGCGGAGCTGTTCGGGTCCCAAATGACCTAAAAATCGGGACTTAAATAGAAAAAATGTCAAAAAATCCTTCACGCACGACCAAACGCACGTTCGGAGTCAACCGTGCGCGAAGGAATCGCACAGGCGGAGCAGAAACGTAATATTTTAGAAAACATCAATCTGCTCGTGCATTTTACTCATGCACGGGCAAAATGCTCGTGCATGAACAAAACGCACTGGCAAATTCAGAACGACAGATTTTCATGATTTTGAGCGAAATGAAAATGCACGATCAACCAGATCGTGCGTGAAGGATAAACGCACGACCGTGCGATTTGGAAAATAGCAAAATTACCTAAATTCTTAGGTAAAAGAGGGAAACTCGTGCGATTTTGCTCACGCACGATCAAATCTGACCGTGCGCGAACAAAACGCACGAGCCTGGGCAGATCACCATTTTTACAAACTATAGGAATTGCACGGTCGCAGAAATCGTGCGTCAAGGAAACACACGACAGTGCGATTTCTCCAGGTTATGAATCCAATAGACTGAAGATCTGCCCACATGCAATATAAACCAAAAAGCTGGGGCACATACCACCAGCACACAGAAATATATAATAACAACAAAATAAAGACATGGGGAGCACCATGTGCTTACCCCCAGTAGAATAGTGCGCAATTGCACACCACAATAGGCCAAAATGTGCACTTCGTGTGAGAAGAGTGAACAAGTGAAATATAAGCATTAATGAACTAAAAGTGAAGTGCAAGTGTGTGAAAATGAGCCCAGATGAGTCCGAAAAATCCTATATAAAATGGACTAATCAATAACAATGGAAGGAGGATATGATAATGGTCTTGGTATTGAGCTCCTTACGCAGACTAATTGTAAGAAATGGAAGTCTTGCATGGAGAGCTATCTTCTTGGTGAGGACTTATGGGAGGTAGTTAGAGGAGAAGCAATACAAGTTGTGGTTCCTGCAGATGGGAATGCTGAGCTCGTAAAGGATTGGAGAAGAACAGATGCTAAGGCGAAGTTCACTCTCAAGCAGGCTATCATTCCAGAGCTATTTGATCACATTATTGGGTGTGTATCAGCTGCTGAGATTTGGACAGCCGTGGATGGCTTGTTCAATAAGAAGAATGTAGCAAGGCTACAGTTCATGGAAAATTAGTTGACGAAAGCAACTCAAGGAGATTTGTCCATTTCAACGTACTTCTTGAGGATGAAGAACCTCTGCGCAGAGATATCGGCTTTGGACCCGGATGAGCCTATCTCAAAAGCTAAGCTGAAAAGGCACATTATCCGCGCCTTGCGGAGGGAGTATGTGGCCTTTGTTACTTCTATTCAAGGCTGAGCCAATAAGCCTTCGTTGCTGGAGCTGGAGAACTTACTTGCTTTGCAGGAAAGTTTGGCTAATCAAATGGCTGGGATGTCAGTATCTGGGGGAGAAGGCGAGGTTCTCTTCTTTGGCAAGAAGAAGAGATGGGACAAGAAGAAGAAGAAGTCATCTGGAGATGATGGTCAGTCTACTTCATATTAACAAGAGAGGAGCTATGCTCCTAAGCGTGATGGGAAGAAGCAGGAAGGACCTAGATGCTTTAGGTGCAATAAGCTTGGTCATTTCAAAAGGGACTGCAAAGTCAATCTTCAGTCGGGGCATGCTGCAGGGAAGGAGGAGCCTGGTTCCAATTCTGAAGGTAGTTGGGGTGGTGGAGGTGCATTCATGATGGGCACGTGTGTTCGGGCTATGACTTCCATCAACTATCAGGACGATTGGATTGTGGAATCTAAGTGTGGTTATCACCTCACTGCGGATGAGTCGAAGTTCTCCTCGTTGCAGACATATACAGGTAATGATGTTATCATTATGGCTGATGATATTGTTCATGCAGTTGAGAAGGAGGGTGTGGTTTCATTGAACGATGATAGAGGTACTCTTACGTTGAAGAGTTTCTATCATGTTCCGGGGATGAAATAGAACCTCTTCTCGGTGACCAATGCGGTGGATGCTGGCTATCACATTCTGTTTGGTCCAACATAAGTGAAATTTCTCCCTAATGTTTCAGCGGTGAAAGCTGAGGTCACTCATGTTGGGAGACAAGTGAAGGACTTGTTTGTTCTTTCAACAAGTTCTTATGTTGATAAAATGAGGGCTAACGATTGCGCTGCTATCTGGCATGAAAGGCCAAGCATGTTGGTATGGATAAGCTGAAATCTATGGCGGGTAGAGGCCTGGTAAAAGGTCTGCCTAGCTTGTCATCTTTTGGGTATGGTCATGTTTGTGCAGGTTGTCAGTTTCGTAAATCTCAGCGCTTTCCATTTGACAAATCACAAAGCAGATGTAAAAGACCATTGGAGTGTATCCCTGGTGATCTGTTTGGACCTACCAACACTACCAGTCTTGGAGGTAGCATGTATATGCTAATCTTGGTTGATGACTTCACCAGATATACTTGGGTGTATTTTCTGAAGGAGAAGTCAGAGGCGTTCGAGAAGTTTGTGGAGTTCAAGGAGCTGGTGGAAGGTCGGCTAAACCTGCGGGTGAAGAAGTTTAGAACAGACAATGGAGGGGAGTTCACCTCCAAGGAGTTCTTTAACTTTTGCATGAAGCATGGCATCCAAAGGGAGCTTTCTTGTGCTCACACTCCACAACAGAACAGAGTTGCAGAGCGGAAGATCCGTCACCTGACGGAGACTTGCAAATGTTGGCTTCATGCCAAGAATATTCCAAAGTCCTTTTGGGCAGAGTGTATGTCTTGTGAAGCTTCTGTTATCAACCGGATGCCTCTCAGCCACATCAACATGAAGACCACTCATGAGTTGATGTTCAAGGAGAAGCCAAGCATGGAACACTTTTGAGGGTTCGGTTCTACCTGTTATGTGCATGTTCCGGATGCCCTTCGAACAAAGCTAGATGCAAAGGCAAGGAAGCTAGTCTTCGTCGATTATGATGACTGGAAGAAAGGGTGGAGATGCATGGATCCTGAGACACGGAGATATGTGGTCTCAAGGGATGTGGTATTTGTCGAGCTAACGTCATACCAAGGTAACTCTTCTGTTGAGTTACAAGGAAGCAGGGTAGAAGGTGGACCAGTGGAAGCTGCACGAGAAGTTCTGGTGGAGTTACCTGTTTTTCCACGTGCTCCTTGTATTACTAGCTCAGGATCAGGTGCTTCGGGTTCTGGAAGCAGGGGGAGAGAGGCTCCATGTTTACCTGAGAGGAGAGATAGTCCAGAAGCTGCAGTGGAAGAGGTGGTTCAGAGTCAAGCTCTGATGAGGTCCAAGAGGACCATTATTCCACCTGATCGGTACACGGGCAGGAACTTGGTGAGCTTTGTCTCATGTTTCTTCGCAGGACCCCTGGATGAGAGAGAGCCATCTTGTTATGAAAACACCATTGGAGTCAAGGAGTGGGAAGGAGCCATGGATGAAGAGATGGCTGCCCTCTGGAAGAATGAGACGTGGGACTTGGTGCCTAGGGTTGAGGGGGCTACTCCGGTGACTTACAAATGGGTTTTCAAGCTGAAGAAGAAGGCTGACGGAAGTATTGAGAGGTACAAGGCTCGCCTTGTATCTCAAGGTTTCTCTCAGAAGTATGGGGAGTATTATGAAGAAACATTTAGCCCCGTTGCCAAGATGACTTCGGTCCGGGTGGTGATCGCATTGGCAGCTTGCCAAGGGTGGAAGATTTGGCAGCTCGACGCGAAGAATGCTTTCTTATATGGCGAGATTGACAAGGATATCTTCATGGATCTGCCACCTGGGTACGTATCCAAAGAGCACCCAAGATATGTTTGCAAGCTCATATAAACATTAAGGACAATGTTTATTTATATATATGAGGGTGTTCACATATGTTTTGCTTTTTTATTAAAAATATAAAAAAATTCAAAAATCATGAAAAAATCTCTTTTTTCATTGTTTTCTATTTTGTTTAAGATTTTCAATGATACAACAAAAAATGTTTTATTGAATTTTGTTTCAAAATTTTTATTTCCTTTGTCTTATTTTCTTTTCTAAGAAAATTAAAAATCACATAAAAATTAAGAAAATTCAAAAATCTAATTTCTTGCGAAAGGGCTGTGTTGGGCATTCATCCCATAAACCCGCTTAGAACCTTGAGAACCCGTCACTGGGTATTCCTTGGGAAGTTCAAGAATTAAACAAAATATGTAGTATTTATAAAATTGCAAAAAAATTAAAACCTATAAACAAGATTTTTGCAAAAAACAAAAAATATTTAACTTTTAAATAAATTATAAATTATGGACTATTTAAATACTCGTTACTTTGCTTTCTCCAAAGTATCTTTATCAAAGTATGAGTATTTATTAGCATTTCAAAAAAATTGTTCTCTTTTATGTAATCTTGTTTTATTATGATCTTTGTCATAATTTGCTTGATTTGATTTTTAGAATTGTTTGATTTTATGAATATTTGATGTTTATGATTTACTTAGAGAATTTGTTAGTTTTAACTCTCTTTAAACTTTCATAATTCAACATTGTAGAAATTATGATCACATATTTATATTTTAATTATATCTACTTTTAACTCAAAGGTTTCTTATGAATTCTTATTTTATTTTATATGCTCTCTAACTTTCTATAATCTTGGAATTTTATAGCCTTTAAACCCTAGCCCCCTACCTTTTGCTGAACATAATTTTTGGCAATAATAAAAGAGTTTAAAAGATCATATGTCATGGAATAAGAGGATAAAATACATCATTTCTAAACATATGCACACAAAATTTTACAAATTATGTTATTGTGATGAGAGGATAAAATTCATCACTCTTAAACATATACATTTTGGGAGGTTAAAAGAAGAACAAAATTTTAAAGAATACATGTCATGGAATTAAGAGCATAAAGTTCATAATTTCCTAAACATATACAAAATAGTTTCTTCTATGCCAATTTATTTTTACTCCCCTTTAGCCAATATCAATTGCATATCCAAGAAATTTATAAGAGAGTTTATTTAATATTTTGTAGTATTCTAAGAAGATTCTAATGAACTAAAAGTTTATGTAATTCTAGTTTTAGTTTGTTTTGCTAAATTCAATACAATTTTGTTTATGAAAATTGAATTAGAGAACTGTAAACAATTTTTTTTATTCTACTCATTTCATTTCATGACCTGCGATTTATTTCTTATGAATCTAAATCTTATTTTGAAATATAATTTCAAAAGGTCCATACACAATTCACAGTGCATAATTAGATGTAATTCTTTTTGAAATGTTCTATAATATTTCTCATACACTTATAGTTTTGCTATGGAATAGCAAAATCTTAAGTATGAGGGTATTTGATAGTACTATATTTGTCTCTATTTTATAATAATATTTATTTTTTTTAAATAATTAATCATCATGTCATTTTATCTCAATCATGACCTAAAATACCTATTTTTGCATTTTTCAGGGATTTTGGACATTTAATAACAAATTGGATCTCATGGACATATTTTGGGGATTTTTTGGAGCCTTTTGGTGAAAAGTCAATTTTACATGCCCTCGTGACCACATGTCGAGAACCCCTTCACAACCCCTGAGAAAATTCTACAGGTCGTGAGCTCTCTAGCGGGTTTTTATTATTATACGCCCTCAAGTCAAGGTGTAACCTGAGGCCATGTAGCCTTGACATGCCTCCTCCCGAGCTCCTCATGCCTGTGAACAAGCTGCCAGATCAGTCTACAGTTATATGCGCTTGGTCACACCGTGAACAAAGGGCAAGACACGTCCGAAACTAGTGCACTAACTCAAGTCACGCCCGTTGCTTCTATCATTCTAGATCCAGCCAGTCACGCTCCAGGTCACGTCGTGTTCGTAGGGCATGTAACATCAACTTATTACAAATTTTGGTAATTTTACACCCAAATGCTTCCCGTAATAATTTTGTTGGTTTCCCATTAAGTCACTCCCCCATGTCATGATGTAACACCCTCCTTGTACAAACAATATAGCAATAGGTTTGGTCAGGACCCATGCCATATTGAACACATAAGCTAGGAGTTAAAAGTTGATAAATAGAAAATATACTCTAATCAGAATAAAGGACACCATAACTGTTGAAACCAATAAATGGTCTCTGTGGAGTTCGGGGACCCCAACGAGTTTGGGGGAAGCTGGAACTTACTAATCCTTCCAAGGGACAGACCGAATCCTCGGAACTAAACACAGACCTTTAGACTCAGCAGGGAGGACCAACCACACACCCGGAAGATCTTTAGAGCGCTTCCCCTCCCAAGCCAATGCTGAAGCCCGGGCACCATGGAGAGCTCTGGAAATTCCAACCAAGGAAACCCTGAGGAGAGAGAAGCTCAAGAAAAAAGAAGTCCTCTCCAAAGGTGCCCTTTGGGTCTTATTTATAGATTTTCTGAACTGGCCTGCAAATAGTAGGATTCCGCCTCTTGATTTTACTACACGCACCCCAAAATTGGTCTACTAACAGACAAACTCCGCTGTTTGAAGAGGCTAATGGCAGACCACCGGGGGTGAAAAGGTAATCATTCCCTATTAACCTATGGTCAAGGGTCTTGCGAGAACATTACTCGCGAGAGCTCTCGCTGCCTTACTCGCGAGACCTCGCATGGGACCCTTCTAGCGATATCCTCTGAGATCTGGTCTCGCGCACCTTCCTGTGAGCTGCCCCTGGTCCCCCCGAGATGACTGCATTCCTCAGCGGATCCTCTGGGATGAGGCTGGGCCGCCGAGACGATAGACCCTCCCAGCCCAACCGCTGAGATAAACTTATCTAGATGAACTTGACGTTCATCAAACTGAGAAGCGAGTTTGTTGAACGCAGAACAGATTTCGTCGAGCGTGCTTGATTTCGTCGGACGCCTTTCGTCGAACCCAAAACTACTGTAAGTGGCCTGCGAGCGGTTGGCTCGCCAGCCCTTCTCGAGTATGCACGATGAGAACCCAACTCGCCTGCCTACCTGCGAACAGTTAGCGAGGGCTTGTCTCGCCCGCCCGACTCTTGTGAGGACTTGTCTGGCTTGTTCCCCTTTTTACTCTCTTCACAATGTTGACCTCTCGAAATGCCCACCCTTTCCTGGCGAATATCAGGGTTGTACACAATCCCCGCTCTTCGTGAGGCTATCTAGGCTCGCGAAGAAACGTCCAATCCCTGGTATTCGCCAGCTTCTTGTTGATCCGTCAGGAATCTTTGGTAGGACCCACCTGAGGTCTATAAATATCGCCTCATACCACCGTGACACTTACCATTATTTCCTTCTTCTTTTCTCCCTTTTCCCCTTACTATAGCTGTCGAAAGATGCCGCTCTCCAAGGAAATGGAGACTCGCCTACAGGCCTCCAAGACCGGCGAGCAGTCTTCTATGGACAAAATCCCTACATGGGCGAATTGTCCGCCTCTCGCTCCGGTGCCAACAACTAAGAAGGCGAAAATGGATCGCCGAACTGGTGATGAGTCAGTACTACTAGAATCTCCCCCAGACGACCGCTCCCTCGAGAAGGTATGAGTCATAACTCTAGCCAAGCCGATAAATGGATTCCTCTGAATCTTGCTTGATCACAGGATCACGCCACCAACAATAGGAATGGCGAGCCCGAAGTTGGGTCTCGCAATGTTCCGGTGGCGAGCACAGATCCCGCTGGCAAGAAGGCTGCAGGTACGCTGCTATTCTCGCTCACTCACACTCATTTTGTTGACTAATGGCTCCTGGTTTCTTGCTCTTCGCAGTCTCGCCCCAGAAGACTCCGCCTCATCAAGACTCGCGACCTCTGTCACCGGTCCTCCCTGACACGACCATACAAATGTCAGGGTTCAGCCTCTTGGCAAATGAGGACTCTGGCGGCTCCAGACCGCCAAAGATTCCCCCAATCAACAGCGCGGTGTACCCTCCCGGCTTAGGCAAATCTCTTTTGCCCCACTATGGCAATGTCTTTGAGGGTCGGCCCGGATCTTCTCGCCCTAGGCCTTCTCATCGTCCTCCGGGTAAGGATTTCTGGACCCTTGCGGTGTATGTGGATTTCCCCCACTTGCTAAAACTACCTATTCCCTCTCGTAGAGCACTCCAAAACCCCGCACACCGACTCTAACTTCGGGGACGAAGGGATGTCCCCCTCCCAGAGCAGATGGAGGACTTCTTGGGTGATCCGCGAGATCCCGAGGCGATGAAGTGATGAACCGCCGAATTATTTTAGAAGCAAGGTCGGATGCTGTTGGACCTCAACCTTCAAGCGAGACGAGATAGAGAGGCTTCCGAGGAGAGGCATGCCGCCCTGATGGATGAGTGCCCAAGACTCTGAGCCACGTTGCCTCGCGATCCTGATGAGACTGTCACGCCCCCGGAGGTGCATATCGCGAGGATGAGGGATTATGCCTTCCTGATGGATAGGGAGGGACGGGCGGCCCAGGATTATTATAACTTCAGGGTACCTCCACGGTCCGGATCGCGAGGTGGCGGCAGATGGAAATGGTTGCCCCATTAAACTTGTGAACCCGCCTCCCTTTTGCGAACTCTTCCTGTTTATTATTGTTTATTCTTATAATGGACAATACCGCGACTATTCGCTGCTTATATTTATGAATTCTCGCTTGGTAGTAGCTATTGATAGTTATTCATGGGTTCTCGCTCGCGATTCTCATAGCTACGCCCTTTTCTTATTTTATTCTTGTTGTAAGCTATTTTGTTCTCGCCAATTATTTATTCATGCTGACCTCGCAGGACGATCTCGCCCGCATATTATTTCTGAAAACAATTTGTGTTTCTCGCGCGCGATCATACGGTGACGTATTGCTAACCGCACCCATCGGCGCTTGGACTTCTTCCCGCCTTTTTTGCTATAAATAGGGTCTCATAATTGAGAGACACCTACCGCTTTCATCGTCAACCCTTCTTCTTCCCTTACTCGAGAGATCTCACCGTCTCTCCCTCTTGCTCTTTTCTTCTTTCGCATGTTTTCAAGATGGTTTCTGATACTGACGAGGCCGAGGGTCGGCGGAAGTGTGCATGGGCTTTCGCCGACCACTCTTTCTTCAACTGCAACCTGACCGAGGTAGAGTACTTCACTGCGGTCGCCGACTTATTCCCCCCCCCCCCCTGCGTTCTCGTCTCATCCCCCTTGCTAGGACGACGTGATCAACACCCTCCTCGCCGACGAGCTAGCCATACCGATGGCCCATTTTGCGATTGGCCTGCGCCTGCCCCTATGGCCTGAGGTCCGCCAGGTACCGATTAATCCCGCTTACTTTTTCCTTCTGCTGAATCAATCTCGCTCGCAGTGTATTGACCTTGCTTTCTATTGCTCGCCAGGTGTTCAAGCACTATGGCGAAGTTCCAGGCCAGCTCACCCCCAACGCCATGGCGGTCATCATATCCTTCGCCTACTATATGCACGAGGAGCGCATTGAGTTCAGCATGCCGTTTTCCGGAAGGTGTTCTCCTTCCGAGCTTACAAAGACGGCACTGCCTACTTTGTGGGCTCGGGTCCCAAGGTCATCGAGACCGTGAATAAGGCCCACTACTGGGCCCAAAAGTTCCTCTTCGTGAAGGGGAACTTCGGCAATGTTCCCTTCTCGCTGATTCAGCACGGCGAGACCACTTACCGGCCGCTGACTCTCGGCGGCCACGATGCTGCTTTGTACCAGTTCTTCTGCAAGAAGAACTTCGAGGTGGTTCATCTTCGCCGGAACCTCGACTCGCTGGTTCCAGTTCTTCCTGGGGAAGGTAATAACCTTGCTCGCTAACTTGCATCCTTTCAACTTTTTGCCATCTATCTTATCTTTCTTAATTCCAGGGGAGCGAGATCTGCCAAACAACCCCCCTTACTCGAGCAGCAGGAAACCTTCCTTCACCCTCGCTCTCGCGACAATGGGAGCGGAGGCCTGCCGCGAGACCCTCAACCCGCCTCCGCCGTCCTCTCGCAAGAGATAGGGGGCCTCCAGCAGCCAGGACCCAACCCCCAAGTCTCAGCCAAAGAAGAAGTCCAAGAAGAGCCGGGGCTCGCTCCCCTCTGTGAAGGGAAAGGATCATGCCGAGGTTCCCCTTGGCGAGATCAACATCATCATTATTTCTGAGGAGAGGGAGGTTGATGAGCAGAGCAAGGAGGCTGCCCAGACCTCCGACCCGCCCATTCCAGTTAACCACTGGAACTTTTGCCTCGGCCATAAATGCAAAGATGAATCCGGCGAGCTCCTGGTGTGCTGGAGGCCGGAGGTTAACAAAGCCGACATCTCCACCATCCTCCCCTCATGGGTGGAGAAGACGACCGTCAGTGGCCACGCCTTCGACTTCTCCTTCGCCCTCTATGGGCGTAAGGATGCTGGGGCCTATAAGGATGAGACCGCGACGACTCTCGCCTATGAGAGTGCGAGGTCTCAGCTGCGGTACTTGGAGCTCGCCCACATGACGGGAAGGCGATGCCTGCAGCTCGAGCGCCAGAACGTGGAGCTCGCAAATGCCTACCAGGGGCTCTCTGCCGAGAATGCGCAACTCAAGGAGAAGCTGCTCGCCGCCGAAGGTGGTGTGGTGAGTCCTCTGGACCTCTCCACTTATCCCCCTACCATCCCTTTCCATTCTAAAACTTCTTCTCTTTTCCTTATGTAGGACGCCGAGATTGTCGGGAGGTCTGAAGCCCGCATCCTCAGTTTGGAGGGCGAGATTGCTGGGCTAAAGGCCCACAACTGCGAGTTGACCCGCGCGTGCATCCCCCCTCTCCTTGCCGCCTGAAGGAAGAGAGGCGAGCTCAAAATGAGGAGATCCGCGAGGAGTCTACCCAGTCGACGCGATATATCTTCCAAACGATGAAGGGGCCGGCCTGCTGTCTGCCGATGCGGCTGGCCTGACCCTTGAGGACATCATCTCTGAGCTCTTCATCCCGCTCTCGCCGGTACAGTGTAGTGACATTGAGGGGAGTCTGCGAGCGAACTATGAAGCCTTGTATTTTTTTTGTTCACATTTTTTGGCAGGAGAGATCGCTGCACCTTGTAATTAAACTGCGAAGTCTAAATGCAAATTTTTGTCATTGTACCGTGCTCATTCTTTTTGCCCGTCTTTTTCATAATTACATCTCGTTCTCGCATATTCTTTAGTGTTCTCGCGGTATTCATTCTCGCGCACTACGTAATAGGACAGCTCCGGTATAGAACCCATTTTCGACTGCCTTCGCTTTTCATTATTTACCTTCGTGCTGCAGGTTCTTCGTATCACCCTTTCATCTCATACTCGTGAGGGGTGATCCTATTTCTTAACCCTCTTTAGCCTTTTGAGCGACACCACTTGCAATACCCCTCGCCATGCTTGATTCCGACGAGTACTCGCATTTCGAGCACTAACCACCGAGAGTACATAGGTAGGGTTCTCGCCCCCCCCCCCCCTCTTATCACGCGAGATGTTTTCTTTTTGTCGAGTGAGAAGCCTCTGGTCAGTACTAAGGATTTGCTAGCTGGAGACATGCACGCCCGCCAGCATGAAGAACTTACCAACCTTGCCAGCCTCTCCGCGAGATCAATCTGAACCACCGGCTAGTGAGAGCCCGGCAGCGGAATCATTCGGGGCAATCCAGCATGAAGAACCGGTCAACCTTGCCAGCCTCTCCGCAAGATCAACCTGACCCACCGGCTAGTGAGAGCCCGGTAGCGGAATCATCTGGGGCAATCCAGCATGAAGAACTTGTCAACCTTGTCAGCCTCTCCGCGAGATCAACCTGACCCACCGGCTAGTGAGATCCCGGTAGCGGAATCATCCGGGGCAATCCAGCATGAAGAACTTGTCAACCTTTCCAGCCTCTCCGCGAGATCAACCTGACCCACCGGCTAGTGAGAGCCCGGCAGCGGAATCATCCGGGGCAATTGTAACGGCCCGACTCCTTTGTCCGAACCGTTAGACGCCTGACCCCATTGTCCAGAGCGCCCAGGATGTTGATGGCGGGACTCGAACACCCGACCACCCTTGAAGGTTGGTGATGAGAACTATTGAAGGCTGCTCATCAAGGGTGGTCCGGTGTTCGAGTCCTGTCATCAACATCCTACTGTAGCTGAGAAACAGGCTCAGCCATGGGTTGGGGTGTTACTAAGCGTGCTGCAGCCCGGGCGCTCTGGACAGTGGGGCCAGGCGTCTAACGGTTCGGACGAAGGGGCCGGTCCGTTACAGCAATCCAGCATGAAGAACTTGTCAACCTTGCCAGCCTCTCCGCGAGATCAACCTGACCCACCGGCCAGTGAGTGCCCGGCAGCGGAATCATCCGGGGCAATAAAGCATGAAGAACTTGTCAACCTTGCCAACCTCTCCGAAGAGATCAACCTGACCCACCGGCTAATGAGAGCCCGGTAGCAGAATCATCCGAGGCAATCCAGCATGAAGAACTTGTCAACCTTGCCAGCCTCTCTGCGAGATCAACCTGACCCACCGGCTAGTGAGAGCCCGGCAGTGGAATCATCTAGGGCAATCCAGCATGAAGAACTTGTCAACCTTCCTAGCCTCTCCATGAGATCAACCTGACCCACCGACTAGTGAGAGCCCGGCAGCGGAATCATCCGGGGCAATCTAGCATGAAGAACTTGTCAACTTAGCCAGCCTCTCCGCGAGATCAACCTGACCCACCGGCTAGTGAGAGCCCGACAGCGGAATCATCCAGGGCAATCCAGCATGAAGAACACGTCAACCTTGCCAGCCTCTCCGCGAGATCAACCTGACCCACCGGCTAGTGAGAGCCCGGCAGAGGAATCATCCGGGGCAATCCAGCATGAAGAACTCGTCAACCTTGCCAGCCTCTCTGCGAGATCAACCTGACCCACCGGCTAGTGAGAGCCCGGTAGCGGAATCATCCGAGGCAATGCAACATGAAGAACTTGTCAACCCTGCTAGATAGCTATGAACAACTTACGGAAAATGAGACATATAATAGGTAAAATGATAAAACTTTTTAAGGATAAAATCGCTTCAAGCCATCCCCACTTCTGGCTCGGTCGAGGGGTACCCCTTCCACATCCCAGAGGTGGTACTCCCCCCCCCCCCCCCCCGACTTGAGTACTTCACTTACAATGTATGGCCCTTCCCAATTGGGATTAAGCTTACCCACCGCGGCCCCTCTCCCGGCCGCATCGAACTTCTTCAAGACCATGTCTCCTTTATGGAAGTGCTTTACCCGAATGTGCATGTCTAAGTACTAAGCCATTCGCCGTCTGATTTCCTCTTGCCGAATAGTAGCGAGGTCCCGAAGCTCTTCTACCATGTCCAGGGACAACCTTTGTTCCGCGTCGTTTGCCATCAACCATTCTTCATCCCCTTCGCCCGCGGCGACCACCCTGGGGGTTCTTACCTCGAATTCTATTGGGAGGACAGCCTCGGACCCATGGATAGCCTGAAGGGAGTCTCCCCTGTGGCTGTGTTTGGAGTAGTCCAAATGGCCCAGAGGACCGAAGGTAGTTGTTCCACCGAATTCCCCCTGAGATTCTCCACTTTCTTCTTGAGTATGTTGACGATGATCTTGTTCGCTGCTTCCACCTGCCCATTACTCCTAGGGTGATGGAATGAGGCAAACCGAAGGTCGATGCCTAGCTGGGTACAGAAGTTAACAAACTCCTCGCTGGCAAAATGCTGCCCGTTGTCCGTGACTATGGCTAGAGGGAGTCCGTGCCTGTAAATTATTTCACCCCAAACAAAGTTTCTCACTACTTGGGAAGTCACCTTAGCGAGCGCCTTCACCTTGATCCATTTAGATAAATAGTCTATCATCACCAGTAGGAACCTCCTTTGGCCTCTTGCCTGGGGGAAAGGTACTACCAGATCCAAACCCCATATTGCAAAGGGCCAGGGGGGCCGTAATAGTCCGGAGCCTCTGAGCCGGATGGAGTTGGAGGGGGCATAGAGCTGGCACTTGGGGCACCTCTTAGAGAACTCCATCGCATCTTTGCTGAGGGTGGGCCAGAAGTAGCCTTGCCTTAGTACTCTTCCCTCCAGGGTCCTTCCCTCGAGTGGATGTCGCACTCCCCAGAATGAATCTCCTCCAGGACCCGCGGGGCTTCCTCCTCCGAGACACAACGAGCTAGGAGCCCCAAGAGAGTCTTATGGTATATCGACCCTACATGCAAGGAGTAATATGCCAATTTGTACCTGAGCCGCCGCTTGTCTACCCACTCCTCGGGGAACCTCCCTGTCGTCAAGTAGGTGATGAAGGGGTCCATCCATGACACCCACCAATCCACCTCAATCAGCTCTCCCTCTTCCATAGAAGGCCGGAAGAGTTCCGACACAGTCCCCCCTGCCCGGGGGCCGAACTTGGCCAGGAGGTCTGCCCGGGTGTTCTCCTCTCTTGGGACGTGCTAGATGGAATAATGTGCGAAACTGCCCAACGACCTCTTTGACCTTCTCCAGGTATCGCTGGAGAGTTGGCTCCTTGACCTCGAACTCCCCCTTGACCTGGCAAGCCACCACCATGGAGTCCGTTGAGACCTCCAAGTCCTGCACTCCCAACTCCCGAGCTAGGTGAAGGACTACTATCACAGCCTCTTACTCAGCCTGATTGTTGGTGAGGGGGAAGTGAATGTTGATCGCATGCTCTATCCTGGTGCCCTGTGGACTCACCAATACCACCCCTCCCACGAAGGAGTGCTTTCCTGACGCGCCAACAACCAACATTTTTCAGGCCACTAGGTGGGGCAATTCAGACTCTTCTAATTCAGTCACATAGTCAGCCATGAAATCCGCCACCGCTTGCGCCTTTATGGATACCCTGGGCACGTAGGAGATATTGAATTCGCTCAATTCCACCGACCACTTAGCCAATCTTTCGGAATGCTCCACCCCCTCCATGATGCCGCGAAGGGGATGGTCGGTCACTACTCTGATTGAATGTGCTTGGAAGTAGGGCCAGTGCTTTCTAGCCGACACCACCAATGCAAATGCTAACTTTTCTAGGATAGGATATCTGAGCTCGGCCTTCCTCAATACCCTTCTAACATAGTAGATGGGGAGTTGCTTCTTCCCTTCTTCCCAGACCAGCACCGAGCTGACCGCTTCCGACCCTACCCCTAAATACATGCATAGGTCCTCCCCTTGCCTCGGCCCTTACAGTAGAGGGGCCTGGGTTAGTTGTTCCTTTAGTGCTTGAAAAGCTTTCTCGCACTCGGGGGTCCACTCGAATTTCTGGTTACCCCTCAGCACCCTGAAAAAGGAAGAACATTTTTCTCCTGCCTTGGAAAGGAACCTACTTAACCCGGCTAGCTTCCCAGTCAGACGTTGAACCTCCTTCGCATTCCTTGGAGGCCCCAACTCAAGGATCGCCCTTACTTTGTCTGGATTAGGCTCCACCCCAAGGTGGGTGAGGAAATGACCTAAGAATTTCCCTCGGCTTGCCCCGAAGACACACTTTAAGGGGTTAAGTTTCATTTTAAACTTTCTCAAAGTCCTAAAGGTTTCCTCGAGGTCCCTGAGGTGAGACTCAAGGTCCCAACTTTTGATCATCAGGTCATCCACGTAGACCTCCAGGTTCTGGCCTTTCTGTTCGCGAAACACTCTATCCATCATTCGTTGGTATGTTGCCCCTGCATTCTTTAAACCGAACGGCATCATTTTATAACAATAGCACCCATCCCCTCTGATGAAGGATACATCCTTGATGTCGGGAGGGTGCATGCGAATTTGGTGATAACTTGAAAAAGCATCTAAAAAAGACATCACAGAGAAACCAACGACTGATTCAACTAGCGCGTCGACTCTAGGAAGAGGGTAGCAATCCTTGGGGCAAGATTTATTAAGCAAAGAGAAATTAACACACATACGCCACTTACCATCCCCCTTCTTTACCATCACCACATCGGAGACCCAGCATGGATACTGGATCTCCGATACAAAACCGGTCTTGATGAGCTTGTTCACCTCCTCCCGGATAGGAACCTCCAGCTTGTCCGCGATAGACCTCTTCTTTTGGCAATTGGGGCGAGTGCCGGGATCGAGGTTGAGGCGATGGCACGCCACATCCGCATCGATCCCCGACATCTCCACAACACTACATGCGAAGACATCCACATTGTCTTGGATGCAACCGAGATCTTCCTCCGGTCCTCGGGGCTGAGCTCCCCACTGATCTTTATCTTCTCGATTGTTCCGGCCTTGGTGGTGACTTCCACCTCCACTTCTTCCTCCACTGCCTCCAACCTGGATTGCTCTCCCCAGGCACTGTCCTTCTCTCCACCACAAACGAGCGCTTTGGCTCCTTCCCCCACCTCTTCCTCTCTCACCACCATCAATTCCTCCGCCCCTCCTCCCGAGGGCTCTTCTCCTTTCTCTCCCTCTTTCCCCTCCTCCGCCCTGGGTCCCTCAACGACCCCTTCCTGGGCATGAACTACTCCTTCATCCATCCTTCCTTCCAACTTCTCCTCCTTATCGGCCTCGTCCACCTCTTCCATCACCTTATCCCACTCCTCTGCTTCTTCCATCCAAGAGATGGTGTTGACGTCAGTCACATTGCACTGCCTCGCCACCTTGGGGTCTCCCCTGATCCGGAATTGGACTCCTCAATCATTGAATTTAAGGCATTGGTGGAATGTGGAGGGGACACACCGGAACGCACTGATAAGATGCCGTCTGAAGATGGCACTGTAGCTGCTAGGGGCATCCACTATCACGAAGCTACAGTTCCTGGATTGCCCTCCCAAAACCACATGGAGTCCTACTCCTCCTTCTACCTCCTTCCTCTCCCCAGAGAATCCAAACAACAGACCGTCCGAGGCCAACACCCTTCGCGCCTCCACCCCCATCCCGTCGAACGCCTTCTTAAAGATGACGTTGACTGAGCTCCCGTTGTCCACAAGAATTTGAGAAATAGTGAAGTTCTTGATCGCCGTCTGAATGACCAGTGCATCGCATAACGGGTCTTCGTAACCCGGCATGTCCTTCTGGGTGAAGGAAATCTTCTCTGTCGGGGGGGGGGCAGGGATGTCGAAGTCATGCTACGACGATAGATAGTATGGAGGCTCGCCTTCCGGGTTGCCTCAATCCCTACCCCACCCCCCCCCCCCCCCCTGAATCACCCCGAGATGACTGCCTTCCTCAGCGGATCCGCTGGGATGAGGCTGGGCCACCGAGACGATCAACCCTCCTAGCCCAACCGCTGAGATAAACTTATTTGGATGAACTTGACATTCGTCGAACTGAGAAGCGAGTTCATCGAATGCAGAACAGATTTTGTCAAGCGTGCTTGATTTCGTCAGACGCCTTTCGTCGAACCCAGAACTGCTATAAGTGGCCCGCGAGCAGTTGGCTTGCCAGCCCTTCTCGCGTATGCACGACGAGAACCCATCTCGCCAGCCTACCTGCGAACAGTTGACGAGGGCTTGTCTCGCCCGCGCGACTCTTGCGAGGACTTGTCTGGCTTGTTCCCCTTATTACTCTCTTCACAATGTTGACCTCTCGAAACACCCACCCTTGCCTGGCGAATATCGGGGTTGTACAATAACAAAGCTTGATTTAAATGAACTAAAACATGAATGTCCACATACTTAGGAATGTCATCAAAATAGAGTTACGACCGTAAGGATGTAACACCCATTTTCCCAATGGTAGAAAGAAAATAATTATCAGCTGGACTAAAGAAGTGCACATCAAATGTCGACTATAGGACTAGTACTCAAAGCATAGCTTCTACAAGTGTCGACTAGTCTTCTAGTTTACAAGGGTAGTGTGCCGTCGAGAGATCTCGATGACATGGGCTATAGTAGTGTGTCGTCGAGAGATCTTGACGACATAAGTTGTAGTAGTGTGTCGTCGATAGGTCTCGATGACACAGGATGAGTTGTGTGTCGCTGAGATGTATCGATGACACATGCTAAGTTGTGTGTCATCGAGAGGTCTCAAAGACACAGGCTAAGTTGTGTGTCGTCGAGAGGTCTCGATGACATAGAGATAGTGGCGAGTTTTACCTATTTAATTTTTGACGGACCGTGACCGTCTATCTTCACTTGGGTTATAAACCTAATAGTGGGGTCAAGTTTCGTTCTATATAAAGTCACTTGGAGAAAGTGTTTAGGATCACTTTTAAGCCGACTCTCTCTCTCTCACTCCAAGCTCGAGATAGAGAAAATCATGGAAGAGGAGAAGGACTCCTTCGCCCATTGCTGGAGCTTCAGAGCTCCAAATCGCGAACTATTTCCAGATCCACGGAGAGCTGCCCGACGTGTTTATTTCCATCCGACTAAAATCATGGATTCTCATGGAGCCGAAGAGACCGACAATCGTAATGATCCTTCCTCGCGATCTTAGGTTGCATTTGATCCTCTCATTCTTTTTCTATGCTTGCACAAGGTTATCTCATTCACTGATTAGTGAAGTGTAGGACCTCCTTTAGTTCTTCAGAACTACGGGTTGATTGTGTCCATCCCTGACATATATTGCATGTAAAAATCTAGTAGACGTTCAGATTTAGGCATTTTGTGTGAAGCCTTCCCTAACTATAGGTCTGGAACGGTGACACTTGATTTGTAACGTTGTATTTAAGTTAAGCCTAGTATGCGTGTCATAAAATGACTTCGTGAAATTTTTCATCGCATTACGGGAAATGAGTCTGAGGTGTATCTTGGTATTTGTAACTGAAGCCTGATGGTTGTGTGTGGCTGAATGCAAATTGAATGTGAGGTATTGGATCTTAGACTTACTCTAGAGGGGGGGGGGGGGGGGGGGGTGAATAGAGTATTAAAAGTTTTAACTTATTTTATAGCCGAATTAGAATAATGATATATGTTAGTGTAATTGAGTGAGTATAAAAGCAAAATAATAAACACAGCACAGTACAGAAAGAAAACACAACCACAGCAAAGACACAAGGATCTATAGTAGTTCCCCAATCAACATGGGTACATCTACTCTTCTACCACCCTTGGTAGGAATCCACTTAGGTTTTTGATCAGGTGCCCTATCACCACTGAGCTTTTGATCAGGTACTCAAACCAAACCACAGGTTTTTGATCATGTGCCCTGCCACCAAAGGTTGACTTTTGTAGGGAGTTAGAACCCTGTACAAGATGGGGTAAAAGGATAAACAAAAAGTTTATGAAGTTCTTCTCTTCTCAATAAGATATGAGAGAAGACTAGTGGATTGTTGTTGTTGTAAAGCTCCCCCTGTTTGATAGAATTTGTTGACAGTTGGTGAAGCTTTCTCTTGGGTGTAGAAGATTAAGAATCAACAGATGAACCTGAGAGAAGATTTCAGTTATTCTCATAGAATGAAGATGCTGTTGTAGATGAAGATTTCTGTATGCCTCTAGTCTGTCTGAATATTTCATAAGTATATCTTCTCTATCTGTATATTCTCTTATATATCTCTTATCTTCTCTATTTTCTTCTCTCTGCTGATTCAACCTTTTTCCTTAGATATATATTCTGATTTGAAAATTCAAATATTCTGATAAGGAATAAAAAAAACTAAATTAAATCTTTCTTGGGACTGCAATGGCAACTCTGCAGAAACTTTTAATTCCTTTTCTATGAAAGTTCCCTTTTCCAATAATATGTCAACGGATAGATTCTCGAAAGAAGATAATAGAATGAATATTAAAAGGGACGCAGAAATCTTGACTTATCTGATAATGAATAAATCCAAATATATGAATAGATCCGTTGCTGGATAGTTGATCTGAGTTCAGAGAAAAGAGATAACTGATTCTTCAGAAATTGTCAAGCTTAAAAGGAATTTTGTCAAACAGAAAGTTGAGTTCGTCGAACTGAGCATTTAGTTACTCATTCGTCGAGCAGAAAGCTGAGTTCGTCGATCTCAATCAGGAGTTCATCGAACTGAAAGATAGAATCTGCAAAACAGCTTGAAAGACTGATTTCGTTGAGCTGAGGATCAAGTTCGTCGAACTGATAAACGGCGTTTGTCGAGCTCATGAAGGAGTTCGTCGAACACAGAAAACATAGAATTTCCTAAGTTCTAGCTAACTCAGACAAGCTTAAACATTGACCCTAAGACTATACATTGGGTCAACTTGATTCCTAAACACAGATAGTGATCTTAGCCCAAATTAGTAATAGGGTTGTTCCAACACAAACCTTCACCTCAAATTCATTGTGGAGTTCTCTTGGACCTCCTTCGTTGGTTATGATAGAGAAGCCTATGTCCACTATTATGGGTTGGGCGCGTAGCTGGTTATTTGGTAGCACTTATAGGTGTTAAAATGTTAATGGGATGAGTTAAAGCCGCACTTGCATCGTGTTGTATATCGTGATGATTTGAGCAATGGGCACAAGCTGAACTGAAACTGCACCATGCAGTTCAGCAAAGGGCACAAACTGAAAGATAGAATCTGCAGAACTTCTTGAAAGACTGATTTTGTCGAGCTAAGGATCAAGTTCATCGAACCGATAAATGACGTTCATCGTGCTCAGGAAGGAGTTTATCGGACACAAACAACTTAGAATTTCCTAAGTTCTAGCTAACTCAGACAAGCTTAAGCATTGACCCTAAGACTATACATTGGGTCAACTTGATTCCTAATCACAGATAGTGATCCTAGCCCAAATTAGTAATAGGGTTGTTCCAACAATCTCCCCCTATTTGGGTTAGGATATTATTTGACAAAAATAAAAAAACAAACAACAATAAACACAGAGCATATATATTTGACAGAATTTAACTTTCATTTCAGCAGATAGAAAATATAGTACTCTGAGTGTAGGAAGTTTTACACTGAAAGCAGAATTTAGCAGAACCAATTAATCATGAGCTTTACTCTATCTTTGAAGAAGGTTTGAAAATGATTTCTCTGTTAGGATTTTCAGATTCTCTCTTACTCATATAGAGGTCATCAGCTCCCAGCAGGGTTTGAGATGAAGCATGAGGAACCACTACAGCTGGGTGCAACCTTTGGTAGTCTTCAGCATTGAAGAGATGCCTTGAGCTGTATCTTTCAAATTCCTGTCTTCTGAATTCAGACATAGTTGTAAATTGAGAATTATCATTCCCTTCAGCTTTGGCTTTATTAATTTGAGCAGTAGCAATTGATTCTCTATATCTAGCCATGTGAGAATTCTTTTCTGAATCTGGATTAATAGGAGATGGAGGCCTTTCATCATGATCACTGGACTGATATGAAGATTGAAGATCTTGAAAATTTCTTTTCCTATGCAAGGTGCCATCAGAGACATGATATTTGTAAACTGAAGATAGAGCTCTGGCAGATCCTGAGGGAGGAGCTCTGGCTGATCTTGAACTATAGGAGCCACTAGAACTTCTGTGACTTTCTCCTGATCATCTTGATAGCTAAGGGGAAGGTTTTTGAGAGGAAGAGGACAAGCCTGCTGATCCAGCTGCTGGAGGAGGTGGAGGAGGATTAAACTTTACTGGAATATCAGAATAGAATCCTATTTTCTTCATTTTCTTTCTCCTATTATTCTCATTCCTTGAGAATCTCATCCAGGCTGGTGAATCTTTGGTGAGAGTGATGTTTTTCAAAATGTAGTAGGGATGTCATTTGTAGAAGATTGAGGTTTGTGGGCAGCCTTTGCTTTGCTTCTGGATTTCCTTTTCCTTGAAGATGAATCATCAGAATCATTATCATCATCATCATAATCAGAAGAAGAAGGTTGTGCAGGATCATTATACAAATCATCAAGTTCTTGAAGAACATTATCAACATCTTGCTCAAAATCTTCTAGAAGAGGGGAATCATCATAAACAAATGTTGGAGGTGAATTCACCAAGCCAACTTCTTCTGTAACTGTAACTGCAATTGGAACCTGAACTGGAACCTGAACTGGAACCAGAACTGGAATGCTTTTGATGATTTTCTTTAGCAACACTGAATCTATTGGAGCTGAATAGGCAACTATAGCCATTGAACTAACTTGAGGCTTAGGAAGACAATTGAAAACAAAACTGAATTTTGATAATAAAGAAATAATATCTACTGAAGCATTAATAGAAATATTATTCACTGAATCTATTACTGGAATAAATAACTCTGAAGCAGCAACTGAATCTGTAATAACTGAATCAATAGACATATATGAATCTGCATCAATTGGAGCTTCTTCATTAAGCATCTCCCCCTGCCTAGGTTCAGGGAGACCTGAATCTAGACCCCTAGAAGAAGGGACAATGGATGAGGAGGAAGGAAGAGAAGCAAGCTTGGAAGAGAGTTCTGAGATAGCTTAGACAACAAGAGCTAAATTCTCATCTAGAAGAGCTGTCAGCCTAGGAGAGATATGGTTGATAATCTGATCAGCAATGGAAGAGAAATCAACATACATAAAGTCAGATGTATGCTGAGAAGATGAGGATGCTGGAATAGAAGATGAGGGAATAGATGTGTGAGCCTGATTGGTGCACATTGAAGAGGGTAGGAAGATGGTTGTAGCATCTGAGATGGATGGAAGATTATCCACATGGATGGGAGATTGAGGAGGAGAATGTTGAGGAAACAAGAGGTCAAATGAAGGAGGGGGAATGAAGGGGGGAGGAGAATCTTCATTTGGAATAGATGAGGATGGAAAATCTACAGACAGATTTGTCTAGAGAGGAGGAGAAGAAAGCAATGAGGAAGGAGTGTCTATGGGAGAATTGGAGGGAAGAACTTCTTCAGTAGTAATGTTCTGAAGAGGTTGATAAGGGAGAGGAGTTGAAGATTCAGAGAGAGGAACTTCTGGTAGGGTTGAGGGAGTGACTGTATCAGTCCTTGTGCTTTCAGAACCTTGCCTGGAAGTTTCTGCCCTTGAAGTCCTTTTGGGAATCACTCTCTCCCATTTACCAAAGAGAGCTGAAGTCAGCTTCTTGCTTGCATTGATAAAGAATGTTGGTGACACCAATAGCTCTGGGCATTTTGCTTGAAGAACAATGCCTACAACCCTACCAAAGCAAACACTCATTTTGTTTTTCTTCTTCTTGATGGATTCAAAAAGAATCAATCCCCAATTAACCTGCTTCTTTTCTACTAAGGCCACCATCAACAGAAATTGGTGCCTTGTAATATAGTCATGAGCAGAGGGTTTTCCAAGCAAAACCTTGCCAACAATAGCAGCTAAGAATTTGTATTCAATAGACAAATTCTTATTCAGAAGATGATTAGGGTTTACACTGGTTTCCTGAAATAGTTCCTGAGATGGTTGTTGCATTCAGTGACTGAATAGTATGTACTCATTCCTTGATCTATGCAAATGGTAGCTTTATCCTTGTAGTCATAAACTTCTTTAAATGCTGTTCTTCAAAGAGTTGAAGAATGTCTTGGAAAATTTGGTCAGAATGAGCAAACGATTCCATCTCTATATCAAAACCTGCATCAAACTTCATTGATGAGATCACTACCTGAGAGATTGCCATTGGTACCTGCAAGAGAAAAAGATCAAGTGCAAGGGAACTGGAGGCAAGAGCAAGTTCTGTAGGCGCAAAGACAAAAAGGAATCGAAATTTGATTATAAAGAGAGAGATCGGAGAAGGCGCAAGCTTTCGTTGAACTGGGTTCGGCTAAACCTAATAAAAACAGAAGTCAAAGAGCCTGGGGCTTCGTCAGACTGCGCTCGACGAAAAATAAATTTTCATCCATTTCAGTTTGACTAAAGAGCTGGCTTCGTCGATCTCTGAATCTGATAGATTTCGTCGATCACCGTTCGACAAATGATTAATTTTCGTCGATCTCCGTTCGACGAAAAGAGGGGATTGGTAAAAAATAATTTTTTTTTCATTTATTGAATCTCCATCTATCATTCCTAGCTGATTTATAAAGAAGATACGCTTCTTTTCATCCAAAGGTTTGGTGAAAATATCATCCCTTTGTAAGTCAGTAAGAATAAATTGTAGGCAAATTTTATTTTTATCCACATTATCTCTGATAAAGTGGTGTCTAATTTCTATGTGTTTAGTCCTACTATGGAGTACTGGATTTTGTGCTATAGATATTGCACTAGTATTGTCACAAAATATAATTAATTTTTTTAAGTTGATACCATAATCTAAGAGTTGATTTTATATCCACAGAATCTGTGAGCAGCAACTGCCAGCAGCAATATATTCTGCTTCAGCTGTTGATGTAGACACATATGTCTGTTTCTTACAAAACCAAGACACAAGCTTATCACCAAGGAACTGGCAAGTTCCTGATGTGTTTTTCCTGTCTACTCTGCATCCAGCATAATCAGATTCTGAGAATCCAGGTAATTCAAATTCTGATGCAGTTGGATACCAAAGTGCTAGATTTGGACAACCCTTTATATATCTCAAAATTCTTTTTAATAAAATAATGTGAGATTCTTTGGGGTTAACTTGGAACCTAAAACAAATGCATGTAGCAAACATTATGTCTGGTCTACTAAATGTTAAGTAAAGTAAGGAGCCAACAATTGCTTTATACACTTTTTGATCAACATGTTTCCCTAATTCATCAATGTCTACAACAGCATTGGAGGGCATGGGTGTTTTCATAGAAGAGGCATTAGACATGCCAAATCTTTTCACTAATTCCTTAGCATACTTGGATTGTGATATGAATATCCCATTAGGAGTTTGCTTCACTTGAAGGCCAAGGAAGTAAGATAACTCACCCATACTACTCATTTCAAATTTGGATTGCATTAGGTCAGAAAACCTTTTGTATAATTTTGAATCAGTAGAGCCAAAAATAATATCATTTACCTAGATTTGAACTAGTAAAATTTGATTTTTATGTATCCTGGAAAATAAAGTTTTATCAACACTGCCTCTACAGAATTTGTTCTCTAAAAGAAAATTAGCTAGGGTCTCATACCATGCTCTAGGAGCTTGCTTGAGACCATAGAGAGCTTTATTAAGCTTAAAAACATAAGAAGAGTAAGCTGGAGAGATAAAACCTGGTGGTTGTTCCACATATACTTCTTCTTTGATATCTCCATTTAGAAAAGCACTCTTCACATCCATCTGGTAGACTTTAAACTTCTTGAAAGCAGCAAATGCAAGAAATATCCTGATAGCTTCAAGTCTTGCAACAGTAGCAAAGGTTTAATCATAATCAATTCCTTCATCCTGAGAGTATCCTTGAGCTACCAATTTGGCTTTATTTCTGATTATCAAGCCTTGATCATCTAGCTTGTTCCTAAAGAACCATTTGGTGCCAATAACTGGATGGCCCTTTGGTCTTGGAACCAAATCCCAGACTTTGTTCCTTTCAAATCGATCGAGTTCCTCTTGCATTGCAAGAATCCAGTTTGGATCTTGTTCTGCATCTCTTATGGATTGAGGTTCAATTTGTGATAGGAAATAAGTATGCATCTGATTTTGGTTGAGTTGATGCCTTGTTTGAACACCTGCTGAGATGTCTCCAATAACTTGGGATATTGGATGATCTCTAACTGTGATATGATCAACAGTTGGAATGGGTTCAACAAGAGTAACCTCTTAAGGGATTTGATCAGCTGTCACTTGATTTGAATTATCAGCAAGATCTTCTGGATTATCTTCTTCTTCACTATCTTCAATAGTTTGAGTTGATGGGAGTAGAGATACTTTATTTTGTAGATCCAATCCATTAATCTCTTCACATAGAGCTAGTACCTGTAAAATATATCTGGTAGAGGTGGTATTCCTCTCCTCATTTAATATGTTAGTTTCATCAAAAGAAACATGCATGGACTCTTTTATCTTAAGAGTTGATTTTTTTATAAATTCTATATGCTTTACTAGAAAGAGAGTATCCAAGGAATATACCTTCAGCAGTCTTTGCTTCAAATTTCCTTAAATATTTCTTATCATTATTATGCACATAGCATTTACAACCAAAAATTAAAATAGTTAACCTTAGGCTTTTTATTTTTAAGCAATTCATAGGGTGTTTGACCCTTAAGTTTGTGTATCAGACTCCTGTTTAACACATAATTTGTTGTGTTCACTTCCTCTGCCCAAAACGAGATTGGCAAGTAAGCATCAGCAAGCAATGTAGTTGCTGATTCAAGTAATGTTCTATTTTTCCTTTCAGCTACCCCATTTTGTTGAGGAGTTCTAGGAGCAGAGAAACATTGCATGATCCCTTCTTTTCCACAGAATTCTCTCATCAGAAGACATTCAAACTCAGTGCCATGGTCACATATGATCAATGCAACTAGAGTAGAGTACTCAATCTTGATGGACCTGAGAAAGTCTGTCCGAACACTGAAGGTGTCAGACTTGTTCCAAAGAAAGAACACCCAAGTGAATCTAGAGAAGTCATCTACAATAACTAAAGTGTAATGTTTCCCTCCTAGGCTATGTATTGCAGTGGGTCCAAAGAGATCCAAATGTAGTAAGTACAGAATCCTAGGTGAATCACTCTTGGATAAAGATTTGAAACTAATTTTGGTTTGCTTTCCTAGTTGACAAGCCCTGCAGAGTCCTTCCTTCTTTTATGAACCAGAAGGCAGTCATCTTACTAGATTGTCCTTGGAGAGCTTAGAGATAGTTCTAAGGTTAATATGTCCTAGCCTTTTATGTCATAACTGATTTGTTTTACTTATTGAATTAAATAAACACATGTTTGAATTGGCAGAATCAAAATTGACTAAATATATATTTCCTAGTCTGATACCAGATAACACATTGATGTTCTTATTATTGGTAATAAGACATAAGGAGTGATGAAAAGTTACCTGATAACCTTCATCACATAGCTGGCATATGCTGATGAGGTTGTGCTTGAGACCCTTGACATATGCTACCTCTTTGAAGGTAACTGCTCCAACTCTAATTTTTCCATATCCTTTGTCTGTCCATAGTTGGAGTCTCCAAAAATTACTTTGGGTCCAAGCTTTGCCTTGTAATTGCTTAGATTAGCCTTATTTTCTGTCATGTGCTTAGAGCAGCCACTATCCAAATACCAATGTTCCTCCATTTTTGGATAGCTTTGTACCTGCAAAACAGAAAATGGACTAGTTTTTCTTGACCCAGACTATCTTGGGTCCTTTTGTCATACCACAAAATTTTGAAATGTAAGAGATCTCAGGTTGATCCTTATAGCCTTGTGGATGATATCTCCTTAGAGGAATAATCCACTCGGTAAAGGGATTCTTAGTATGTTGAGAATGAGAATTCTTTAGAAATGCAGTATATTTTTCGTTCGATGAACTTGGATGAGTTCGTTGATCGTCGTTTGACGAATTGAAGTTATTTCGTCGAGCGCCACTCGAAGGATACTTATACTTAAAATCTGTATTCAGCATTCATCGACCACCGTTCTACGAATTCACGTGATTTCGTCGAACGCCATTCGATGAATTCTTTTGATTTCCTTTGTTCTTAACAGCCTTGCTTGAGATGTTCTTACCTACTTCTACTGCCTCTTTGCCTTTGGCAAAAATGAATTTTACTGGAGTAGATAGAGTGTCTCTCTTAAGAAGGTATGGCTCACTTGATGATGCACCCAAGCCCAGTTTGCCATTGAGTCTGGCATTTACAGTGCTTGTGATTTCCATCAGTTCGATGCTTCTCCCATTGAGGATTCTTCAGACTTTTTGTCCTTAAATAACTTGTTCTCAATGAGAACAATATGTTCTTTCGAGGGAGCCAGTTCTTTCATAAGATTGGCATTATCTACAGTCAGTTGGTTCATTTCAACCAACTTACTTCTGAGGTAAATTATCTCCTTCTCAAATTTAATCAAACCTAGACAAAGTTTCTTAAATTCACTTTTAAAATTATTTGAAGTAAAATCAAAGGTAGAGATTACCTGATCACTCTCACTGTCAGATTCTGATTCATCAGAATTATTTGTTGAGGCATTGATAGCCATCATGCAAAAACTTCTTTCATATGCATCATCTTCATCATCACTTGAGCTGGATGATGATGCATGTTCTGAATCACTGCTTGAGTCGTAGATAGCCATCATGCATAGATCCTTTTCATTTGTATCATCTTCATCTTCAGAGGAGCTGGGTGATGACTCTGACTCAGTCTCACTCCATGTCTCAGCCACAAAGCCCTTTCCCTTGTGTTTATGTTTGTGGGAGGATGGCCTGCAGGAGTGTTTCTTTTCTTTCTTTTCTTTTCTTCTGTCCTTCTTTTGATTTTCTGGACATTCAGGTAGGATGTGTCCAGGATTCTTGCAGCCAAAACAAATAATTTCTTTAGAGTGTGTTCTGCCATACCTTGGTTTCTCCTTGGATCAAAACTCCTTCTTTTTGAGGTCCTTTCTAGCCATTTTGTAGAATCTTTTGGCTAGGAGGCTCATGAACTCCATTTCTCCTGGAGCTTTGTCTTCCTCTTCTGTTGCCTGAAAATCAATGCTTCTTTCCTTTTTGGTGGCTGGAGAGGAGGTAGACTGTTCAGCTTCTCTTTACTTGATAAGCTGCTCATAGGATTTTAGTTTTCCTAATAAGGTCTCAGTAGAGATCTCATTTAGGCTTCTGGCTTCCTTGATTGGCCAGACCTTGAGTCCCATGTGCTGGGGAAGCATATTAGGATCTTATCATTTACTTCAGTGATTGAGATCACTTTATCCAAAGACTTCAGCTCATTGATGATGAGACTGAGTCTGTTATACATATCTGCAACTGTTTCAGTATCTTCCTTCTTGAAGTTCTCATATTGGGAGATGAGATGAGATCTCCTGTCCTTTCTCTCATTTGCGAATCATTCAACCATGTTGTTGAGAGAGTTCCAGATATCCCTGGCTGAGGTGCAGTCCACAACCTTCTGGAATATGTCATTAGACATAGTCTGTGCCAAGATGTTCATAGCTTTGGCATCTGCATTCCTTTGTTTCTTCTGAGCATATGTCCACTCAGGAGGTGGAACAACATTAGTGTTGGTTGCAGTTTCAGTACTTATTGTTGCTTATGGAGTAGGAGGTCCTGTCAAAATAGAATTAAAAATATCTTCATCAATAGAGTTCATATAAAGTTTGATCTTTGCTTTTCATAATGCAAACTTGTTAAGATTGCACTTTGGAGGTCTTGTGCTTGAGTAATCTTTGTCATGTGCCATTAGTTTTTAGAGAAAGAAAACTCTAGAAAAAGTTAAGATCTAATTGATCTTTGGATTCAAGTGTTAGACTATATAATCAATCAACCAACCTCTGATACCAATTGAAAGTGAGGTATTAGATCATAGACTTACTCTAGAGGGGGGGGGGGGGGGTGAATAGAGTATTAATAGTTTTAACTTATTTTATAGCGGAATTAGAATAATGATATATTTATGTGTAATTGAGTGAGTATAAAAGCAAAATAATAAACACAGCACAGTACAGAAAGAAAACACAACCACAGCAAAGACACAAGGATCTATAGTAGTTCTCCAAACAACCTGGGTACAACTACTCTTCTACCACCCTTGGTAGGAATCCACATAGGTTTTTGATCAGGTGTCTATCACCACTGAGCTTTTGATCAGGTGCTCAAACCAAACCACAGGTTTTTGATCAGGTGCCTTGCAACCAAAGGTTAACTTTTGATGGGAGTTAGAACCCTGTACAAGATGGGGTAAAAGGATAAACAAAAAGTTTATGAAGTTCTTCTCTTCTCAATAAGATATGAGAGAAGACTAGTGGACTGTTGTTGTTGTAAAGCGCCCCCTGTCTGATAGAATTTGTTGACAGTTGGTGAAGATTTCTCTTGGGTGTAGAAGATTAAGAATCAGTAGATGAAACTGAGAGAAGATTTCAGTTATTCTTAGAGAATGAAGATGCTGTTGTAGATGAAGATTTCTGTATGCCTCTAGTCTGTCTGAATATTTCACAATTATATCTTCTCTATCTGTACATACTCTTGTATATCTCTTATCTTCTCTGTTTTCTTCTCTCTACTGATTCAACCTTTTTCCTTAGATATATATTCTGATTTGAAAATTCAAATATTCTGATAAGGAATAGAATAAACTGAATTAAATCTTTCTTGGGACTGCAATGGCAACTCTGCAGAAACTTTTAATTCCTTTTCTATGAAAGTTCCCTTTTCCAAAAATATGTCAACGGCTAGATTCTCGAAAGAAGAGAATAGAATGAATATTAAAAGGGAAGCAGAAATCTTGACTTATCTGATAATGAATAAATCCAAATATATGAATAGATCCGTTGCTGGATAGTTGATCTGAGTTCAGAGAAAAGAGATAACTGATTCTTCAGAAATTGTCAAGGAATTTTGTCGAAAAGAAAGTTGAGTTCGTCGAACTGAGCATTTAGTTACTCATTCGTCGAACAGAAAGCTGAGTTCGTCGATCTCAATCAGGAGTTTGTCGAACTGAAAGATAGAATCTGCAAAACTGCTTGAAAGACTGATTTCATTGAGTTGAGGATCAAGTTCGTCGAACTGATAAACGGCGTTCGTCGAGCTCAGGAAGGAGTTCGTCGAACACAAAAAACATAGAATTTCCTAAGTTCTAGCAAACTCAGACAAGCTTAAACATTGACCCTAAGACTATACATTGGGTCAACTTGATTCCTAATCACAGATAGTGATCTTAGCCCAAATTAGTAATAGGGTTGTTCCAACACAAACCTTCACCTCAAATTTATTGTGGAGTTCTCTTGGACCTCCTTCGTTGGTTATGATAGAGAAGCCTATGTCCACTATTATGGGTTGGGCACGTAGCTGGTTATTTGGTAGCACTTATAGGTGTTAAAATGTTAATGGGATGAGTTAAAGCCGCACTTGCATCGTGTTGTATATCGCGATGATTTGAGCAATGGGCACAAGCTGAACTGAAACCGCACCTTGCAATTCAACATGTGGTTAACCATTTTGTTTGTTGATGGCTCATGGCATAGACTGATTAGGGAGAGTTTTTCTGATTGATAAATGCTCAAGCTTTAACAAAGCTTTTTATCTTAGTCTGGTGTATGTACTCCTCAAAGAGTACATTGAAAACATGCCTTGCAGACATGGAGCATGTGGTCAGGAGTGCACGTTAGTGATGAATTGAATTGATGTTATATTAGCATCATGCGATTGCTTACGCGATTATGGGGATCCTCCGGGTGAACCCTACCAGCATCATGTGCATACCTAGGTTCCCCTTTACTTAATTTTCAACATAGAAGATTGATTTTGCTTGACACCTCACCTTGAGTATAGTAGATGCACTTTCTTTATTATATTACATATTGCATGTACGGCTTGCTTGCTTGTTCATCGTGCATCGCCCATGAGCTGGCTAGAATTGCTGGTGGTGGGATCGTTATGTGGTTTATGGTCAGCTAATAGCTGAACCTCATTTACCTCTTATTTGTACATGGTGCAAGTGCTGGTGAGATGAGCGGGAAATAGCGGGCTGAAGCCCACTGCTGAGTTGGTCCATGAAGGCCAGCCTATTTTACAGCTTTACATGTATTGTCGGCTTATGTGTCGATGTACGCTTTTGAGTTAGTTACATTTCTCGAATGTAAGGCCTTAAGGCCATAACTCTTCAATGGACATTCATAAATAGGGGGACATTCTGAATTTAATGTTTAATGGAAACATTCGCTTACACATTGTTTAAACTCTCATATAGTATGTTCTTTTTATCATCTTAATAATGCCTAGCTTGTGTGTTTAATATGGCACGGGGTCCCGATCATACCTATTGTTATATTGTTTGTACTAGCAGGGTGTTAAAATTTGGATCATACTTTCAGAGCTGATCTATAGTTTATAGAGTTCGAGGTCAAATTCTTTGTAAGGGGTGGAGTGCACGTAATATGCATTCACCTAAAAATAACAACAAATTGATAAGAATGTCCACTTAGGAATGAAAAATATGCTTATTTGCGGAACCTGAGAGTTCCTTGATAGTTAGTTTGCTCTGTTTGCAGTCACTAAATTGTATGTTGCACGATTATAGGTGACTAGGAGTGGTGCGGGGCAGTCTCAACAACGTAACACTACTGAAAGTTGTGCGTCCGCTGAGGTGTCAGCGACCACTCCTTATGCGAAAATGATTAGATTTGTCACTGAAGATGTCTTCGCGATGATCAATACTTAGCCTGGACAGCTTGTGCAGCCTACTACTCCTACTTTAGATATGGCCCTAGTGACCGTTGCTGTAGTAGAACCTTCAGTGGAGCCTATGGTGTAACATAAAATTGAGCTTGTAGCTATGGGATGAGCTCTTGAACAACAACTGAAGCACATTCTGAGCTTCCATCCTCCAACCCTCTCGGGGACTGAATCCCTAATAGAGTAAGAGGATTGGCTATCAAGAATAAAAAGAACTGTAAAGGCGACATCAACGAAAGAAGCTATGATGGTCACCATAGTTGTCTTCCTTCTGGATGGAGAGGCAGTGTTTTGGTGTGAAGAATTTGAAGCGTGCAAGTTCTATGGTAGAGAAATTACAAATGTCTCAATGGCAGAAGTCTCAGAACTGTTCCTCAAGAGGTTTATCCCCTCTGCCTAGCGCATTGAGTTACAAAACTAGTTTCTGCGTTTAACTTGGAGTGATCGCTCTATAGACGATTACATGCATTAGTTCACAATACTGGGTCACTATGCGGGATCCTTGGTCGAAGAGGAGGAGACAAAGATGAATAAGTGTTGTGAAGGACTTCGCGATGAGTTGAGTCTGCTTCTGGCAGGCCTAATGACAACTGGCTTTAATTTTCTAGTACAAACTCCCAAATCTCAGGAAATAGATATGGCCAGGGTGCAGCGAATGAAATACTTCAATCCAAAGAAGTCAGAAATTCACGCACTAACCTCTTAGTCAAAGCCTAAGTTCAGAAAGAATAAGAGGATGTCTAGGTTCATGAAACCAGCTCCCTCTAATGTATCGGTAGAAACTACTGCACGGGGTCCCTTAACATGTTTCACTTGCAAAAATTTGGAGCACAAAGCCCGAGCATGTCGAAGTAGCCCCCCGAAGGCACAAAACCGAGTAGTGGACTATGCTCGTACGACAGGTTAAAATTATGTGGAGAAAGGCAAAACAGTGGAGTCTTCAATTTCCCAGCATCCTCCGACCCAACTGAGAGTCTACTTTCTTGGCCAACAGTAAGCCATCCTACAAAATGAGGTAGTTACATGTATGAATTAGAAGTTAGCTTCTACAGCTAGACGTGATTTATACTTCATGTGTGAATATACGTTTATTTGTGTGTACAATTAGGCTTTGTCCTAATTTTCCACTATCTGGTGAGAGCTCTTTTTGATAGAGCATCACACTCCTTTCTAACTAAGGACTTTGTGGTGTGAATCGGAGTGTCGCCTACCTTAGTAAATAATTGGTCTGAGGTAGTGTTGCCCATTGGATCTCTAATGAGCGCAGATTGGGAATGAAGATTTCGACTTGGGAGTGACATTACTACCGCTTGCTAAATTTAACATAATCTTAGGCATGGACTGGCCCTCGAAGCAGAGAGCATGCATAGATTGCAATCTGAAGGAGATTACATTGGGAAAGAACACCGGATATAAGATCACATTTGTTGGTATGCGAGGAGCGAGCAAGGCGCTGATGTCTGCTCTGCAAGAGCGAGTAAGGAAAGGTGCAGAGTTGTTCTTCACTTTGTTGGAGGCTTCCGAGCCTAAGCCCTATTTTAAGTTATGTCCTGGTAGTAGATGAATATGCTGGCATGTTTCCAATTGAACTCCAAGCGGCTCTGCCTTAGTGAGAGAGTGATTTCTGTATTGAGTTGGTTTCAGATGCTAAGCATGTGTCACACTCACAGTACCAAATTGCACAAAAGGAATTGGCAGAACTAAAAGTTCAAGAAATGCTAGAGAAAGTCTATGTGTGTCCAAGTTCATCTCCATGTAGTGCACCAATCCTCTTTGTGAAAAAGAAGGATGGGATATTGCGGCTATGCATCGATTATCGAGAACTGAATAACCTGACAGAAAATAACTGTTATTCGATTCTGAGAATTGATCACTTGTTCATCCAACTGGTTGTGTCGATGGTGTATTCAAAACTAGTCATAAGGTCTAGTTATTACCAGATGATTATAAGGAAATGTGATATTCTAGAAACGGCGTTCAGTAACCGTTACGGGCACTATAAGTTCACTGTTATGCCTTTTGGTCTCTCCAATGCACCGTCGATATTAATGGACTTGATGAATTGAATGTTCCGAGGGTACTTGGACTAGTTTGTGATCATATTCATCAATGATATATTAGTATACTCTCAGTCTAATGAAGAACATGCAGAGCATCTGCTCGTAGTTGTGAGCACATTGAGGAGGAGTCAGTTAAATAGCAAGTTCTCCAAATGTGAGTTTTGGCTACCGTTAGTGACATTCCTTGGTCATGTTGTTAGTGATGAGGGAATCGTTGTCGATCCATTGAAGATAGTGGCAATTCGAGAGTGTCCTGTATTGAAAAATGTAGCGGAACTTCGATGTTTCATAGGACTTGCCGGCTACTATAGACGCTTCATGGAGAACATTTAAAGGATTGCAATACCTCTCACTATGTTGACTAGGAAAGATCAGAAGTTTGCATGGTCACCTGAGTTCGCACGAGCTTTTGAGGAGGTGAAGAGCCATCTGACCATGGCGCCCATCTTATGATCACCATGTGGTATGGAAGGCTACAAAATATATAGCAATGCCTCGAGGAGCTACTTGGGTTACATCCTGGACAAATTCAGAAATCAGATTGCTTTTGGCTCACATCAGTTGAAGGTACATGAGAGGAACCACCAGGTCCATGATTTGGAGTTAGCGATCGTGGTATTTTTCCCTTAAGCTATGTCGACATTTCTTATATGGTGTAAAGATCGTCATCTTTACGGACTATAAGAGCCTAAAATATCTATTAAATCAGAAGGAGTTGAATATATGGCAGAGGAAGTGGATGGAGTTCCTTGGGGACTACACCTCAGATATTCGTGTTGAGTTTGATCGACATCTTTACGAACTCACTCGGCAGACGTGTTGAGTTTGTACCTAAAATATCTATTTATGTGTTAAGTAAATTGGATTTTGATGCACGATGAGCGTCTGATCGTGATCTAGAGTCCTTGGAGATCTCTTGTGTTGATAGGAGAGTGTCTACTTCAGCATGCTTGAACTGGAAGGAGGTTCAATATGACCTTGCCGAGGGAATTCAATGAGCATTAAAGCTAGATGAAAGCATGAAGCGCTATAAAGCGGAGACAGTTGATGGGTCTAACACTGAATTATCCTTCAAAGATGGTCTTATATGGAAGAATACTAGACGGTGCATCCCAAATGTTGCCAAATTATGGGAATAATTGATGTACGAGCCTCACATTACCAAGTACTCAATCCACTCAGGGAGCACAAAGATGTACATGGACATGAAGAAACTCTTTTGGTGGCCGGGTACGAAGAAAGAAATTGCTCTCTACGTGGCCAAGTGTCATACTTGCGTATTGGTGAATGCTGAATGTCAAAGACGTAGTGGGTTTTTAAAGTCTTTGTCGATTTAGGAATGGAAGTTCGGAGATATTTAAATGGATTTTGTGCACAGATAGACGAGGTCGCGACATGGAATTGACGCCATTTAGGAGGTCGTAGATCATTTGATGAAATAATCGCACTTCATTCTGAACCAAAAGGATGATTCCGTGGAAAAATTAGACAAACTATACGTTGATAATATCGTACGATTGCATGGAGTTCCCCGTAGCATCGTAAGTGAGCGAGATGAGCATTTGACATCAAATGACTGGAGGCTGATTCACCGGCTTTTGGGTACCAAGTTAAAACTTAGCACGACCTTCCACCCACAATCGGATGGGCAGAACGAGAGGACCAATAGGATAATGGAAGATATGCTCTAGATGTGCGCCTTCGATTTTGGAAAGAGATAGGAGGAACACCCTATATGATTGAATTTGCCTACAACAACCACTACCAGACGAGTATTAAAATGGCACTCTTCGATGCCCTTTATGGTAGAAAGTCTCATACACCATTGTCTTGGGCGGAAATAGGCGACACAAAGTTGTTGAAACGTAATGATGTGGATGAAGCAAATACATCAATCCAGGCAATACGATAGCGATTGCTAATTGTGCAGGATAGGCAGGCAAAATATTACAATGCAAATCACTGAATCATTGAGTTCATTATTGGCGACTGGCTTTACTTGAAGATCAACCCATTCAAAAGAGTATTGAGGATCCGACGCTTGAAAAATCTAAGTCCAAGGTACGTAGGACCGTTTGAGTTCTTGGAGGCATTAGTGAAGCTGCCTACCTGTTTGCTCTATCTACAGAGCTAAGTGGTTTGCATTATTTCATATTTCGGTGTTGATAAAGGCTGTGAAAGAGCCTACTCTTATTATTGTGGTCGAAGAAGTGTCGGTGGATGGTGGGCTAGTGATGAAGTCAAGCCCATTTGCATCGAAGACACATAATTCAAACAATTGCAGAACAAATCTATCAAGATCGTAAAGGTCTGTTAAGATAATTGTGGGAGAGAGGATCTCTCTTGGGAAATAGAGCAAACAATGCTTGCGGAGTGCCCCGAGCTATTTCTCTCAGGTATAATTTAAATTTGAACTTTACTTTTGAAATTTTGGGACGAAATTCTTTTAAGGAAGGTGGAGTTGTAACACCTCATTTTCCCAATGGTAGAAAGAAAATAATTATAAGCTGGACTAAAGAAGTGCACAACAAATATCGACTAGAGGACTAGTCAACAGAGCACAACTTCTGCAAGTGTCAACTAGTCTTTTAGTCGATAAGGGCAGCGTGCCATTGAGAGGTCTCAACGATATGGGCTATAGAAGTGTATCGTCGAGAGCTCTCGACAACACATACTATAGCAGTGTATCATCGAGAGGTCTCGACGATGCAGGCTAAGCTGTATGTTGTCGAGAGGTCTCAATAACATAGGCTAAATTGTGTGTCATCGAGAGGTCTCGAAGACACAGACAGAGCGGCGGGTTTTGCCTGTTTCATTTTTCATGGGCCACAATCGTCTATCTTCGTGTGGGTTTTAAACCTAATAGTGGGGTCATGGTCCGTGTTATATAAAGTCACATGGAGAAAGTGTTTAGGATCACTATTCAGCCAACTCTCTCTCTCTCTCCAAGATTGAGACAGAAGAAAATTATGGACGAGGAGAAGGACTCATTCAACCATTGCTGGAGCTTCGGTGCTCCAAATCACAGACCGTTTCCAGATCCAGAGAGAATCCTGGCGTGGTTGTTTTCATCCGACTAAAATCTTGGATTCTTATGGCGCCAAAAAGACAGACAAGGGTATCGAAGGTTCCTCCCGGTCTTGGGACGTGTTTGGTCCTCTCATTCTTTTTATATGTTTGCGTAAGGTTGTCTCTTTCCCTGATTAGTGAAGTGTAGGACCTCCTTTAGTTCTTTGGGACTCTGGGATGATTGTGTCTATCCCCGACATATATTGTATGTCGAAATCTGGTAGATGTGTAGAATTAGGCATTGTGTGTGTAGCCTACCCGTGGCCGTAGGCCTGAATAGGTAATGCTTAATTTGTAACGTTGCATTTAGGTTAAGCCTAGTATGCGTGTCGGAGAATGACTCCGCGAAATTTGTCATCGCGTTACGGGAATTGATTTTGTGTATCTTGGAATGCCTAACGGAAGCCCCATGGTTGTGTGTGGTTGAACGCAAACCTTCACTAGAAATTCATTGTGGATTTGTCTTGGACCTCCTTTGTTGGTTGGGATAGCGAAGCCTATGTACACTGTAAGGCCCCTGAATATTTGGCTATTATTTAGAAATATATTGATGACATCATAATGATGAAGAATGTTACGTTAGTGCGGAGTTAATGGTGCGCCGCCGATTGTGCATTTTTGCGTCCGTTCGGTCAAGTCGGCCAAATTTTGAAACTTCCCAAAATTGGAAAAATTTTCGTTAGGAAATTAGTTTATTTAACTTTAGAAAGGTTGTTAAATTTTCGTGGCGTTCCGAGCAATATTAGAGCCTCGGTGAATCTTCAAAGAATTGTATATTTAACATTCGCCGTAAACTTCGGAAATTAATATCTAGAGAACAGTACGTTGAATTTTGGTTTGGACTTCGCCGTTGGATTAGTAGTGTCGGCGTTCGCCTTTGGTGCGATTTTCGTCGGGTTTGACGTTTGTTTAGTTTTTGGTATTTATATAATATTATTATGTATTTACTATTATACTTATTTATATATATAAAGAATCGTATATTTACTATTACTATTATTTTTAACGTGAATGACAAGATGAATAATTTTCGTTGAAAAAAAATCTTTGGGTAAATACTCATTTATGTATAAATTTCGTTGAAGGAGGTCTCGATTCGTGGAATGGTATTTTTTATTTTATATAGATATATATATATATATATATATATATATATATATATATATATATATATATATATATATATATATATATATATATATATATATATATATATATAAGTAAAACTTCTCTTCCTCCCGTGAAAATCTTATTTCTCTTCTTCCCGACCTTTTTGCGAACCGGAAGCGGAGACGATGTTTTTCGTGAGCCTTCGGATTGCCGCCACAGGAGCTCCGGTGCACGAAATCTTTGCTGGAGTATAGATCTGGAAAGCTCTCGCCGAGATCTTCGCGTGTGCGGTAAGTATTTCTAGTTTCGTGGATTTTCGTTCATGAAGATTATAGCCCTAATCTTCCTTTCGTCCGAAAAAGTATCAGAAACACTTCTTCGAAGTCTTCTAGCGGTCGATCTGCGACGTGGAGCGCGTCGGAGGCCGTCTTCTTTGAAACGTTTGAGGCAAGTGGTGGATCTTTCCCCCTTATCACGATTATTATTGTTTATTTACCAAATCTTTAATTCCTATTTTTATCAAGAGTATTGTGTTGAAAATGTTGAACTGTGGAGTTGGTGGTCTAGGAGGTGATCGCGCGGTTTGGTATAACCCCACGATCTTGCTGTACAACCCCGTATTCGCCGAGTGGGTCCAAGGGGCCCCATGGGCCAAGTGGCAGGGCAAGGAGCGGAATAAGGAGTCCAAGAGACCTTTGGGCGGGTGAGGCCCGCACTCACGGACCACTCGCATAGGCACCATGGCAGATAGGCGAGAGCCGCAAGGTCTCGCCCCTCAAGCGAGTCGAACACATGGCGAGTGACGACCTCATAAATCATTCGCCCGGCGAACCATGATGAACATGGAGCCTGGCGAGCGGTGCCTTCAAGGACCACTCGCCCAGAGAGCTTTGGGGGGAAAATTACCTAGATACCCCTTGTGGGCTGCCAATAGCCCATCAGAACAACGGAGTTAGGTTGTTAGCAGACCAATTTGGGGTGCGATTAGTAAAACCAAAAGGCGGATTTATGCTATTTGCAGTCCAAGTCTAGAAAATATATAAATAGACCCTTAAGGGCACCTTGGAGGAGATCAGATCTTTTGAGCTCTCTCCTCCAGGAAACTTTCAGAGTTGGCTGCTAGTGCCCTCCAAGGTGTCCGGCTGAGCATTGGTTTGGGAGGGGAAGCTTTCTAAGATCTTCTGGGTGTGTGCGGACCTCCTCGCTACAGCCTTGGGTCTATTCCAGATTTTTCATCTTCGGTCAGGAGAGTTTAGTGAAGGAGAAGTAGGCGCGGGCTACACCCCCTGTGGGTCTGAACTCAGAGACCGGTTGACGGTTTCAACATTTTTGGTTCGGTGAGCGTGGACTGTAGCCTGTGCAAGAAAATCCCAAGTTGAGCTCGATGACAGGAGATGGAGGAAATGGTTCCGATCCAGACCACTCGCAGCCACCGGCATCAATAGAGTGGCTGGAGATGTTCGAGAAGTTCAAGCGAGAGGTCATGCAGACCATGCAGGTAGCTCTCGCCGGAAGAAGCGAATGCGAGACTCCCGTGGTCCCGATGGTTCCACCCTAACAGATTGGCGAGAATGCTCCGGGCCAGCGGCTTGGGAAGGAGGTCGCGGCAGAAGCGAGTGCGTGAGATCTCCCCGGGCGGCAGCTGTTCAGCTGCCCAGCGAGTACGGAGGTGTGCGAGCTGACTCCGTGCGAGAGGACCACTCGCCGAGCAGGGGAAGGGAGTCCCTTCTGTGAGTTGTTCCTCTCGGCTCCAGTGCCAGAGGGGTTCAGAGGGCCGGAGATGTCCTACTATACCGGAAAAGATGACCCAGTCCTACACCTGCAGTGGTTCGAGGACATGGTCTCGATCCTCCCGATGACAGATGTCTTCCAGTGTCGACTCTTTGCCACCACTCCGAAGGAGAAGGCGAGGGACTAGTTCCACCAGCTCCCAGTAGGTTCCATCTACACCTTCGAGGAATTGCGCCAGAGCTTCAGGTTGTGCTTCTCAACGTCAAAAAAGAGGAAGAAGGATGCGGAGGCACTCTTTAAGATCAAGCAGGGGGAGTCGTTGGCCCATTATGTGGATAGGTTCCAAGAAGAGGTCCTGCAAGTCCAGGAGGTGTCGGGGTTCACCCTCCAGCTAGCCTTCATATTGGGGTTGCGGAAGGGGTTCTTCAAGATGGACCTGAAGCGGAAGGCCCCTCTATCCTTTGAGGATCTGATGGAGCGGGCAACAGAGGAGATCGAGGGAGAGGCCGCCAACCCTGAGTTTGCAAGGAGGTTGGCAATGCTGAGCGAGCCAGAGGAGAGGCACCAGGAGCGAAGAAGAAGGGAAGAACCCAGAGGTCAGGGGTTTCGGGGGCAGCAGCGGGATTGGGTGTATCAGGAGCCCAATAACCAGCTGGCTTGGAGGCCCCAAGAAGGACCGCCGAGAGGTCAGGAAAGAGATCACCAACGAAGGGGGGAGGGGAGGGTCAATCATCCTGGATGGAGGCAAGGTCCCAGACCACCTCACCCCCCTCGAGAGCAAGCCATGGCGGTAGGCCGAGGAAGAGGTGTAACACCCTGCCAGTACAAAAAGTATAACAGCAGGTCCGGCCGGGACCCCACGCCATACAAACCACACTAGCTAGGAGTTAAAAGGTGATAACCAGAAAAGTAACAACTAACGAGAGTACAAAACGTAAGCGGAAGCATTAATTAAACCATTCAAATAGACATGTCCACTATCATAGGAATGAATCCAGAAATAAGAGTTACGGCCTTAGGGCCTTACATCAAATCAATGTACAAAACTCCAAAAAGCATACATCGGCACGCAGGCCGGCAATACATGAGAAAACAGGAAAAAGGCTGGCCTTCGAGGGCCAACTCAGCAAAAGGACAGCAAAAGGACCAACGCCCGCTATTTCCCGCTAGGCTCACCTGCACCTGCATAAGAACATTCCACCAAGCGGTGGTAAACAAAGCAACGGTCAGCACAGCTGACCAAATTATAACGACCCCACCCCTTTCCCGGGGTGGCGGAGATTCTACCCTGCAAGTAAGCCGTACTAGCACAAGTACTAATCTAAAGAGAGTGCAACTACACAAGGTGAGGTTTCAAGCACAATCAATCTTCTAGGTTGAGCATCAAAAAGAAGGGAACCTAGGTATGCACATGATGTTGGTTGGGTTCACCCGAAGGTTTCCCACAACCGCCTAAGCAAATCGCATGAGGCTAAACATAACATCAAATTCACAACACTCCACCCTAAGGGTCACCACCTTAGGTGGGAAACAAGAGCTTTTGGTCGGTCTAGGTATGACACCTTCCACGACCTCTCCCATGATCACACGGCCTTCATGAGGAAGGGACCTCTCGCCGATCTGCATGGAAACGGGTTCGGTTCAGCTTTGCCCGTGCTCTAATCGTCGCGATCTATCGCACGACGCGGGTACGGCTTCACCTCGGCCCGTAAGGGTTTAGCACTTTCAAGTGCTACACAAAAATATACGCTACGCACCTAACCCCTTCACAAGGATCTAGGCTTCGCGAATTCTCAACAAGGGAGGTACATACGCTCCGCATCAATAACGTGGTGAAGGTTTGCCTTCATCCAAAACTCAAAGCATGGGGCTTTCGTAGGGATCTTCACAAGACGCCTACACTTAACTCCCGCAATACTATAGGTGAGTTCACGGAGTCATTCTCCGGCACGCATTCTAGGTCTAACCTAAATGCAACGTCGCAAATCAAGCATCACCGATTCGGGCTCACGGCCACGAATAGGCTTCACACAAAATGCCTAAATCCGCACGACTACCGGATTTTCTACATGCAATATGCCGGGGACGGACACAATCTACCCGGAGTCCCGAAGGACTTGAGGAAATCCTACACTTCACCCATTTGGTGAAAGAGATACCTCATGCAAGCAAAGAAAGAGGAATAAATGGACAAATACAAGTCCAAAGTTCGGGAGGAAGAATCGTTACCCTAGACGTGTTCCTCTTCGCCATGGATCCGAGATTCTACGCGGAGGGAAAGAACCGCACCGGGCTGCACTCTCCGGATCTGGAAACGGCTCGCGAAACGGAGCTCCGGAGCTCCGTCAATGGCGAAATCTCCTCTTCTTCTTCCTTGCCCCCTTCTTCTTCCTCTAGCCTAGGAGAGAGAAACACTATGAAATAATGAGGGTTTAATCCCTCTCCAAAGCCCTAAGACCCCCCCAGCATCAAATCCCAGCCGTTGGATCGAATTCCAAGAAATTTGATCGGTCGGATCCTCTTCTCCGCTCAAAATCGCGGAACAGAATAAACAGGGCGCACGATCACAGGCGCACGGTCAGTGGTCGTGCGCGACGAGGGCAATGGTCGTGCGCACTATCCGGGACAGAACTCTGAATTCTTGCGAATAAGCGCACGATCGCTGGCGCACGATCACTGGTCGTGCGCGAAGAGGGAAATGGTCGTGCGCACTGTCCGAGACAGAACTCGATTCTCTTCTGAATTAACGCACGATCGCTGGCACACGATCACTGGTCGTGCGCGATGAGGCCACTGATCGTGCGCTAAGAGCAGACAGGGAAAATTCTAGCCTGCTTCACGTGCCGCACTACCACTCCGCCTACTTCGCGGAACTACCAGACTTGGGGTGTTACAAGAGGAGGAAGAGGAAGAGGTGGAAGAGGGAGCAGGGTGGCATTGCCTTACTGTGACTTTCATCAGGAAGAAGGTCACGCAACGGCCACCTGGCCGAAATTTCTGGAGTTGAGGGGGAAAGGCCAGCAGCAGTAGCAGCCTATGAGAATCAAAGAGGTGCTACCAGGAGATGAAGATGATAGATGCGAAGACAGGACAGACATGGGAGGCAGGGGAGGGGTCGGAGTGATCCACGGTGGGGTAGGAATAGAAGCGACAAAACAAGAGAAGCTTCCAGGCGATGTTCAAGAGGAGCGTCACATCGACCTCCCAAACCCCACCCCCTTCGGAGAAGATCACCTTCTCGGTGGAGGACATGCCATACCTTGAAGACCCATTCTGTGACGCCTTTGTGATCCAGGCGGCAATTGAAAACTTCACCGTCTCCCGAATCTTGGTCGACAACGGGTGTTTGGTAAATGTTATCTTCAAGAAGGCCTTTGACACGCTGGAAGTGGAAGCGAAGAGAGTGCAAGCCTCAGATGGACCACTGTTTGGGTTCTCATGGGAGAGGAATGAAGTTGAAGGAGGAGTCGGCCTCCAGGTGACGTTGGGAGGGGTCCCCAGGAACTGCCGGTTCGTCATTGTGGACGCTCCGAGCAGCTACATGCCATATTTGGCACCCTCTCATCAGCACCTTCTGGTGTGTCCCCTCGTCCTTCCATCAATGCTTGAAGTTCCACAGCGGAGGAGTTTAGGTCCGGATCCGGGGATATGTAAAGGTGGCGAGGCAGTGTTATGTAACTGCCGTCAACACTATCTCTTGGATTGCGGAGGCAAAAAAGATGGATAGGGAGATGAAGTGGCCGGAGGGTCCAGGTGGAGAAAGGAAGGAAGGAGAAGGAGAGAGCAGCATCCCAGGAGAGGAGAAGGAAGTTGCTCCGGAGGAGCATGACGAGCCGATGGAGGAGGAGGCTCCGGAGGAAGAGAAGACCCTGCCCGAGGGGAGGGAGGAGAAGAGTAGATGGGAAGAGCCGGCCTGTCTTGAGGCGGCTGAAGAAGTGTTCGAGATGGAGGTCACCACCAAAGGGAGAAGAGTGGAAAATGTGCGGATCAGCAGGGGTCTTGGCTCGGAGGACAGGAAGAGGATGTTGGAATGCATCCAGAGGAACGTGGACATCTTTGTATGGAGCACGACGGACATGCCAGGCATCGATGCAGACGTGGCTTGCCACCGCCTGAACCTTGAGCCCGGAGCCCGCCCTATCAGGCAGAAGAGGAGGGCCATCGCTGACAAGCTGGAGGAGGCGATTCACGAGGAGGTGGAGAAGCTCCTCGAGGCAGGTTTCGTATCAGAGATCCAGTATTTGGGCCGGGTATCTAATGTCGTTATGGTAAAGAAAGGCGATGGTCATTGGCGTATGTGTATTGATTTCTCTTTATTAAACAAAGCTTGCCCTAAGGATTGTTATCCTCTGCCTCAAATTGACGCGCTGGTTGACTCAGCCGTCGGTTTTTCTGTAATGTCTTTCTTAGATGCTTTTTAGGTTATCATCAAATTAGGATGCACCCCCCGGACGTCAAGGACGTCTCCTTCATCACAAGGGAAGGGTGTTATAACTATAAGATGATGTCGTTTGGGCTAAAGAATGCAGGGGCAACTTACCAATGAATGATGGACCGAGTCTTCCGGTAGCAAAGAGGGAGAAACTTTGAGGTTTATGTAGTGACCTCATGGTCAAAAGTAAGAGCCAAACCCCCTGAAATGCGTATTCGGAGCCAGCAAGGGGAAGTTTATAGGACATCTCCTTACCCCAGTGGGGGTAGAGCCGAATCCGGACAAGGTCAAAGCCATAATGGAGTTGAAATCGCCGCGAAATGCTAAGGAAGTTCAACGTTAACTGGAAGCTCCCGGGGTTGAGTAGGTTTCTCTCCCATGTCGGAGAGAAATGCTCCCCCTTATTCAAGGTGTTACGTGGTAACCAGAAGTTCGAATGGACGAGGGAATGTGAGGAGGCCTTCCAGGCCCTGAAGAGCCTGCTCACCAAGGCTCCGCTACTCCAAGGTCCAAAGGAGGGAGAAAATCTATCCTTGTATCTAGGGGTCGGGGTTGAAGCCGTAGTTTCCGTCTTGGTACGGGAAGAGGGCAAGAAGCAGCTGCTCGTTTACTATGTAAGCAGGGTTTTGAAGAAGGCGGAACTCCGATACCAGATTTTGGAGTAGCTGGCCTTCGCTCTGGTTATCTCGGCCAGGAAGCTCAGGCCGTATTTCCAGGCCCACTCGATCCGGGTAGTGACTGACCACCCCTTTGCAAAATATTTGAGGGGGTAGAGCACTCGGGGAGGCTCGCAAAATGGTCGGTGGAGTTGAGTGAGTTCGATATCTTCTTTGTTCCCCGATTAACGATGAAGGCTGATGAGTCTTGTTTATACAGTGATTTCCGGCCTCATTTGGGTTTGTTTTAGTGTCATTGCACTTCATTTGCTGTTCATATACGCTTATATTGATAGCATGGCGTTTCTGCGCCTTTTGTGCAATCCTTCCCCCTTTGTGGCATATTTTTCCTATATATTACTGTATGCCTGTGTTATGGATCCAGTGGTGTGCGCGGATCGGGGTTAGTTGTACTTTTCCTGCAGGTCCTGGGATCGTGTGCACGTTCGGGTTGGTGCGGGGCGATTTTTGGCCTAAAAAGCCTTTGATCGTGCGCATTCCTTCACGCACGATCAGGCGCGCGACCATTGGTCGTGCGTTGATTCCCGGCCCAGATCGAGATCGGTGCGAAGGTATGCGCACGATCATAGGCATTTCTTCGCGCACGACCATTGGTCGTGCGCCCCTGACCGTGCGTTGTTTTCTATCTTTTTCTTTGCTACAGGTTGACTGCGCACGATCACAGGCATTCCTTCGTGCACGACCATTGGTCGTGCGCCACTGATCGTGCGCAGTACTTATTCTGCTCCATATTTAAGCCGCTGTTCCGCGATTTTAGGTATTCTGGACAGTTTTAGGCGCGATTTCTGCGCGCGACTCCACCGTTCCACCTCTCCAAGGTCCCTCCTTCCATTCCTCCCCTTGGGAAAGCTTCTTCCATCGATCCTAAGCTCCACCAAGGGTTCCGGAAGCTTTCCCCGCCATCTACAGCAAGCATTTCAAGCTGCGGCATCTCCATTGGGCCAAGGGGAAGAGATCCAGCTCTGAGAAGAAGACGGATGATGGTTGGAGGTAGTGACAGCCTCTGAACCCCGGAAGCAACCAAGGACTGAGCTCGGAGGAGGCTTGACAACCCCCCATTCCGACCAAGATCTACGGCGAGGCTTCTCATCTCGTGGTTTCCTCTACCCTCTCTCTTTTGGAAATGTACGCTTAACTTTTGTATTGAACTAGTGTGATTTCTATTTGTCTATGAATGAAATACACTCTTGTTTTATCTTTCACTTGATGCTTTGCTGTGATGCGCTCCGCCCCCGCTCCATGTCCACACACACATTCTAGCTAGCCATCTAGCAAATGCTAGTGGTGACTTTGGCGAAGAGGTGAATACTACCCTCACAAAACCCCGCACTGTGGCCATTTCACCCGCTTACCGAAGCGCGGCATCGCGGTCGCTGCACTCACCCCCACTTTGCGAAGAGGTGTGTGCGACCCTCACCCGTCATAGTTACTTTCCATCCACGCACCTTCCGAAGCACTGCATCGCGGCAATTGCATCCATCCCGCCTTGCGAAGCGGAGTTTTGACCCGCATCTCATTTCTGTGTAGTAACTTAGGACGCCAATCACAACGCCCTTGTTTTTACTTTCTTTTACTCGTCGTAACAATCGACTCATCACGCATTTCGTTCACGAGAACCTGCATTCCTTGAGAGGCGATATTCGGGGAAGCTATTCCCAATTTTATTACTTTACAGCGACCGGTGCACTTGCCGAACACGCATCAAGTTTTTGGCGCCGTTGCCGGGGAATGCAGGCGTGATGAGATGTTGTTTGTGAGTCGATTATTTTCGAGTGAGTCTTTTATTCTTTTTAATTTATTCCTTTTCATTCTATTTTCTTCTTCTATATCATGTGGGCGCATTTGAATATCCGATGTCGTTGGTGTGGGGACACATCCCACGCTAGTGATAGGTGTCCCAAGGAGTATGGTGTTGTTCAGAAACCGTGCGGAGCCCATAAGTCTTTTGGCTACTCTACTGCACCTTCGTTATCGCACCTTTACACGGCTGCCGCACCTTTTGTGCCGGCAAAGCCGACAAAGCAGTGCCTATTTTGCAAAAGTAGAGAGCACGCCTTGAAGGACTGTGCTGCTTATCTTCGCGAATTGGCGGATGACGATGAGCTGGATATCCGGATCGTCCCATCTTCAAATTCTGTGAGCACATCTTCTTCCTCTGATTACGTGTCACTTCCACCTTCACCTTTTGAATGCTTTGGAATAGACACGTACGTCAGTGTCCCTCATGACTCCGTTTCTGATGCGACACCTCATACTTCTTCGGTTCATGTACCACTTTGCGTGGATTTGTGCCCTTGTGTGGAGAGTGAGCCCGAACTCTTAAAAAGCACGTCTTCTCCCACTACAAACGAAACCACATCTATTTCTGATATTATCATTGAGGTCACTTTGCAGGATGTTGAAGGGCTGCACAATGTTGTGCCCACTCTCATGGAGGAGGACTGATGAGCGAAACCATGCTTGCAAACGATAACGGCAAGTATACCGTATCGAATGTAGTATAGGTTATAAAAACCAAGGTCGTATAAAAATCCGGGCGTGTTGATTACTCTTACTCAAGACGATCTCTATTGTTCTATCAAATGAAACTTTTGAATCGATTGTAATAAGAAAAGGAACTCGACTAAAAGATTATAGCTAATAAAAAAAAGAGAGAAGGACAACTAGAAGAAGGGATGAATAAAAACAACAAATTTTATTAATTCATGAAAAAGAGATTACAACTATTGGAAGAGGACTTACAAATGCAAAAAAAAAAAAGTAAAGCTAGATTACTCAAACAAAGGAGGAATAACGCAGAAAATGGAGGCTTGGACTCCAAAAATTCGTCCCCAAACATCTGGAAAAGCTCCCTTTAAATAGCTGAATTTTTGGTGTTACACGCCCTTGGTCACGCCCGTGACCAAGGGCGTGTAAGGGGCGTGATCGAAGCAGCAGCGGAGAGGGCGCCTTCTGGAGTAATTACGAGCGTTTCGGCCGTGTCACGCCCTAGGTCACGCCCGTGACCTGGGGCGTGTAATCTTGAAATCTGGCTGCTGGCGGGAAAATATGGCGGGAAGAAGCGCGGGGCGAGTCACGCCCGTGACCTGATGTCACGCCCTTGGTCACGCCCGTGACCTAGGGCGTGTAATTTTAATTGACGTGTCAGCGTGCTCCTGATGCTTGTGGCGGGTCGTGGCCGTGACATTGGGTCACGCCCTTGGTCACGCCCGTGACCTGGGGCGTGTACTTGGCGAAATCTTCACAGAGCGTCCCCTGAGTGGCAGAAGCAGGTCTGGAGTATTTCGTAGGTTACACGCCCATGGTCACGCCCGTGACCTGGGGCGTGTAATTTTAACTTTTTGCTCGAAACAGCCCAGAAAACCTGAAAACACAAAATAAACTTAAGTTAGCTTATGAAATAACAATGGAAGGATTTATATGATAAAATTCCATAAAATAACATAATTTTATATAAAAAACATAATAAACCTAAACTAAAAGATGAGTAAATAAATTACTCATCAAATACCCCCATACTTGCTCATTGCTCGTCCCGAGCAATCCATTTTTCACAAGGGTGAGAAAAATTAATGCAAGATAGAATGTGAAGACTAGAGAGTAAAATGCGAAGTATTATGCTGGCATGTGTAGATATTTTAGTAAAAAGATGTTCTTGGCATAAATGCTAATTTATGAAATACTTCAAAAATGCGTTATAATTATTTATCATTATTTTAAAAATGAGTCGACGGTCAATCAAAAAGTTATGTGAAGGGAAAAAATAGCGTGATTGCTGAGATTTAAATTACTAGATGTAAACGTTCGGGGTGGCCTCCAAAGAAATCCATCAATGTCGACGGCCATAGGCTTGCCCGTTTGCACTTTCTCCACTACACTTCGAACAAAATCGACTCTATGGATCTTTAGGACTTAAATAGGGTACATTTTTAAGGCTTGGGTTTAAGGGTGAGGTAACAATGATAAACATGAAGGCGCATTCCACTTAAACAAAATTTTTGAGCTAAAAGAAAATGATTGCCACCATAAAATAATGAAGCTTTACCCCCATACTTGTATTTTTTCAAAGGGGGAAACACTCTCATACTCATTTATTTAAATCATGAATCTTCATAATTGGGATCATTCCAAGTATGCATGTACATACCTAGGCCACATATCATTATGAGATTATTACTTTTTGAGATTTAAACATTTTTTTTTTGAATTGATACCCATAATTGTCTTTTTTCATAGAATCGTACCCAAATTTTTTTTCATTTTAGCTCAAAATCTCAAAGTGTTTATTTGGGTTTTGGGCTTTTTAGCTTGGGTGCCGAAATGAGGAGGGTGGATCAAATAAAGGTGTAAGGCTCAAATTTGTGTGAACAATGGTGGTAAATCTAGGTTGGGTGCAAAGGCTCAAACTATCCAAAGAAAGGCCTAAATCATTTCTGTAAAGTTAATTTGTCTAAAGTGCAAATGCTTTGAAAATAGCTTGGGGCAAGTTCTAGACATCGAGAAAGGACACCCTTTTGTTCAATTCGAGTAATAGTTTTTAACAATCTTCTACACACTCACCAAAACTACTTTTGGATAAGACCGGATTCGAATTTAAAAGTAAAATAAATTATTACAACGCAAATTAATAAAACATAATTTTAGATCTATGCCAAGAATTTAATTTTACACCAAAACTACTTAAGACAAGCATAAGACTAGGAGCACTACATGAGTCAACAATTTTACTCAAAAGTTTCAAAAACTATTCTAGCACAAAATTATTTTTAGTTCATATGAAAAACAGTCTACTTAGAACTTACAATTTAGCAAGTGAGAGTTTTGATGAATAAAAAGAACATTTTCTAATAGATTTTTTTTTGTTCTTGGATTTTTATCAAATGAAACTTTTGAATCGATTGTAATAAGAAAAGGAACTCGACTAAAAGATTATCGCTAATAAAAAAAAAAGAGAAGGACAACTAGAAGAAGGGATGAATAAAAACAACAAATTTTATTAATTCATGAAAAAGAGATTACAACTATTGGAAGAGGACTTACAAATGCAAAAAAAAAGTAAAGCTAGATTACTCAAACAAAGGAGGAATAACGCAGAAAATGGAGGCTTGGACTCCAAAAATTCGTCCCCAAACATCTGGAAAAGCTCCCTTTAAATAGCTGAATTTTTGGTGTTACACGCCCTTGGTCACGCCCGTGACCAAGGGCGTGTAAGGGGCGTGATCGAAGCAGCAGCGGAGAGGGCGCCTTCTGGAGTAATTACGAGCGTTTCGGCCGTGTCACGCCCTAGGTCACGCCCGTGACCTGGGGCGTGTAATCTTGAAATCTTGCTGCTGGCGGGAAAATATGGCGGGAAGAAGCGCGGGGCGAGTCACGCCCGTGACCTGATGTCACGCCCTTGGTCACGCCCGTGACCTAGGGCGTGTAATTTTAATTGACGTGTCAGCGTGCTCCTGATGCTGGATTCTCCAGTCTTGAGAGGTGGTCGGCCGCCAAATTCTCCGCTCCTTTCTTGTCTCGGATCTCCAAATCGAATTCTTGCAAGAGTAGGATCCATCTTAATAGTCGGGGCTTGGCATCCCCTTTATCTAGCAAGTACCGGAGTGCGGAGTGATCTGTAAAAACAATAATTTTTGATAGCGTTATGTACGAACGAAATTTATCAAAAGCAAAAACGATCGCTAGAAGTTCTTTTTCCGTCGTAGTATAATTAGCATGGGCGGATGTAAGCGTTTTGCTTGCGTAATAAATTGGGTGAAAGTATTTATTCACCCTTTGGCCCAAGACCGCACCTACGGCAAAATCGCTTGCATCGCACATGATTTCGAACGGAAGAGACCAATCTGGTGAAATTAAAATAGGCGATTTGATAAGTTCGTTTTTAATTTTTATGAACGCCTTAGAACATTCTTCATCAAAGATAAACGTGGTTTCTTTTTCTAAAAGATGTGTTAACGGTTTTGTAATTTTTGAAAAATCTTTAATAGACCGTCTATAGAAACCTGCATGTCCTAAAAAACTCCTAATAGATTTAATATTAGTAGGCGGTGGGAGTTTTTCTATAACTTCGATCTTGGCCCTATCGACCTCAATCCCTTTACTAGAAACCTTATGTCCGAGGACTAATCCCTCACGGACCATAAAATGGAACATCTCCCAGTTGAGTACCAGATTCGTGTCTTCGCAGCGTTGAAGAACACGGTGAAGATTTTTTAGACAATTTTTAAAGGAATCGCCATAAACTGAAAAATCGTCCATGAAAACTTCCATGACGTCCTCAACTAATTCATTAAAAATTGCCAGCATACATCTTTGAAATGTAGCTGGCGCATTGCAAAGCCCAAACGGCATTCTTCGGTATGCGAAGGTGCCGAACGGACAAGTGAAGGTGGTTTTCTCTTGGTCTTCGGGCGCAATTGGGATTTGGAAATATCCCGAAAGACCATCAAGAAAACAATAGTGCGAGTGACCGGATAAACGTTCTAGAATTTGGTCAATGAAGGGCAACGGAAAATGATCCTTGCGGGTAGCATCATTTAATTTCCTATAATCGATGCATACCCGCCAACCCGTAACAGTACGGGTTGGGATTAACTCGTTATTTTCGTTTTCAACTACTGTGATTCCGCCCTTCTTAGGCACGACTTGCACCGGGCTAACCCAAGTGCTATCAGAAATTGGCTAAATAATTCCCGCGTCTAATAATTTTATAATTTCGGCCTTAACGACGTCCTTCATATTAGGATTCAAGCGTCGTTGAGGCTGAATAGTGCCGCGAGAATTATTTTCAAGATTTATTTTATGCGTGCAGAATGAGGGATTTATACCCTTTATATCAGAGATTTGCCACGCAATTGCGTGACGGTGGTTATTTAAAATTTTAATTAATTCGGAAATTTCCGAATCATTAAGCGCAGAAGAAATAATTACGGGTAATTTTGAATTTTCTTCTAAAAATACATATTTTAGATGATCCGGTAGTTGTTTTAATTCTAGACTCGGCGGCTCTTCATAAGATGTTTTGATTTTAAAAATATTTAAATTTTTTTGTTCAAAATTTTCCTGCCGGGTTGTTTCTTCAAGACATAATAAAGTTTGTAACTCCGGATTTTCATAAAAAAGGGAATTTATTTTCGCAAGAGTTGATAAGTCTTCTTCAAAATTTGATTCTAAAATAAAACAAGAATCATCGCTAGTGATTGCATTTCTCATTGATTGATTAACATTGAAAATAACTTCTTCTCCAACTCGCAGGAGAAGTTTTCCGTTACTTACATCTATTATAGCTCGAGAGCGGTGGCTAGGAAAGGTCGGCCAAGTGTTAGGGGTACTTCGACGTCTTCTTCAATATCGAGGATGACAAAGTCTACCGGGAAGATAAACTTATCAACCTTTACTAGCACATCTTCAATGACCCCTATTGGGTATTTAACTGATCGATCCGCTAGTTGGATGCTTATATTAGTTGGGCTTGGGTTTCCCAAACCAAGTTTTTGAAATAACGCAAAAGGCATTAAATTTATACTAGCTCCTAAATCGGCCAAGGCGTGCTTGATTGATAAATTACCAAACATACACGGGATGGAGAACCGTCCCGGGTCGTTCAATTTTTGTGGTAATTTATTTAATAAAGCCGCCGAACACTCTGCGTTTAAAGAAATACGCGAAAAATTTTCTAGTTTCTTTTTATTTGAAAGTAATTCTTTTAAAAATTTTGCGTACTTTGGCATTTGAGCAATTGCTTCGCAGAATGGTACATTTATTTGGATTTGTTTTAAAATTTCAATAAATTTTTTATATTGCTCCTCATTGCGCTCATCTTTTAATTTCGAAGGATAAGGAATAGAGGGATTTTTAAATATGCGCGGAGCTAAAGCAGCAGACGGTAAAGCAGGTGAAGAAATAACTTGCGGGGGCGAGGATGAAACATTTACCTCGGTCTCGACCAATTTCGAAGAAGTTACCTCCTTTCCGTTGCGGAGTGTGATCGCGTTAGCGCTCTCCCACGGATTGGGCTCAGTGTTGCCCGGAAGTGTTCCTTGCTGGCGTTCAGAGAACATTTTTGCGAGCTGTCCAATCTGATTTTCTAAATTTTTGACCGACCCGGTGAGATTTCGGATATTGGTCTCATTGGAGGCAATGTACTTTGTGAAGACCTCTTCAAGCGGAGAGGGCTTGTGTGGTGGTGGTGGTGGAGCAAATCCGGGGGGATTTACTTGTGGGGGGCGTTGAGCATTATTGGGGTTGCTCCATAAAAAATTTGGGTGGTTCCTTAAACCCGGATTATAACTATTGTTAAACGGAAGATTATTATTCGGGTTATAAGGAGGGCGATAAGAGTTCCCCATATAATCAACTTGCTCAGGAATAAAATTATTATTAAAATTATTAAAGTTATTATTGTTAGCCCAATTTGTGGCAGAGGAAGCAGTCATCTCCGCCACATAATGTTTTGTGAGCATTTCTACTTGTTGCGCTAAGTTAGGGGTGGCCTCGACTTCAAAAAGTCCGGTCGGCTTATTAGGGCGCGACCGTGGCGCATTCCACTGATAGGCATTCATGGCCATCTCCTCAAAAAGCTCTTGAGCAGCTTCGGGGGTTTTATTATTAAGAGTTCCCCCTGCGGCCGCATCAATCATCTGCCTCGTTTGGAGATTTAAACCATTGTAGAAAGTTTGAATTTGTTGCCACAAAGGAAGGGCATGATGAGGACATCTCCGCAATAATTCCTTGAAGCGCTCCCATGTGTCGTAGAGAGACTCCGAGTCTACTTGCGTAAAAGAGAGAATGTCCGTACGTAATTTGGCGGATTTTGCCGGAGGAAAATATTTTGTTAAAAATTTCTCCGTCATTTCGGCCCATGTAGTGATGGAACCTCTAGGAAGAGATCCCAACCACTGCTTAGCCTTAGTCCGCAAAGAAAAAGGAAATAAGCATAAACGGATGGCATCATCGGTGACACCATTTATCTTAAATGTATCGCAAATTTCCAAAAAATTAAGTAAATGTAAATTAGGATCTTCATCTGGTAAACCATCGAAAACGACGGTTTGTTGTACCATCTGAATGATGCTCGTTTTAATTTCAAAATTATTATTTGCCACAGCCGGGCGAATAATACTAGATTGTGTACCCTCCCAATTCGGTCTCGCATAATAGGACATGGTCCGTAGCGGAGCCTCATTATGGATGGGATCACCCATTATTTCCTCGTTAGTTTCTCCGACCGACTCTTCGCGAATTATAGGCAGATCACTAAATCGGAGACGCCGCCGTAACGTGCGCTCGATTTCCGGATCAAATCCAAATTCAAAATTAGCTGGAGAGTTGTGTCGGGTCATAAACCAAGAAGAAAAGAAAAGAGAGGAAGAGGTGAGAGAGAAGAACAAAGCAAAAATTTAGATAAATATATTTATTATATATTAAATTTTTTTTATAAATTTTTTTTTATTTTATTAGGTGATTTAAAATTAGTCCTGGACTTCCCAAGATCTACCAGGTGAAGGGCTTGCAAGGTACTAGAGGCTATGATGGGAATTCAAGCCCAAAGCGTCCTTTCCAGGAATATAGTTACACCTTGAATGATAGAAAGAAAAAAAAATAATAATAAGAGAAGAAAAGAAGCGATAAAACCAATAGATATTCTCTTTCGAAATATCAACTCAGATCCCCGGCAACGGCGCCAAAAACTTGATGAGCGAAACCATGCTTGCAAACGATAACGACAAGTATACCGTATCGAATGTAGTATAGGTTATAAAAACCAAGGTCGTATAAAAATCCGGGCGTGTTGATTACTCTTACTAAAGACGATCTCTATTGTTCTATCAAATGAAACTTTTGAATCGATTGTAATAAGAAAAGGAACTCGACTAAAAGATTATAGCTAATAAAAAAAAGAGAGAAGGACAACTAGAAGAAGGGATGAATAAAAACAACAAATTTTATTAATTCATGAAAAAGAGATTACAACTATTGGAAGAGGACTTACAAATGCAAAAAAAAGTAAAGCTAGATTACTCAAACAAAGGAGGAATAACGCAGAAAATGGAGGCTTGGACTCCAAAAATTCGTCCCCAAACATCTGGAAAAGCTCCCTTTAAATAGCTGAATTTTTGGTGTTACACGCCCTTGGTCACGCCCGTGACCAAGGGCGTGTAAGGGGCGTGATCGAAGCAGCAGCGGAGAGGGCGCCTTCTGGAGTAATTACGAGCGTTTCGGCCGTGTCACGCCCTAGGTCACGCCCGTGACCTGGGGCGTGTAATCTTGAAATCTGGCTGCTGGCGGGAAAATATGGAGGGAAGAAGCGCGGGGCGAGTCACGCCCGTGACCTGATGTCACGCCCTTGGTCACGCCCGTGACCTAGGGCGTGTAATTTTAATTGACGTGTCAGCGTGCTCCTGATGCCTGTGGCGGGTCGTGGCCGTGACATTGGGTCACGCCCTTGGTCACGCCCGTGACCTGGGGCGTGTACTTGGCGAAATCTTCACAGAGCGTCCCCAGAGTGGCAGAAGCAGGTCTGGAGTATTTCGTAGGTTACACGCCCATGGTCACGCCCGTGACCTAGGGTGTGTAATTTTAACTTTTTGCTCGAAACAGCCCAGAAAACCTGAAAACACAAAATAAACTTAAGTTAGCTTATGAAATAACAATGGAAGGATTTATATGATAAAATTCCATAAAATAACATAATTTTATATAAAAAACATAATAAACCTAAACTAAAAGATGAGTAAATAAATTACTCATCAAGGACAGCCTCGATTATGCTGAAGCAACCGTTTCGGTCCAGTGCGAGGAAGTCCAAATTATAGAGGAGGCCATTGCGTGCGCTGTTGAGTCTAATGAAGTCGTCGATGATCTCATCAGTTTATTATTGCCGCAACACATGGGGGATGAAGTCGGGATTATCCCCTCAGATGAGATTTCTTTTAGTTTATCTTCCAATTTATTTCCTGACCCCCTTTCTTTATGTACAAGGATGCAGGATGCCCCTCCTCCAGTTGATCAGACCTTATGCATGGAGGAGCTGAAAGCCTGGCGGGATGAGGAAGATATAGTGAAGGAACATCTTGTGTCCTCATCTTCGTTGGTGCTTCCCCTTGAGGATTGGTTACAAGGGGGCAAGCGGTTTTTCTTTGAAGATGTAATACTGGAGGAGAAGAAGAGAGCGAAAAAGGAGGAGATTTGGGGTTGGAGGCTGAGCATCTTACTTGTTTTCCACCCCTACTACAGAATCTTCAGACCTTTTTCTTCTATCTGCGGTTACTATTTTAAATCAACGTATAGTTGATTCCTCCATATGGTTGTGTAATAATAATTAGGATCTTTTGACTTTTGCTTGTTTGTGGACTTTATAAACTGCTTTAATACAGGTATTTGGTCCACCTTTAAGGACGTTAAACAAAAGGGCTCTTGGGAGATAACCCATTTGGGACCATTTGGTTCCGTTCTTTCTTGTTATCTTTTTTGCTATATTTTTGTTGTGCTTGGGATCTCTTCAATCGCAGGTCCGCATCTATTGGAGCACGGCGGGATCACCGCCTTCTGAACAAAATGCCATATCTTCTGGTATGCTCATTTCTGAGCATGGGGTAATCTCTCATCCTAGCCTTCTTAAGCTTATGCCGCTATCGAACATGCTTTTTGCTTAGTGTAAGTCTGGGGGAGTGAGAGTTAGCGTTACCTCGTGCACATGCACAGCATACTAGGATTTACACTGTGTTATATTGTAGTATTGTTCATCTCATGGCACACCACGACACCCACGTGAGCGCACTTAACTGTAGGCGCGCGACGAGTCTAACTCGTCTCGGTTGTGTGAATGGGAAATCACGGTGCTCGGTTAGGATTGCGAGACGAAGTACTTTGTTGACTCCTGTAGTGCTCCTAGTCGAGTGCTCATGTCTCGTAGGAATTCGTGTAGATTCAATTTCTTTTTATGCTTTTAGTTTATATTTTTTTACTAGCGTAAATATTGTTTACTTCACTCAAAATTTGGTGAATCCGGCGTGAATCAAATGGTAGCATAGGAATGTGTGTAGACGTTCATTAGTCTCGTGTTGCCCGAGTCGGGAGGAAGGATTATCTTTCTCGGTGGCTAGAACTCGCCCCAAGCGATTCTTGAAGCATGGGTATACGGTTAGTCAATTGCGTGAATGTGATATTGGCCATCATTTTGGCCCGGTTGAGCCTTTGCACCCTTTCCTATCGATATATCCTCGTTAGCCCAATTGTGCCTACCCGTTCTTTGATTCAGCCCCACTTTTATCGCACCAAAGCCCAAAACCAATCCTAGTCACACACCCAAATCTGAGCTTTAGCTGTTTATTATTTTTATGAGTTGGGTTGTTGATGTGGTGATATGTTTGTGAAGTTGTGGATGTGTCTTATTGTTTATTTGCTGAAAATGATAAGAAAAGAAAAAAAATGAAAAAAAAGGAGAAAAGAAGTGAGAAGAAAAGAAAAAGATCTGAGTTTGAATGAAAAATTCATTCGTATAAGTATAAGTTTGGGAGTAGGCGGTGCACGCACCCATGTTGTTAAGTCCAAGTCTGGGGGTGTAGTGTACCCGCATGTTTGTGTGGTGATGAGGATAGTTTTCTGTGCTAGCTCATTTGGGTTTAGTGTCTGAGCCGTCGCTTTTATCTTTGTTTACCTCACCTAAACCCAAGCCTCACCTCAAACCTAAAGTCCTATTGATTCACGCATTTGAGTCATACCAGTGCCGTGGAGAGAGTGCGAACGGGCAAGCCTATGGTCACGGACATTGATGGATTTCAATGGAGTTGTCCCGAGTCCCGATCTTTGGCAACGCTCGCCTCAGCGTTCAGTTTACTTTATTCCTATGTACGACCTTATGATTCACCGTGATTCACTTTTTGAGTAAACGTAATATATAAATACGCTCCTCGAAAATTATAAACTAATATGTATAATTAGAAATTTTGTCTATTAAATTTCTATGCACATGCGTATGAGACTTCGCATATTAATCCGCCCTTGCAATTTTTAACCCAGCTATGTCTTTTCTCGCTCCGCCGGATTTGTTTGCTCGGGACGCGCAAACAGGTAAGTCTGGGGGTGTGATGAGTCTTGTTTATACAGTGATTTCCGGTCTCATTTGGGTTTGTTTTAGTGTCATTGCACTTCATTTGCTGTTCATATATGCTTATATTGATAGCATGGCGTTTCTGCGCCTTTTGTGCAATCCTTCCCCCTTTGTGGCATATTTTTCATATAAATTACTGTATGCCTGTGTTATGGATCCGGTGGTGTGCGCGGATCGGGGTTAGTTGTACTTTTCCTGTAGGTCCTGGGATCGTGTGCACGTTCGGGTTAGTGCGGGGCGATTTTTGGCCTAAAAAGCCTCTGATCGTGCGCATTCCTTCGCGCACGATCAGGCGCACGACCATTGGTCGTGCGTTAATTCCCGGCCCAGATCGAGATCGGTGCAAAGGTATGCGATCATAGGCATTTCTTCGCGCACGACCATTGGTCGTGCGCCCCTGACCGTGCGTTGTTTTCTATCTTTTTCTTTGCTACAGGTTGACTGCGCACGATCACAGGCATTCCTTCGCGCACGACCATTGGTCGTGCGCCACTGATCATGCGCAGTACTTATTCTGCTCCATATTTAAGCCGCTGTTCCGCGATTTTAGGTATTCTGGACAGTTTTAGGCGCGATTTCTGCGCGCGACTCCGCCGTTCCACCTCTCCAAGGTCCCTCCTTCCATTCCTCCCCTTGGGAAAGCTTCTTCCATCGATCCTAAGCTCCACCAAGGGTTCCGGAAGCTTTCCCCGCCATCTACAGCAAGCATTTCAAGCTGCGGCATCTCCATTGGGCCAAGGGGAAGAGATCCAGCTCTGAGAAGAAGACGGATGATGGTTGGAGGTAGTGACAGCCTCTGAACCCCGGAAGCAACCAAGGACTGAGCTCGGAGGAGGCTTGACAATCCCCCATTCCGACCAAGATCTACGGAGAGGCTTCTCATCTCGTGGTTTCCTCTACCCTCTCTCTTTTGGAAATGTACGCTTAACTTTGTATTGAACTAGTGTGATTTCTATTTGTCTATGAATGAAATACACTCTTGTTTTATCTTTCACTTGATGCTTTGTTGTGATGCACTCTGCCCCCGCTCCATGTCCACACACACATTCCAGCTAGCCATCTAGCAAATGCTAGTGGTGACTTTGGCGAAGAGGTGAATACGACCCTCACAAAACCCCGCACTGTGGCCATTTCACCCGCTTACCGAAGCGCGGCATCGCGGCCGCTGCACTCACCCCCACTTTGCGATGAGGTGTGTGCGACCCTCACCCGTCATAGTTACTTTCTGTCCACGCGCCTTCCGAAGCACGGCATCGCGGCCGTTGCATCCATCCCGCCTTGCGAAGTGGAGTTTTGACCCGCATCTCATTTCTGTGTAGTAACTTAGGACGCCAATCACAACGCCCTTGTTTTTACTTTCTTTTACTCGTCGTAACAATCGACTCATCACGCATTTCATTCACCAGAACCTGCATTCCTTGAGAGACGATATTCGGGGAAGCTATTCCCTATTTTATTACTTGACAGCGACCGGTGCACTTGCCGAACACGCATCAAAGGCTCAAGCGGTTGCGGATTTCATGGCAGACTATGTAATCGAAATGGAGGAAGAACAAGCTCTTCGTCACATCCCTTGGAAGATGTTGGTCGATGGGGCGTCAGGCAGGAATTTCGTAGGAGGAGGGGTAGAACTGGAGAGCCCTCATGGGATGAAAATTGAGTAAACGCTGGTAATACACTTTCCCATCACCAACAACCAGGCGGAATACGATGCATAATCGCCAGCCTACGCCTGGCTCAGGAGTTGGGGGTTCACGACATGGAAGTCCTCACGGATTCGATGGTGATAGCCTCGCAAATCAAGGGTGAGTTCGAGGCAAGGGAGCCCACACTGATGAGATATTTGGCCAAAGTAAGGGGTCTCATAGGTGCGTTCAGGACCTCTCCATCAGGCACATACCAAGGGAAGAAAGCGTCCAGGTAGATTGGCTGGCCAAGTCCGGCCCTCGGGCTGGAGGGACCTTGACAGATCTATTTCTCCCTTCGATTGAGGAAGGGGAGCTCATGGACATAGAACATCGCCGCTCGTTGAAGGACCCTTTCATGACCTTTCTGGCAACAGGATAGTTTCCAGAAGAGGTCCCAGATCAAAGACGCTTTCGGCATAAGTCCGCCTACTACGTGCTTCATGAAGGGGATTTGTACCGGAAGACCCTCTCCGGACTCTTGGCGTGATGAGTCTCGGAAGAAGAAGCCCCGAGGGTCCTGGAGGAGGTTCATTCAGGCGAATGTGGCAGTCACTCGGGGAGCAGGACAATGGAAGCAAGGATAATGAGGCAGGGATACTTCTGGCCGACCCTGAGCTGGGATGCGGCGGCATTCGCCAAATAATGTTGAAAGTGCCAGCTGTTCGCCCCACTTCAACTTTTTCCGGCTCAGAGGTTAAGGAGCATCACCGCACCCTGGCCCTTCGCCATATGGGGGATTGATCTGGTAGGACCTTTCCCCCAGGCCAGCGGGCAAAGAAGATTTCTCTTGGTTATGATTGATTACTTTTCAAAATGGTTGTAGGTCAAGGATTTGGCAAAGGTCACCTCCCAGGTGGTCCACAACTTCATATGGGGAGAGATTATCTGTCGACATGGGCTCCCTCAAGCCATAGTCACAGATAACGGTCCGCAGTTCGCCAGCGAGGAATTCATCAGCTTCTGCAGCCAGCTGGGGATAGACCTCAGGTTCGCATCCATCCATCACCCCAGGAGCAACGGGTAGGTGGAGGCAGCAAACAAGGTCATAGTGAACCTGCTCAAGAAAAAGGTGGAGAACTTGAAGGGTAATTGGGTGGAGCAACTCCCCTCGGTCCTATGGGCTCTGAGGACTACCCCCAACACCGCCACTGGTGAGACCCCCTTCAAGCTCTCTCATGGTTGAGAGGCCGTCATTCCCGTGGAATTTGAAGTCAAGACGCCGCGGGTAAGGGCCGTCTATGATGGTGATGAAGAATGGAGGATAGGAAACGAGGAGGATCTGCAACTCTCCTTGGATCTGATCGAGGAAGTCCGATATCTAGCCGCCATTCGACAAGAAGAAGTAAAGAGGCGGATGGCCAAATACTTCGACAAGCACGTCAGGATCAAGAAATTCGAGAAGGGGGAACTCATGTTGAAAAAGGTCGATGCGGCCAGAAGGTCAGTCGCGGTGGGGAAGCTCAATCCCAATTGGGAGGTCCCCTATGTCATAGAAGAAGCATTGAAGTCAGGGGGTACCGCCTCCAAAATGTGGAGGGCGAGTCCCTCAATCGCACGTGGAGTGGTGATGACTTAAAGCGTTTCAACCCCTAATTCCATGTAATGTGAATACTTTGCGTTACAACTTGATTTTTATACATGTGTGTGGTATGAATGATTTGCAAGATGATGGTAGAAAGTTCCAAAGGTTGGCCCCGAGCAGACCCGCTGTCCAGGCTCTTACCAAGATGGCAGGGCTAAAGGCTCACTCGGTGGCAGGTTCCAAAAGTTCCAAGGGTTGGCCCAGAGCAGACCCGCTGTCCAGGCTCTCACCAAGATGGCAGGGCCGAAAGCTCACTCGGTGGTAGGTTCCAAAAGTTCCAAAGGTTGGCACCAAGCTGACCCGCTATCCAGGCTCTCACCAAGCTGGCAGGGCCGAAGGCTCACTCGATGGCAGGTTCTAAAAGTTCCAAGGGTTGGCCCCGAGCAGACCCGCTGTCCAGGCTCTCACCAAGCTGGCAGGGCCGAAGGCTCACTCGGTGGCAGGGTCCAAAAGTTCCAAAGGTTGGCCAACGAGCAGACCCGTTGTCCAGGCTCTCACCTAGCTGGCAGGGCCGAAGGCTCACTCGATGGCAGGTTCCAAAAGTTCCAAAGGTTGGACACGAGCAGACCAGCTGTCCAGGCTCTCACCAAGCTGGCAAGGCCGCAGGCTCACTCGGTAGCAGGTTCCAAAAGTTCCAAGGGTTGTCCACGAGCAGACCCACTGTCGAGGCTCTCACCAAGATGGCAGGGGCAAAGGCTCACTCGGTGGCAGGTTCCAAAAGTTCTAAGGGTTGGCCCCGAGCAGACCAGCTATCCAGGCTCTCACCAAGCAGGCAGGGCCGAATGCTCACTCGGTGGCAGGTTCCAAAATTTCCAAAGGTTTTCCCCGAGCAGACCCGCTGTCCAGGCTCCCACCAAGCTGGCAGGGCCGAAGGCTCACTCGGTGGCAGGTTCCAAAAGTTCCAAGGGTTGGCCCGAGCAGACCCGCTGTCCAGGCTCTCACCAAGCTGGCAGGGCTGAAGGCTCACTCGGTGGCAGGTTCCAAATGTTCTAAAGGTTGGCCCCGAGCAGACCCGCTGTCTAGGCTCTCACCTAGCTGGTAGGGCCGAAGGCTCACTCGGTGGCAGGTTCCAAAAGTTCCAAAGGTTGGCCCCGAGCAGACCCGCTGTCCAGGCTCTCACCAAGCAGGCAGGGCCGAAGGCTCACTCGGTGGCAGGTTCCAAAAGTTCCAAGGGTTGTCCACGAGCAGACCCGCTGTCCAAGCTCTCACCAAGCTGGCGGCCGAAGGCTCACTCGGTGGCAGGTTCCAAAAGATCAAAGGGTTGGCCCCGAGCAGACCAGCTTTCCAAGCTCTCACCAAGCTGGCAGGGCTGAAGGCTCAGTCGGTGGCAGGTTCCAAAAGTTCCAAAGGTTATCCCCGAGCAGACTCGCTGTCCAGGCTCCCACCAAGCTGGCACGGCTGAATGCTCATTCGGTGGAGGGTTCCAAAAGTTCCAAAGGTTGGCACCGAGCAGACCCGCTGTCCAGGATCTCACCAAGCTGGCAGGGCCGAAGGCTCACTCGGTGGCAGATTCCAAAAGTTCCAAGGGTTGGCCCCGAGCAGACCTGCTGTCCAGGCTCTCACCAAGCTTCCAGGGCCAAAGGCTCACTCGGTGGCAGGTTCCAAATGTTCCAATGGTTGTCCCCGAGCAGACCCACTGTTCAGGCTCTCACCTAGCTGGCAGGGCCGAAGGCTCACTCGGTGGTAGGTTCCAAAAGTTCCAAGGGTTGGCCCCGAGCAAACCCGCTGTGCAGGCTCTCACTGAGCTGGCGGGGCCGAAGGATCATTCGGTGGCAGGTTCCAAAGGTTGGCCCCGAGCAGACACGCTGTCCAGGCTCTCACCAAGCTGGCAGGGCCGAAGGATCACTCGGTGGCAAGTTCCAAAAGTTCCAAGTGTTGGCCCTGAGCAGACCCGCTGTCCAGGCTCTCACCAAGCTGGCAGGGCCGAAGGCTCACTCGGTGGCAGGTTCCAAAAGTTCCAAGGGTTGGCCTCGAGCAGACCCGCTGTCTAGGCTCTCACCAAGCTGGCAGGTCTGAAGGCTCACTCGGAGGCAGGTTCTAAAAGTTCCAAAGGTTGGCCCCGAGCAGACCCCCTGTCCAGGCTCTCATCAAGATGGTAGGGCCGAAGGCTCACTCGGTGGCAGTTTCCAAAAGTTCCAAAGGATGGCCCCGAGCAGACCCGCTGTCCAGGCTCTCACTTAGATGACAGGGCTGAAGGCTCACTCAATGGCGGGTTCCAAAGGCTCGAAGGTTAGCCCATGGAAAGGAAAGGTTATAAATGAAGGACCTAAGGAGGAAGATTATCACAGGGAACAACCCTATCACTGATTTGGGCCAGGACCACTATCTGTTGACTAAGACTAAGTTGACCCCATTACATAGCCTAAAGGGTCACAGTTTTAGGCTGTTGAGTCAGCTAGAACTCAAGGAAAAGCTAAGGTTCTACGTTCGACGAATCGCTTTCTGCGTTTGACGAACGGCTTACACGATGCGTTCGACGAATTGCTCTCTGCGTTCGACGAACGGCTTACACCCTGCGTTCGACGAACGCCTCGCCTCAGTCTCAGCGGTCGACGATCTTCAATCTCAGTGTCTCGGCGGCTCAGCGGCTCAGCGGTCGACGATCTGTCTCGGCAGTCAACGGACCTGCTCCGTCTCAGCGGTCGACAAATTCGCCAAATCTCAGCAGTCGACGAATTCGCCAAATCTCAGCGGTCGACGAAATTCATTCGCAGCTCGACGAAGTCAATTCTTCCAGCCCTACTTAGCAGCTTATTCTTGAATTTGGCTAATTCCATTCTGCGCTCGATGAATCAGTTACAGATGTTCGGATCGGCGAGATCCAACATACTGTTCATCGAACTCAGTTCTCATAAGGTAAGTCTTGGTACAAAAGTGGCGAGTGATGTCCATCACAAGGATCACTCGCCCGCGAATGGGTTATACGAGAAAGGCATTCGCTGGACGAATGCACGTCGAAACGCTAGCAGTCTCTAGGGGCACGGGAAGTATGAGAGATGAAGTGGGTTCACGCCACAGTTTTGCCCCTGGCAGAAATCAATAAAATCGTCTAAATCTTAAGGGCATGTGCGTATGCAAAAAGGGTTGCGTCTGCGGGGCACGCCTACGTGGCAGAATCATCTCGGTCATGGCCTAAGGATAGCGGCCATCAGCACTAAAGCAAGTATGAAATGCGAGTGCGAACACGATAATTTGAGAAACATGCAAAATGGGCACACGAGTGTGCGAGCTGTCAGGGGACGATTGCGAGAAGTATAATAAAAGAGATGCGTAGTAACTAAGGTCACTAACGGCAACAAAAGCATTACTTTCTATTTCATCATGAAATTACAAGAAGCTCCCGCCTTACATCAAAATAGAAATAACATTTCAAGGGTCACCGGCATCGTCGTCAGAATACCCGCTGCACGGAGAGGAGAGGCCTCCAAGATCTCGCCCGTCTCTAACCTCCTCCATGGCATCGATAGGTGCAATGAGCTCAGGAAGTACGTGACAGGCCAGGATCCTCTCCCCTTCTTCGTTTAGAAGGCCGGCCCTCCACAACACATCTAGCGTATGCTCTGCCGCTCCCTGGGCCATTCTCTGCATCAACCCTTCAAACTCGGCGTTGGAGTAAAGTTGCCGAGTTTCCCTCTCCGCGGGAGGTGGCCGAGCGGCAGCATCTCGCAACCCCCAGTTCTCGGCCTCTAGTGCCAGATTTTGCTCCTCTAGGATGCAAGACCGAACGAGTAAGGTATCGTAGTTGGCTACGTCCTGCAAGTAAAAAGAAGGTTAGCGCGCGGGAATGGAAAAAAAATAGAGCTAGAACTCAAAGGCCCCAGAAGAGGAGTGGGTTACCTCTCGGCTCGGGCGGCTGGCGAGAAGGGCCTCAGTAGCGGCCAGTTGTTGCTTTGCTGTCGTGTCCTCGGAGGCTGCAATAGAGCGGGTCTTCTTGACCTCTATGATGTTTCACGCGAGTGTCAGACCCCGGCAAGAGGACATGTGGGTAAACTCATGGGCCCGCATCATAGCCCTCGCTGCCTCGTGCGCGAGAGTCTGAGTAGACTCGGTGTCATAGATGGAGGTGCCCTCGCGGCTATAAAGCGCATATGAGAGGCCATAAGCATGGCCGCTGGTGGTCTCCTTCTCCGTCCAAGATGGAGTAAGGGTGGAAAGGGAGACCCGGATGGCCCGCCGGTCCCAGTTAACGAGGGGCTTGCGGGCGAGATCGGCGTACTTCTCGCTGAGAGGAAAGTTCTGGTGACCTCTCGGCATGGGCCCCGAAGAAGTTGCCGCTAGCGCGGCGGCAGGATGGACGGCAAATACCCTCTCCACGAAAGCACTCGAGCGCGGGACATCCTCCACAACCGCTTTGCCCTTATCGGCAGTGAAGGGTTTTGACCGCTTGGCGGAAGGGCTCGAAGCCGCGTCAGGCTTTCGCTTCGGCTTCAGCTTTTGCCCGCTGGACTTTGCGGGAGGTGGGTTCTCGTGGCATGCTGTGGCAGCAGACTGCGCGGGGGCGAGGGCGTCGGCAGGAGGGACCCCCATATTTGCATTTGGCGGATGAAGGGGGAGGCTCTGAACCCCTGCGTTCAAAAGGTCAGTTAAAATAAGCGGAAGCGAACGTAGAAGTAGCGAGAGCTCAGGTCGAAGTGCCCCAACTTACCTTCTCCCGGCGGTACCACCGGCAGCGAGCTCACATGCTTTCGCAAGTGCACGACGTCCATGTCGTGCTTCAATAAGAAGGCGTGGAGCTTAGCCTCAAACCCTCCCAGCGTTGGAGGCCGGAAGGTCGACTCGTCCTCTTGCACGGGTGCGAGTGGCACGTTGCCGGACTTAACCGTGACAAAGATAAACCACCGAACCTAGTAATGGTTCTTATTGCCGGTACCGATCACGTTGAGGGGGCTCTGCCTAGAGAAGAACGCCACTCCGCGAGTCGCCCTGAAGGTAAAGAGCTTCTGGAAGACCAGAAGCGAGAACTCAATCCCTTCCTCGCGCAGATAATAGGCGAATGCCACCAGCATGGCGATAGAGTTGGGATTGAGCTGCGCGGGAACCACCCCGAAGTAGAGCAGGGTCATGCGCACCTCTGGCCACAGCAGGAGGCGGAGCCCTACCTCAAAGTGTTCACGGGGGATTGCGAGTGTGTCGGGCGAGAACTGATTAATGCGATCCCGGCTCCCCGGGAGGCGCCCGACGAAACCCAGCGGAACGAAATCCACGATAGCCTGATTGAAATCCCCCTCCGAGAGGTTGCAGGTGTCGAAGTCTCGGTTGGAGAAGACCTGGGTACAGTTAGCCCTACCATCCGCTTCTTTCGGCATCGTGGAGGAACAAAATGATAACGCGAGAGCAAAAGAGTAGAGAGAAGGGCGAGTGATATCGCGAGAGAAAAAGAGTAGAGGGAGATGAAAGCGCAGTAATGACGGTGGTTGGGTGAACTATTTATAGAAAAGAGGAGGAAAATGTTTGAAATCATTTGCGCGATGGGTGCGGATAGCTGCCGCGACGTCCTAGCGCCTCGGGGTCTGAACCACCCATCGGATCCCAGGCGCTTATAGAAGGCGAGAGCGGTACAAGAGATCTCTCCTACAAATGCAAAGCAAATAGCACAACAAGAGCAAGAGCACTCGCAAGACAACATTCAGGAAAATAGCGGAAAGCAAGATATATACATACAAACGCACAATCAAGTAATAGTTCGCGAGACAAAAAGGGTCTCGCCTTGGTCCGGCACGAAAAAGAAAAAGGAAATAAAGAGGAAGAAATAGCAAGGGGACAAGAGAGTGCAGGGAGCGAGAGCCAGTTGGCTTAGTACTGATCCCACTGCCATCGGCCCTGACCTCGCCTCCCTGTCCTAGAAGGCACTCGCGGGTAGTGAAATGCGCTGACTGCTGTCAGCTCTTGGCTGATCAAGCGCATTAGATCCCTAGCCCGCACAATGTGCCTCCTAGGCAAGGCCTCCTCGCACCGGCCTCCCTGGCGCTCCATCTCCCCGACCAGGTGTCTGTAGTCTCGCTCGAGGGCGCTAATCCGACGCTCGAAGGCCGCCCGGTGCTCCTCTGTCAGGTTGGCTTGGTCTCGCTGCATCCAGATCAGCTTGCCGAGGATCTCTGTCACCCGTTCCTTTATAGTACGAGCATCCTCATGGTCGTCAAGGAATTTAGAGAGGTCGCTGGGGAGGGGGGAGGCGTGATCAGCCTCTCCTCCTCTGAAGGATCGGTGATCGGGATCTGGCAAAATCCTGCAAAAATAGAGATTAGATCTCTCTCAGATACAAAACGCAAGTTCTGCGGAAGGAGACAACCAACCCGGTACGTATTCTTTGACGGGAGACCGGCGAGAGGTGTCAGGCTATCCTGCGAATGGTTGGCACGGGAGGTGAATAGATTTTCCCTTCCCGGGGCAGTGCGTCTGATCAGCCGCGGCGGAAGTAACGGCTGGATCCGCAGCAAGAGACTCAGTCCCGGGACTCTTCCTCGCCGGATGTTCCTGTCTGGGCAGGGGGACTCTTGGTAGCATCCGGTACAGTAGAAGTGCGGAAGGGAGGAGGCAAACCCGTAGTCCCGAAGGTCCCAAAGGTAGGGGCTGCGAGAGCCTGAGTCAGAAGAGTTGCGAGAAGAGAAAAAAGCGAACGAGGGGGGGGGGGGGGGGGGCAGCAGCATGCTCACTAAGCGAGGACAGGGCTCCTCCAGAGGTGCCGAGAAGGGCGGGATCCTGGGTCGGAGAGGCATTCTCAAGAGCAGGAGGAGGAATTGCAGCACTCGCCTGATTGAGCCCAAGGCCACCCTTGGTTGTCGACAGATCCTGCGAATGGTAAGATAGGCGGAGGTCGGTCGTATCATCATAATAAACCTTGAAAGCGAAGTGTATTGCATTACCTCATTGGTATTTATAGGAGGAATGTCAGAGAGGGGGGAGTCTCAGACGCAGACTCCCTCTCCCCTAGTCTCGCCGGACCATCTTGGCCTTCTTCATCCTATAGAGCTTAGAGGGGTCTCTTGCTGACGAGAGCCCTGGGGCGTATCGAGTGGTCTTGGGGGAGGTCCCTTCCTGTGTGACAGCAAGACGAGCCATCATTCCTTCCGAAAGTGGCCGTGGCGTCGGCTTCATGAACGTCATGAAGAGTGCTCCGAGAGAGAAAATGAGGAACAATGATTGAAAGATGGGCATGCTAAAGATAACAACTCGGGCCGTATTTATAGCTATGTGAAGGGCCCCATTAAGAAGATTCCCTCCAGGTCAGCAAAGCACTCTTCGAATACCGGGGGTTGGACTCTTCTTTCCGAGCGTAGGAATTGCTCGCAAAGAGCGGGGATTGTGTACAACCCCTTATTCGCCGAGTGGGTCCAAGGAGCCCCGGGGCCAGGTGGCAGGGCAAGGAGAGGAATAAGGAGTAAAAGAGACCTTTGGGAGGGTGAGGCCCGCACTCGTGGACCACTCGCATAGGCACAATGGGAGATAGGCGAGAGCCCTAAGGTCTCGCCCCTCAAGCGAGTCGATCACATGGCGAGTGACGGCCTCATAAATTATTCGCCCGGCTAACCATGATGAACAGGGAGCCTGGAGAGTGGTGCCTTCAAGGACCACTCACCCAGAGGGCTTTGGGGGGAAAATTACCTAGATGCCCCTTGTGGGCTGCCAATAACCCTTCAGAACAGTGGAGTTAGGCTGTTAGCAGACCAATTTGGGGTGCGATTAGTAAAACCAAAAGGTGGATTTACGCTATTTGCAGTCCAAGTCTAGAAAATCTATAAATAGACCCTTAAGGGCACCTTGGAGGAGATCAGATCTTTTGAGCTCTCTCCTCCAGGCAATTTTTGAGTTGGCTGCTAGTGCCCTCCAAGGTGCCCGGCTGAGCATTGGTTTGGGAGGGGAAGCTCTCTAAGATCTTCCGGGTGTGTGGCGGGACCTCCTCGCTGCAGCCTTGGTTCTGTTCCAGATTTATCATCTTCGGTCAGGAGAGTTTAGTGAGGGAGAAGTAAGCGCGGGCTACACCCCCTGTGGGTCCGAACTCAGAGACCGGTTGACGGTTTCAACACTTGCGGTCTCCTCTGTGGTCTGACCTATTCGGTCTAGCCGCAGTCTCCTTGTTGAAACCAAGACTTGAGAACATGACTTAGTCTCTGTGGAGTTCGTGCCCTCTAAAAGTTGAGGGGTGACCAACACTTACGTCCCCCAAGGGAGAACTCTAGGATATGGGGCTAAGGAACTAGGAACAAGGCCAAGGGCTTAGCGAGGAGGTCCCGCCACAAATCTAGAAGATCATAGAGCACTTCCCCTCCCAAGCCAATGCTAAGCTTGGTCACCCATTGGAGGCTCTCCTCACCCACTAGAGAGATTTGGGGAGAGAGATAGCCAAAAGAGAGATAGAGAGAACTCTCCTTCAAATGTTGCCCCCTTGGTCCTATTTATAGGATTTAGAACTTGGTCTACAAATAACCATAATTTGGCCTACGAGATTACCAAAATACACTCAAGATTGGCCTGCCAATAGCCAAATCCAGCCATTCCAAGGCGCTAAACGCAGACCACCCCCTCTCTTCGGGGTGGGGCGAGGCGAGCTGGAAGGGTGCCTCCCTCCTGAGCTTGCCCCCTTTTGCTGAGGAGCGGGGGCGAGAGGAGCTCGCCCCCCTTGCTGGGAGCGGGGCGAGAGGAGCTCGCCCCCCTCCTTTGGAGCGGGGGGGGGGGGGGAGAGGAGCTCGCCCCCGCCTTGGGAGCGGGGGCGAGAGGAGCTCGCCCCCTTGCTGGGAGCGGGGCGAGAGGAGCTCGCCCCCTCCTTGGGAGCGGGGGCGAGAGGAGTTCGCCCCCCTCCTTGGGAGCGGGGGCGAGAGGAGCTCGCCCCCTTGCTGGGAGCGGGGCGAGAGGATCTCTCACCCTCCTTGGGAGTGGGGTAAGAGGAGCTTGCCTCCTCCTTGGGATCGGGGGTGAGAGGAGCTCGCCCCCTCCTTGGGAGCGGGGGCGAGAGGAGCTCGCCCCCCTCTTTGGGAGCGGGGGCGAGAGGAGCTTGCTCCCCTTGCTGGGAGCGGGGCGAGAGGAGCTCTCCCTCTCCTTGGGAGCGGGGGCGATAGGAGCTCTCCCCCCTTGCTGGGAGCAGGGAGAGAGGAGCTCGCCCCCTCCTTGGGAGCGGGGGAGAGAGGAGCTCGCCCCCTCGTGCTGGGAGCGGGGCGAGAGGAGCTCGCCCCCTCCTTGGGAGCGGGGGCGAGAGGAGCTCGCCCCCTCGTGCTGGGAGCGGGGCGAGAGGAGCTCGCCCCCTCCTTTGGAGAGGGGGAGAGAAGAGCTCGCCCCCTCGTGCTGGGAGCGGGGTGGGAGGAGCTCGCCCCCTCCTTGGGAGCGTGGCCGAGAGGAGCTCGCCGCCCTCTTGCTCGCCTCCTGCACGAGCTGGGTGAGTGGGAGGTCTCTACCTCCACCGCTCGCCCTCCTCTCTCCCTGCCCTGGAACATGCTAAAAAATGATGTTCTAAAAGACCTCCTGGGTATCGAGAACCCATTCGGTGAATACAGGGTTGTACACAATCCCCGCTCTTTTCAAGCTAGGTACATGCTCAGAAAGAAACGTCCAACCCTGCATATTCGACGAGTGGTGCTGAAAATTTAGCTAACGGGGCTACCTTGGGAAAAGACATATAGCCTCCCCAAGAGGCCTTCCGACCTCGCCGGTTAGCGAAAGCCCGGCTAGCGGAGCCACCTCGAGGGAATGAATACTTTGCCTCCCTGAGAGGTCAACCTGCCCTGCCAGCTAGTGAGAGCCCGGTCTATTGGAACAACCCTATTACTGATTTGGGCTAGGATCACTATTTTCTGACTAGGATCAAGTTGACCACAATGTATAGTCAATGGGTCAAGAGTTTAGGCTGTTAGAACTCAAGAAATTATTCAGGTTATGTGTTCGATGAACTCCATACTGCGTTCGACGAATGGCTTGCTCTCTGCGTTCGACGAACGACTTACATCCTGCGTTCGACTAGGCGTGTAAATGAGTCGAGCTCGAGTCGAGCTTGGCAAAAATCCCAAACTCGAGCTCGAGCTCGAGCTAAATATTTCAAGCTCGAGCTCGAGCTCGAGACCAGTATATTGAGCTCGAGCTCGAGCTTTTGAGCTCGCGAGCTCAAGTCGAGCTCGAGCTGCTCGCGAGCTTTTTGCTCATGAGCCTATTTTTATTTATATTTATATATATATTTTTTAAAAAATACCCAAAAAAAGCTCGCGAGCCGGCTCGCGAGCTCCGGAACAAGAGCAATCGAGCTCGGCTCGAAATCGAGATCGAGCTCGTCGAGCTCGAGCTCGAGCTCAACTGGATCGAGCTCGAGTCGAGCTTTTTTCGAGCTGGCTCATCGAGCTCACGAGCCGGCTCGACTCAACTTGCACCCCTACGTTCGACGAACTGCATGCATTCTGCGTTCGACAAACGGCTTGCTCTCTGCGTTCGACGAATGGATTGCTCTCTGCGTTCGATGAACGGCTTACACTCTGTGTTCGATGAACAGACTTGTTCTCAGCGGTCGACGAAATTATCCAGTCTCAGCGGTCGACGAAATTTGCTCAGTTCAGCGGTTGACGATTTTATTCAGCTGCTAAGCGGTCGATGAATCCTTCCATTCGACGAACTCAGTCTGCGTTCGATGAATATCTTCAGATCGACGAACACATCTCTGAGATCGACGAAATTTCTCTACAGCAGATTTATTTCAAACAGATTATATTATTCCATTCTCTGAACTCAGATCTTTCCAGCAACGACTCTTTTATATCAAATAAGTAAGGATAGTATATTTCCTTTATTATATTCCTTTCCATCTCTTCCCGAGAGAAAATAGCCGTTGACATTTAATTGAAAAGGACATTTCATGGAAAAGGAAAGAGATATACGGCGTGTCAGATTTATGGTTCCCAGATATATTTATTCCTTAATTCAAGGGATTTGATTTTCAAATATTATCAAAAGAAAAGGGAAGAAGATTTACAGTATTACTTCCATTGTTTCACGAGAGCATCAGTACAGAACATATCAAGAATAACTGTACAGAGAAAAAGCAAGAAGAAAGTTACAGGAAGAAAGAAAGAACAAAAGTTTATACAGATCATCTTCTTCTTCTTCCTCAAGCAGCGCCTACTCAATCTCACTGAGAACATCATCAACACCATCTCTCAGTCTCTGCTGCTAGATCAGATCTTCAAATGAGCAACAAAAATCTGAAGAACTTATTCTTCCAGATTAATCAACTACAGGAAGATTATTTGTTTCAAGAGAAAGCTCCAGCCAATCTACTGTCAAACAATTTCATATTAGACAGAGGAGCTTTACAATATCAACATCCACTAGAGTCTTCTCTCAGCATATTGACAGAGAAGAACTTCATAACCCCTTTCTATCCCCTCTTGTACAGGGTTATAACTCCCTTCAAAAGTTAACCCATTGGTGGCAGGGCACCTGATCAAAAACCTGTGGTTTGGTTAGAGCACCTGATCAAAAGCTACTTGGTGTGTGGACACCTGAACAAAATCCCTTGGTGATAAGGCACCTGATCAAAAACCTAGTAGATCTTACCAATTGTGGTAGAAGAGTAGACGTACCCATGTTTATTGGGGAACTACTATAAAAATCCTTGTGTCTCTGTGCTTATGATTTTCTGTGTTGTTGTGCTATGCTAATTTGTTTTTATTTAGATTTTATAAATCACTCTATACACATATATATTTATCACTATTTTAATTCCGCTATAAAATTAAGGGAAATGTTTTTAATACTCTATTCACCCCCCTCTAAAGTAAATCTAAGATCTAAACTCTCCTTCAATTGGTATCAAAGCAAGGTTGATTATATTAATCAGTTTCAACTGATACTCAATTGCACTTTCAATTGGTATCAGAGGGTAGTTGATTTTTATTTACAGGCTAACACCTGAATCATAAAGATCAATTAGATCTTAATTTATTTTAGAGTTTTATTTTCTTAAAAACTCATGGAACAGAACAAAGAATATTTTAGCACAAGACCTCCTATGTGCAATCTAAGTAAGTTTGCACTATGGAAAGCAAGGATTAGATTATATATGAATGCTATTGATGAAGATATTTTCAATGTCATTTTGATAGGACCTTCAACATCATCAACATCAACAGATGCTCAAAAGATGCTGAAATGTGCTGATGCCAAGGCCATGAACATATTGGCACAAGCAATGTCAAATGACATTTATCAAAGAGTTGCTGATTGCACTTCAGCAAGAGGCATCTGGAACTCCCTAACAAGAATGGTAGATGAACCTTCTTCCACTTTCTGTATTTATGATACAGAATCATCATCTAGTCAAAGTGAAGATGAAGAAGAACAACAAAAAGCTATAGCATTCTGCATGATGGTCATATATGGGTCAAACCACAACTTAGATGCAGAATGTGTATCTGGTGAAAATGAGAGTTCAGCAGAAGAGTCAAAGTCATCATCCAGTTCATCTGAAGATGAAAATAATGCAAATGACAAAGATCAGTGCTTGATGGCTATATATGACTCATACAATGATTCAGATGATGCATCTTCATCCAGTTACAATTATTATGAAGATGATGCAGATGAAAGAACCTTCAGCATGATGTCTATCAATGCCTTTGGAAACAATTCTGAAGAATCAGAATCAAAAAATAATGCAGATCAGGTAGTATCTAACCTTGATTTTAATTCCACTGATTTCAAAGTTGATTTTAAAATTCTCTGCTTAGATTTAATTGAATCTGAGAAAGAAATCACATCTTTCAGAACAGATCTAACAGAAATAAAAAATTTAACTTCTGAAAATACTAAACTTAAAGAAAATTTGAAAACTTCAGAAGAACAAATTTCCTTGAAAAATAATTCAACTAAAGCTGAAATCTTTGAACAAACTCTTAATAAGAAAAATATCAAATTAATGAATATTACAAGCACTAAAAATGCCAGATTAAACGGCAGCAAACATAGCTTAGGATTTTCAACTAATCTATATCATATTAAAAAAAAAATTACTTTAACTACATCTATAAAATCTGTCTCTGCAAAAGAAAAAGAAATAATTGAAAACTTAATAAAAATTGTTAAAATTTTGTGTGTTCAACAAAATTCGTCGAACAGAGATCGACGAAATCAAATGACTTCGTCGAACGTAGATCGATGAAAGCTGAACACAGAAATAAAATATTATCTTCTTATAATTAGAGCTCAACGAATCAAAGTTCAACAATATTCATCGAACCAAGATCGACGAAATAAAATGACTTCATCGAACGTAGATCGACGAAAGCCGAACATAGAAATTAAGCATAATTTTATGTCAACAGAGCTCAACGAATCAAATTTCAACAAACTCTGAACACAAAGAATAAATATAACTATTCATTAATCAGAGATCAACGAAATCACTGCACTTTGTCAACCCAAGATCGACAAAATCAGAATAGTTTATCAAACATATATCTTAATGATTATCAAGAAAAATTTAAATTAGTATCAAACATATATTTTAATGATCATAAAAGAAAACTTCCAATTGGTATCATAAATCAGATTTTAAAGATTTTAATTGGTATCAGAAATCAAATTTTCAATTGGTAAAACAATTAACAGATACAAAGGCCAATATAATTAACTATAAGGCAATACTTAAACCTATTATAAATCTTTTAACTCCAATTGTAATCAAACAAAAAGTTATAGGATTCAATTTTATTTTCTTTCTTAAAACCAAAGTCAGATAACTTCATGTTCCTACAGACTTTCTCAGGATCATCAAGATTTGAGTATTCTACTTTAGTTGCATTGATCAGAAATGATCATGGCAATGAGTTTTGAATCTCTTCTGATAAGAGAATTCTGTAAGAAGAAAGGTATCAGGCAATGTATCTTTGAGAAGATAAGAATTCCTTAGAATCCATTAAAAGATGTAGCAATTCATCATATTAATAGAATCCTATTGAAACAAAATCAACTAGGATATTTTTCCTTCTAATAAAGCATATTGGGTTTATAACAAATCCTCTCTTAAAATAAAAGAGTTCATGCATTGTTGGAACTAACCTATTAAATAAGGAGAGGAACACCACCTCTACCAGAGACATTTTGCAGGTATCAAGGTCACTTTCAATTGGTATTCAATTGGTATTCAATTGGTATTCAATTGGTATTCAATTGGTATCAAACTATCAGAGACCTCAACTGATATTAGAGGACGTTCAATTGGGATCAAAATATCAGTTGCATAAGTAAAAGAAAGGGTTTACACTCTCAAGATAGGGAATGCAAATGAAATTGCAAGTTCAATATTAGAAAACTAGAACCTTCAATAGGAACAATAGCAATATAAAGATTTCATCTTTCCCTACCTCCATCAAATGTCCCTTCTTCAAGGGGCCTAGCTTCAGGCCTTCCTGAAACTAGGTAGGGGGAGAAGTTCTATGAAGAAGCTCCATATGATGTAGTGTTTTGCTCAGGGGAAGATGTTCTATGAACTTGGCAGGGGGAGAAAGCTGAAGAAACTCCTTTATGATAGAGGGAGTTGTTTTATCAAGAGGAAATGCTATATGACGAAACATATTTAAGTTCTTGAAAAAGCTCACAGCAGTTTGCAGATTTAGTGGAAGATGTGGCAGATTCAGATTATGATAGATTTCGAAGAAGATGTTATGACAAGATTCAAATTCTGATTTGTAGCAAAGCAGATTAAGAAATAATTCCAGTTAAAGCAGATATCAAATTCAGATTATAAAGATTAAGTTCACATCAACAATTCAGAAAGCTGAAATATAGCAGATACAGTTCAGAATTTAGAATTCAGAAAAATCAGTTCAGACAATATCAGAATTCAGAATACAGATGTCAGAATTAAGAGAAAGATCAAAGTTTATTTTTATTAGTTTTATTTTCAATGTAAATTTTCAAAACTTAGAGTACCATAATTTAATATCTGATGAAATATTTAAAATCTATCAGATATATATGCTCTGTTGTTTTGTTGTTTGTTTTGTTATTCAAATTTTTGTCAAATAGTGTCCTAACCCAAATAGGGGGAGATTGTTTGAACAACCCTATTATTGATTTGGGCTAGGATCACTATCTGCTGACTAGGATCAAGTTAAACCCAATGTATAGTCAATGGGTCAAGAGTTTAGGTTGTTAGAACTCAAGAAATTATTCAGGTTCTGCGTTCGACGAACTCCATATTGCGTTCGACGAACGGCTTGCTCTCTGCGTTCGACGAATGACTTACATCCTGCATTCGATGAACTACATGCATTATGCGTTCGATGAATGGCTTGCTCTCTGCATTCGATGAACGGCTTGCTCTCTGCATTCGACGAATGGCTTACACTCTGCGTTCGACGAACAGACTTGTTCTCAGTGGTCGATGAAATTATCCAGTCTCAGCGGTCGATGAAATTTGCTCAATTCAGCGTTCGACGATTTTATTCAGCTACTCAGCGGTCGACAAATCCTTCCGTTTGACGAACTCAGTCTGCGTTCGACGAATATCTTCAGATCGATGAACACAGCTCTGAGATCGACGAAATTTGTTGAGATCGACGAAAATTTCTCTACAACAGATTTATTTCAGATAGATTATATTATTCCATTCTCTGAACTCAGATCTTTTCAGCAACGACTCTTTTATATCAGATAAGTAAGGGTAATATATTTCCTTTATTATATTCCTTTCCATCTCTTCCCAAGAGAAAATAGCCGTTGACATTAAATAGAAAAGGACATTTCATGGAAAAGGAAAGAGATATACGACGTGTCAGATTTATGGTTCCCAGATATATTTATTCCTTTATTCAAGGGATTTGATTTTCAAATATTATCAAAAGAAAAGGGAAGAAGATATACAGTATTACTTCCATAGTTTCACGAGAGCATCAGTACAGAATATATCAAGAATAACTATACAGAGAAAAAGCAAGAAGAAAGTTACAGGAAGAAAGAAAGAACAAAAGTTTATACAGATCATCTTCTTCTTCTTCCTCAAGCAGCACCTACTCACCGAGTACATCATCAACACCATCTCCCAGTCTCTGTTTCTAGATCAGATCTTCAAAAGAGCAACAAAAATCTGAAGAACTTATTCTTCCAGATTAATCAGCTACAGGAAGATTATTTGTTTCAAGAGAAAGCTCAAGCCAATCAACTGTCAAATAATTTCATATCAGATAGAGGAGCTTTACAATATCAACATCCACTAGAGTCTTCTCTCAGCAGATTGACAGAGAAGAACTTCATAACCCCTTTCTATCCCCTCTTGTACAGGGTTATAACTCCCTTCAAAAGTTAACCCATTGGTGGCAGGGCACCTGATCAAAAACCTATGGTTTGGTTAGAGCACTTGATCAAAAGCTCCTTGGTGTGTGGACACCTAAACAAAAACCCCTTGGTGATTGGGCACCTGATCAAAAACCTAGTGGATCTTACCAAGTGTGGTAGAAGAGTAGACGTACCCAGGTTTATTGGGGAACTACTATAAAAATCATTGTGTCTCTGTGCTTGTGATTTCTGTGTTGTTATGCTGTGCTGATTTGTTATTATTTAGTTTTTATAAATCACTCTATACACATATATATTTATCACTATTATAATTCCGCTACAAAATTAAGGGAAAAGTTTGTAATACTCTATTCACCCCCCTCTAGAGTAAATCTATGATCTAACTCTCCTTCACGGTCAGCGGAACCATCCGAGGGGATGAGAACTTTGCCTCACTGGGAGGTCAACCTGCCCTGCCGGCTAGTGAGAGCCCAGTCAGCGGAACCATCCGAGGGGAAGAGAACTTTGCCTCACTAGGAGGGAAACCTGTCCTGCCAGCTAGTGAGAGCCCGGTCACCGAAACCATCCGAGGGGAAGAGAACTTTGCCTCCCTGGGAAGTCAACCTGCCCTGCCGACTAGTGAGAGCCCGGTCAGTGGAACCGTCCGAGGGGAAAAGAACTTTGCCTCCCTGCGAGGTCAACCTGCCCTGCCGGCTAGTGAGAGCCCGGTCAGCGGAACCATCCGAGTGGAAGAGAACTTTGCCTCCCTGGGAGGTTAGCCTACCCTGCCGTCTAGTGAGAGCCCAGTCAGCGAAACCATCCGAGGGGAAGAGAACTTTGCCTCCCTGGGAGGTCAACCTGCCCTGCCGTCTAATGAGAGCCTGGTCAGTAGAACCGTCTGAGGGGAAAATAACTTTGCCTCCCTAGGAGGTCAACCTGCCCTGCCGGCTAGTGAGAGCCCAATCAGCAAAACCATCCGAGGGGAAGAGAACTTTGCCTCCCTGGGAGGTCAACCTGCCCTGCCGGCTAGTGAGAGCCCGGTCATCGGAACCATCCGAGGGGAAGAGAACTTTGCCTCCCTGGGAGGTCAACCTGCCCTGCCGGCTAGTGAGAGCCCGGTTAGCGGAACCATCAGAGGGGAAAGGAAGTTTGCCTCCCTGGGAGGTCAACCTACCCTGCCGGCTAGTGAGAGCCCGGTCAGCGGAACCGTCTGACGGGAAAAGAATTTGCCTCCCTGGGAGGTCAACCTGCCCTGCCGGCTAGTGAGAGCCCGGTCAGCGGAACCATCCGATGGGAAGAGAAATTTTCCTCCCTGGGAGGTCAACCTGCCCTACCGTCTAATGAGAGCCCGGTCAGCGGAACCGTCTGATGGGAATAGAACTTTGCCTCCCTGGGAGGCCAACCTGCCCTGCCGGGTAGTGAGAGCCCGGTCAGCGGAACCATCTGATGGGAAGAGAACTTTGCCTACCTGGGAGGTCAACCTGCCCTACCGGGTAGTGAGAGCCCGGTCAGCAGAACCATCCAAGGGGAAGAGAACTTCTCCTCCCTGGGAGGTCAACCTGCCCTGCCGGCTAGTGAGAGCCCGGTCAGCAGAACTATTTGAGGGGAAGAGAACTTTGCCTCCCTAGGAGGTCAACCTGCCCTGCCGGCTAGTGAGAGCCCGGTTAGCAGAACTATCCGAGGGGAAAAGAACTTTGCCTCCCTGGGAGATCAACCTGCCCTGCCGGCTAGTGAGAGCCCGGTCAGCGGAACCATCTGAGGGGAAAAGAACTTTGCCTCCCTGGGAGGTCAACCTGCCCTGCCGGCTAGTGAGAGTCCGGTCAGCAGAACCATCCGAGGGGAAGAGAACTTTGCCACCCTGGGAGTTCAACCTGCCCTGCCGGCTAGTGAGAGCCAGTTAGTGGAACCGTCCGCGGGGAAAAGAACTTTGCCTCCCTGGGAGGTCAACCTGCCCTGCCGGCTAGTGAGAGCCTGGTCAGCGGAACCATCTGAGGGGAAGAGAACTTAGCCTCCCTAGGAGGTAAACCTACCCTGCCGGCTAGTGAGAGCCCGGTCAGCAGAACCATCTGAGGGAGAACTTTGCCTCCCTAGAAGGTCAACCTGCCCTGCCAGCTAGTGAGAGCCCGGTCAGCGGAACCATCTGAGGGGAAGAGAACTTTGCCTCCATGGGAGGTCAACCTGCCCTGCCGGCTAGTGAGAGCTCGGTCAGTGAAACCGTCCGTGGGGAAAAGTACTTTGCCTCCCTGGGTGGTCAACCTGCCCTGCCGGCTAGTGAGAGCCCGGTCAGCGGAACCATCCGAGGGGAAGAGAACTTTGCCTCCCTGGGAGGTCAACCTGCCCCGCCAGCTAGTGAGAGCCTGATGCGCATCGGCAAGTGCACCGGTCGCTGTCAAGTAATAATTGTGGAGAATAAATTCCCCGGATGTCGGTCTCTTGAGGAATGCAGGATGGGTGATCGAATCGTGCAGTGAATATTGTTACACAAGCGTTTCACAAACACAACAAGGGGTTTTTGGTTGGTTTTCCTAATTTTAACAACAATAAAAGAGATGCGGGTCGAGAACACCGCTTCGCAACGTGAGGTGGATGCAACGGCCGCGATGCCGTGCTTCGTGAGGCGAATGAAGTGGACTCAGGCGCGAGAGAGTGAGGGTCGCAAACACCTCTTCACAACCGTCATTAGCTCTTGCCAACACGGAGCAAACGCCTTGCGTGCGTGTGTGAGTGAGTGCGCTTGAACGTGGTGAATCACAACCAACCCATGAATAAGAACACAGAAACATTCATTCTCATCAAGTAAATATCACAATATTCATTTAGTAAAAGATTCAAAGGGGTACAATCAAGGAAAGAGGAAGGAGATAACCGGCGGTGAAGACTAGCGGCCGTTCACGGCCGGAATGGTAGGTTGTCGGGCTACCTCCGGACTCGGGCGGACGATGCTTCCGGCGTAGAGGGCTGTCACAATCTCCCTACGTGCTCCGTCGTCTTCGACTCAAGGTCTCTTCTTCTTCTCACCGGGCGGAAAGCGAAAATGATTGCTTGGAGGCTTGCGGATGATGGAGAACACTCACGGGCGATGGAGGATGTCTAGGAATGGACCGAGGAAGCTTCCCCTTGCGTAGGAGATGAAGTAGGGGCGATCCAAGGGGGCGGTCGGCGGCGTACGGAACAGAAATCCCGCTCCCGGAATGAATAATCCGCCCTAAAATCGCAACAGGCGCTTAAATAGGCGCTGGATTAAACACTGCGCACGATCATTGGCGCACGACCAGTGGTCGTGCGCACTGGAATCCTGCGATCGTGCGCACTGCCTGGACAGAACCTGCAAGAGATGAAATTATAAAATAAAATGCTCGCACGACCAGTGGCGCACGACCGTTGATCGTGCGCACTAGCGTCGGTGGTCGTGCGCAATAGGTGAGACAGAACTCATAAAATTACTATTAAGTGCGCACGGACAGTGGCGCATGACCGGTGGTCGTGCGCACTGGAGTTGATGGGCGTGCGCACTGCACCAGACAGAACTCGTAAAAAGGGGCTAAGTGCGCACGATCAGTGGCGCACGACCAGTGGTCGTGCGCACTAGAACAAGTGATCGTGCGCAGTGTTCCTGTGCAGAATTGCACCGGAAACACTTGCACGCCTCCTATTCCAGCACAAACACAGATCTAGCCACCGAAAGTGGCACTTAACAACATATGAGTACTATGAAAGGAAATAAACACGAAAACACACCAAAGTGGGCCAAAATGTGCACCTAGCATGGGTTATCAATTATAAACTATAATAAGGCTAAAGTGCGTGATATTGACTAAATAATGGCCCGGATGAGTCCATGAAGGTGTATATAATCAGGACTCATCACACCCCCAGACTTAACTGTTTGCGCGTCCCGAGCAAACGAATCCGGCGGAAGTTGAAAAAGATAATTAAAAAAACGAATTACGCAGGGGAGTACAGTGCGAAGTAACATACGCATGCGAGTAGGAATTCTAGTAGAAGAAGATTCTAGCTATGCTAACTAATTTACGTAAGTACTAACGCGTACTCAAAGATTTAATTGTACTCAGTGGGTGAATTATGAAGAATTTGACGATCATGCCCGGTATGGAAGTGACGAGACGCTGAGGCGGGTGTTGCAAAAGATCGGGGCTTAGGAATAACTCCGCTGAAATCCATCAACGTCGTGAACCATACGCTTGCCCGGTCACACTCTCTCCACGGCGCTAGCAAACTCGCAAATCAAATCAGTAGGACTTATAGGATTAAAACGGGGCTTAGGTTACGGAATGATATGCAAAGATAAACATGACGGCTACGCAACCCAAATGAGCCAACGGCACACTGCACCTTACAAAACCAAACAACTATGCTCGTGTGACACACCCCCAGACTTATCATGAAAACCAGGTGTGCACACAGCCTACTTTACAAATACCAACAGATTTTTCTCTTTAGCTTGGGAGGATTATTTTCAGGATACTCTTCTTTTTTTTCTTTTATATATTTTTCTTCTTTCAAGCAACCTCCAGTTGGTTCAAAATCAGCGGATAGACAATATTTTCTCTTCAAAACACAATGATACCACACACCACACAAGTTGGAAATTATGAGCACAGTTAAAACATTTTTTTGGTTGCGGGCGTAGGATAGGCTTCAGGCTTTGGTGGATGAGGAGGAGCTGAACATAAAAATGGTAGGCACAAATTTGGCTTGCAAAGGCGAATGAAAGGGGCATGGAATAACAAAGCTCAAACTAGCCAAATGGTGGCCTACATCATGCTTGACTCAACAAGTAGCTCTCACCCATGCTTCAAGAGTCGCTTGGGGCAAGTTCTTAGCCCACGAGAAAGATAAACCTTCCTCCCGACTCGAGCAACACACGTTTAGCGACCGCACACACACAACACCGGGTTATCATCAATTTCATTCGAATTCACCACTTGAGTACATTAAATCTAAATTTACACAGAGATACTGCACATAAATTAAATGCATAAAGAAAATCTAATTCTACGCAAATTCTACTATAGCATGCGAAGCGACTAGAACACTACATGAGTCGACACCGCGCTCCAAATAATAATTCCTGTGTTAATAGCCTATTTCACATTCCAACCAAACTAGTTTAAACGGAACAACACAAAAGAAAGCACGCACTCAAGTGGGTGAAGTGGTGTGTGAAGATGAACGATACTAAATAACTGAAATTAAAATACTTCTAGTATGCAAATGAGATGAGCATGTGCAGTGGGTGACAAAGAAACGGCTCTCCCCCAGACTTAATCAAAACCATACAACATAATGATATGACGGTGAAAATCAAAATTGAAAGCTAGGGAAGAAGTTACCCAATGCTCAGCACGTGAGCATACCAGAAGAATGGCGTTTAAAATCAAGACAATCCGCAGCATCCACCATCGAACACAAAACCTGCAAGCAAAACTCAAAACAACAAAAGCAAAAACAAAAACTGAACTAGGAAAGGTTAGATAAAAGGAAATATAAAAAAAAAAACGGAAATCTGGGTTGTCTCCCAGTAGCGCTTTCATTTAACGTCCTTAAGCTGGACCAAATACCTGTATTAGCATTGTTTATAAAGAGTGCAGGAATTTAAAAAGAAAAAGTTCAGAACTAGAGTTTCACACAAAAGATAAGAGACAAGAATAGGAAATCAGCTGCCGGTGCTTGTATGAAGTCCATCTGCCAATGTCAACAACTGACGCTCCTTGTTAATAGTGGCGCCATCATATAACTTCAGCCGATGTCCATTGACCTTAAACTTGTCCCCCTTATCTCCAGATATTTCAATGGCACCAAAAGGCGAGACATCGGTCACGGAGAAAGGACCACTCCACCTCGATTTAAGCTTCCCTGGGAAGAGGCGGAGACGGGAGTTGTAGAGCAGCACCTGGTCCCCAATTTTGAACTCCTTAGGAATTATATGCTGATCATGCCATTTTTTTGTTTTCTCCTTATAGATGCGAGCGTTTTCATAAGCAAAATGACGGAGCTCCTCTAACTCGTTGAGTTGGGACCGACGCACTTCGGCCGCGGCTCCAATGTCCATGTTCAACAGTTTGGTAGCCCATAATGCTTTATGCTCCAGCTCTACAGGGAGGTGACATGCCTTGCCATAGACTAATTGAAACGGAGTCATTCCAATGGGTGTTTTGAACGCAGTCCGGTAGGCCCATAATGCGTCATCGACCTTCTTAGCCCACTCCTTCCTATTTGAATGTATTGATTTCTCAATTATTCGCTTGAGCTCGCGGTTGGAGACTTCGACTTGCCCGCATGTTTGGGGGTGGTAAGCCAAAGAAATTTTATGATGGACCCCAAACTTTTTCATGAGCTGCACAAACTGTCTATTGCAAAAATGACTCCCGCCGTCGCTGATGATAGTTCTCGGCGTCCCAAACCTGGAGAAGATGTTCTTGTGGATAAAGTGAAGCACAGTGTTGGCATCATTCGTGGCAACCGCCTCAGCTTCCACCCACTTCGAGACATAATCAACTGCCACAATAATGTAATGCTTACCATGAGACATTGGGAAAGGGCCCATGAAGTCTATTCCCCAGACGTCAAAGGGTTCGCAAACCAGCATGTTATTAAGGGGCATCTCATCACGCCGGGAAATATTCCCAGTCCTTTGACATTCGTCGCACTTGGTGACATAGGCATGGGCATCCCGGAAGAGGGTCGGCCAGAACAATCCACATTGCAGGATTTTTCGTGCTGTTCGAACGGCCCCGAAGTGCCCGCCGGCCTCTCTGTCATGACAATGCTGTAATACAGACTGAAACTCAGCTTCCGGAATGCAACGCCTAATAATCCCGTCGCTGCATGTGTGGAACAAGAGCGGATCTTCCCAAAAATAGTATTTTGCGTCGGAGACAAGCTTCCGTCTTTGCTGAGGGGACAAACTCGGGGAGAGTGTTCTACAAGCCAAGTAATTAGCAATATCTGCATACCAAGGTGCGGTCGGGGAGGATGTGGTGATTGCAAATAACTTTTCATCCGGGAAATAGTCGTCAGTTTCCTCCACAACGCAATTAGGAGTGTCGTACTCCAAACGTGAGAGATGATCAGCAATCACGTTCTCCACCCCTTTCTTATCTTTGATTTCCAGATTGTATTCCTGCAAGAGTAAAATCCAACGAATCAGACGCGATTTGGATTCTTTCTTACTGAAAAGATACCTGAGAGCGGCGTGGTCCGTATACACGATCACTTCGGAGAGTACCAAGTATGAGTGAAACTTTTCAAAAGCGAAGACCACAGCTAGCATTTCTTTCTCCGTGGTGGTATAATTGGCTTGTGCACTGTTGAGAGTTCGACTGGCATACGCGATAGTGTGAAAAGTCTTGTCTTTCTTTTGACCGAGAACAGCACCTACGGCCACATCACTTGCGTCGCACATGATAATGAAAGGTAGAGTCCAGTCGGGTGCCACCAGAATTGGGGCTGAGATGAGTTGCCCCCGTAAAGTTTCGAAGGCGTGCATGCATGCTTCATCGAAATGGAATGGGACGTCCTTAACCAGCAGGCGAGATAAAGGCTTTGAGATGGAGGAGAAGTCCTTGATGAACCTTCGATAGAAGCCCACATGGCCAAGAAAACTTCGAATGCCCTTCACTGACATGGGTGGAGGGAGGTTTCTGATGACACTAACTTTCGCTTGATCCACTTCAAGCCCTTCGCAGGAAACTTTATGCCCCAAGACGATTCCTTCGCGCACCATGAAGTGGCATTTCTCCCAGTTTAAGATAAGATTGGTGTCTTCACACCGCTTCAATGTCTTGGCCAAATTTGCGAGGCAACTGTCAAAACTACTGCCAAATAGAGTGAAATCGTCCATAAAGACTTCGAGGAAATCCCCTACCATGTCAGCAAAAATGGCGAGCATACAACGTTGGAAAGTTGCGGGGGCATTACACAGTCCGAATGGCATTCTTTTGAACGCGAAGGTACCGGATGGACATGTGAATGTAGTCTTGTCTTGATCAGAAGGGTCAATTAAAATCTGATTGTACCCTGAGTACCCATCCAAGAAACAGTAGTAATCCTGCCCTGCTAACTTTTCTAGCATCTGATCAATGAAGGGGAGTGGGAAATGGTCCTTGCGCGTCGCATCGTTCAGCTTGCGGTAGTCAATGCAGACTCTCCACCCAGTGATCATTCGGGTCGGTAGCAGCTCATTCTTCTCGTTGGCAACGACAGTGATCCCGCCCTTCTTTGGGACCACCTGGACTGGACTGACCCATTTGCTGTCGCTGATTGGGTAAATGATGCCAGCATCTAAAAGCTTTATCACTTCAGCCTTCACAACCTCTTGCATTTTCGGGTTCAGCCGCCTTTGGGGTTGTGCTGTCGGTTTGTACTGATCTTCAAGGAGGATCTTATGCATGCAGACCGTGGGGCTGATTCCCTTGATGTCAGCCAGAGAACGTCCGAAGACCTTGTGGTACCTTCTCAGCACGCCCACTAGTGCAGTTTCGTTGGCAGCGGAGAGGGCTGCCGAGATAATCACCGGATGCGTGTTTGTTTCTCCAAGAAAGACATACTTGAGAGAGTCCGGAAGTTGTTTGAGAGCCGAACAAGGGTCTGGATCAGCAGAAACGTTGGAGGGCTCTCCAATTGAATGTGCCAAATCGGGCTGGTTTGAGTGAACACCCTCCTCCTCCTTGTCTTTGTGCTGCCAACACACCTCGCGGTCATCCAACTCCACATCGTTCTGACCATCGAATTCTTCAAGTGCCTCTGCTGGCTCACACTCCGTTATTTCAAAGAGTTGCGAAGGGCTATGGACATTGAACGATATAGCATCCTCCCCCAGTCTTAGAGTGAGCTCCCCCTGCTCCACATTAATAATAGCACGAGCAGTAGCCAGAAAGGGCCGCCCCAAGATAATGGGTACATTTGTATCGACCTTCATGTCGAGAATGATAAAATCAGCTGGGAAAGCGAGACCGTTTACAATGATTGTGAGGTCCTCGACAATTCCTGATGGCTTCTTGATCGACCGATCAGCGAGTTGCAGCATTACCTGTGTTGGCTTCAAGATACCAGCACCAAGTTCACGAAAGATAGAGAGTGGCATCAAGTTGATTGATGCCCCCAAGTCACAGAGTGCCTGGCTGAAACGGTGCTGGCCAATCCTGCAAGGGATCGTGAAGCTGCCCGGAATCTTGCACTTTGTGGGTAAATTGGAAACAATGGCGGAGCACTCCTCGGTGAGGTCGATAGTTTTGAGACCCTCCAACTGCTTCCGCTTCGAGATCAAGTCTTTCAAAAATTTGGAGTAGCCCGGCATTTGAGAGATAGCTTCAATGAGTGGTATGCTCACTTGCACTCCTTTCATTACTTCCAAGAATCTGTGGAATTGCTTCTCGGATTTCTCGTTGCGCAGCCTGTGGGGAAATGGGGGGTGAGCAGCGCTTTTCGAGGGTTGTGCCTCACTCACGGGGTGTGGCTCGAAATGAATCTGAGTCGGCTTCTCGTGGATGTCTTCATTAGGCTTGTCAGTGGAAACCGCAAGCGGTTCCGGTCGAGGGGGATTGTCTACACTTCTCCCACTTCTCAATCGCATGGTATTTACTGACTCAGGATGCTGAATTGCAAGTCCAGAAACAACATCAGAAAGAGTCCCAATAGTAGAGCGAAGCTGTTGGATTGCGACTGATTGGTCATTTATTTTGTTCAATACCCCAACCACCAAGGTTGCTAACTGTTCTGGTTGATCAGGCGGCACCAAATTCGCTGCTCCCTTGAGCGTCACGGCATTAACTGCAGCAGTACTTGTGGAGCAAATGACATGACTCCAATGCTGACTGGTGTGAACAATATTCACGACCACTTCCCATGCGTCCTTCCCCGATTTATTAAACAGGGCCCCACCGGCTGCCACATCAAATAGAAGACGGAATTTCTCCCGCACTCCAAAATAAAAAATCTGAATTAAGAAAGCTTCCGAGAGATCACCACGGTAACAACCCCTATGCAGGGACTGGAAACGTTCCCAAGCATTGTCTAACCTCTCCTCCTTCCCTTGTTCAAAGGTCATGAGTTCCCTGTACTTATCCAAGGCTTGAGTACGATGTTGAAACTCTTGTAAAAATCTCCCTTCGAGTTGTTTCCATGTGATCACCTCTCGTTTCCGGGTATCCCAATACCAGCTTTTGGCTTTTTTGTGCAGGGAGAATGAAAATGCCAGAATCTTCTGTGGGTCATTTTCAACTCCACTGAAAATACAAGTGTAATAGATGTCTAAGAAATCCCGCATGTGTTGCCCCGCATCTTCATGCTCATCTCCGCTGAACTTGCAGTTCCCATACATGTACTCAATGACGTCGGCGGAGATCCCAAAGTCATGATTGTTCCTTTTTGCTTGATCCCTTAAATCGTTTAAGCTTCCATGGTAGATGCATTCCTGAATGGAGGTCATGCTGCGAATACAGAGGTGAACAAAAGAGGTGAAAGAAAGGGAAATTCTTGTGCAACAAAGCTTCACACAGACGAATTCATCACGTCTGCATTCCCCGGCAACGGCGCCAAAAACTTGATGCGCGTCGGCAAGTGCACCGGTCGCTGTCAAGTAATAATTGTGGAGAATAAATTCCCCGGATGTCGGTCTCTTGAGGAATGCAGGATGGGTGATCGAATCGTGCAGTGAATATTGTTACACAAGCGTTTCACAAACACAACAAGGGGTTTTTGGTTGGTTTTCCTAATTTTAACAACAATAAAAGAGATGCGGGTCGAGAACACCGCTTCGCAATGTGAGGTGGATGCAACGGCCGCGATGTCGTGCTTCGTGAGGCGAACGAAGTGGACTCAGGCGCGAGAGAGTGAGGGTCGCAAACACCTCTTCACAACCGTCATTAGCTCTTGCCAACACGGAGCAAACGCCTTGCGTGCGTGTGTGAGTGAGTGCGCTTGAACGTGGTGAATCACAACCAACCCATGAATAAGAACACAGAAACATTCATTCTCATCAAGTAAATATCACAATATTCATTTAGTAAAAGATTCAAAGGGGTACAATCAAGGAAAGAGGAAGGAGATAACCGGCGGTGAAGACTAGCGGCCGTTCACGGCCGGAATGGTAGGTTGTCGGGCTACCTCCGGACTCGGGCGGACGATGCTTCCGGCGTAGAGGGCTGTCACAATCTCCCTACGTGCTCCGTCGTCTTCGACTCAAGGTCTCTTCTTCTTCTCACCGGGCGGAAAGCGAAAATGATTGCTTGGAGGCTTGCGGATGATGGAGAACACTCACGGGCGATGGAGGATGTCTAGGAATGGACCGAGGAAGCTTCCCCTTGCATAGGAGATGAAGTAGGGGCGATCCAAGGGGGCGGTCGGCGGCGTACGGAACAGAAATCCCGCTCCCGGAATGAATAATCCGCCCTAAAATCGCAACAGGCGCTTAAATAGGCGCTGGATTAAACACTGCGCACGATCATTGGCGCACGACCAGTGGTCGTGCGCACTGGAATCCTGCGATCGTGCGCACTGCCTGGACAGAACCTGCAAGAGATGAAATTATAAAATAAAATGCTCGCACGACCAGTGGCGCACGACCGTTGATCGTGCGCACTAGCGTCGGTGGTCGTGCGCAATAGGTGAGACAGAACTCATAAAATTACTATTAAGTGCGCACGGACAGTGGCGCACGACCGGTGGTCGTGCGCACTGGAGTTGATGGGCGTGCGCACTGCACCAGACAGAACTCGTAAAAAGGGGCTAAGTGCACACGATCAGTGGCGCACGACCAGTGGTCGTGCGCACTAGAACAAGTGATCGTGCGCAGTGTTCCTGTGCAGAATTGCACCGGAAACACTTGCACGCCTCCTATTCCAGCACAAACACAGATCTAGCCACCGAAAGTGGCACTTAACAACATATGAGTACTATGAAAGGAAATAAACACGAAAACACACCAAAGTGGGCCAAAATGTGCACCTAGCATGGGTTATCAATTATAAACTATAATAAGGCTAAAGTGCGTGATATTGACTAAATAATGGCCCGGATGAGTCCATGAAGGTGTATATAATCAGGACTCATCAGAGCCCGGTCAGTGGAACCGTCCGAGGGGAAAAGAACTTTGCCTCCCTGGGAGGTCAACCTCCCCTGGCGGCTAGTGAGAGCTCGGTCAGCGGAACCATCCGAGGGTAAGAGAACTTTGCCTCCCTGGGAGGTCAACCTGCCCTACCGGCTAGTGAGAGCCTGGTCAGCGGAACCATCCGAGGGGAAAAGAACTTTGCCTCCCTTCGAGATCAACCTGCCCTGCCGGCTAATGAGAGCCCGGTCAGTGGAACCGTCCTGATGTAGGGCTACCGTGACTACGTGAACATTACGCTAACGGAAAAATGTTCATCACAGAAAATAAAATAACATAGGAGGTTTCCGACCAAAAGCGAGCGAAAAGGGGTCGGTTGGCTCCCAAAACTGATTGATAAAATTATGCGGGACTCGATACAACGTCCTTAGGACCTACCTTTCCGACAAGCACACAAATCACCGTAAGTCGGACTCGATACAACGTCCTTAAGACCTACCTCTCCAACAAGCACACAACTCACCGCACCTACACAAGCATCTATTCCATCAATCGATTCATTTTCAAACGCAGCGGAATATTTCGGAGCGGTGATGAACATTTAAGCGGTAATAAAATTTTAGTTGAGATTAACTCCCTTGTTAACGCCAAGTGCGCCAATCTTGGAGAGCAAACCAAGGCTAGGCTGAGTTTCGCTCCCGCACCGGATCTACCCGATCCGAACAACAAGAGATTCAATAACAACACTATTATTTCAGATTTTGCAAGCGAAAAGATTTAAGATCGCGGATAAAACGATTTGACAAAACCTCCACAAAATAACGTAGAAGAATCACTAGAAAGGGGAGGGGTTACCCAACCAAGAATATACATGCACTCAAGATAGATGTGGGAGAATCTCTCTCTCCACGGTTCCACCAGCGTCGCACCGAATGGAGAAGCACCCTTTCTTCCTTGGAGTCGCACCGCGGAAGTCTCGCCGGAGTCACACTGAGGAGGATGGAGGGAGGCGGCCTTGGAGTCACACCAAGAGGAGGGGGGGGGGGGGGGGGGGCGGCAAGGGAGAGCTCTTCCTTGGTCGAAATTTCCAAGAGGGGAAATTAGGTTTTTTTTTTGTCTTCAATGCTTCATTCCTTCATAAAGACCTCCTTAAATAGGAGTTACAACAACATCTTAACCATCCATGATGGAGATGAAATCTCATCCATCCGTATGGTTAAATACACACCAAAATAAAATAAAGAGTGCAAAATTAAAATTACAACCATTTTAATAAATATAAAATTATCATCTAGCATGAAATAATTTTATATTTATTAATATAAAATAAAAGTGCATAAATAAAAGTTTAATTTTTCATGGCGGTTTTGGTATGCCGCGGGCGGAGATTATAACGCGGACTTCCTTCAGCATCATTATGGCACCTCAGATCTTTGTGTCGCAGCGCCTCGGCAGTCGGGTCATCATCATCAAGGAGTGTCGGAGGGGACGCGCTATCAATCCTCCCCCACTCAAAATCAAGCATCTCTGATGCGTGGTCCGAGAGGTATCGGCGGAGAAGATCGGCATCCAGTCGTTGAAGCTCCGTCGCGAGGACCCATGAATCATCGGAAGGAGGGCGATCACGCCAACGGATGAGGAATTGGTAAGTAGCACCCTCCGAGGTAGTAAGTGGCTCCGCAGCAAGTATCATGTCCGGAGTGAGAAAAGTCTTCAGAAACCTGGGGAACATATCAGCAGTAGGAATAAAAGTATGCGACTTACCATCCGGTGAAATACCTGTGGGGACCGACAGAGAGAGGTCATCCGTACTACCACTCCCCAACCCATTAGAAGATTTGGTGGAAGGAGAAGACGTCAAGGAATTCAACTCATGTGGAGGCGATACGAACATCGTTAAATCCGAGACGTTAAAAATAGGGGAGATTCCCCATTCGGCTGGCAAATCCAAAACAAAAGCGTTGTCACCTATTTTCTTGATGATCCGAAAAGGGCCAGCGCGCTTAGGTGCTAACTTTTTAACGGTGCCAGATGGAAAATGCTCGGAAACTAATCGTACTAAAACAAAATCGCCCACCTTGAAGTGTGACACTTTCGATATATATTGGTGTTCGCCTGATAAGAATCGTACTGAGCAGTCAAGGTAGCTCGTATACGTGCATGAAGGTCGTGAATATGTTGGGCGAAGGATTGTGCAAATTGACTTGCCTTGTATGTTGGGGGCAAGGGAACCAAGTCAAGAGGCACAGGGGCCTTGTACCCGTGGACAATCTCATTTGGTAACAGACCGGTGGACCGATTTTTGGAATTGTTGTAGGCTAACTGAGCGTGGGGAAGAAGAAGATCGCATGTGCCTTTATGATCACTCACGAGGCATCTAAGAAGGTTCCCTAGGCTCCGGTTAACCACCTCAGTTTTCCCATCGGTTTGAGGATGATAGGCGGAGGAAAACAATAGTTTGTACCCATTAGGATCCAAAGTGTCTTCCAGAAGTAGCTCGTATACTTAACATCCCTATCCGAGACAATTGTCTTCGGCACTCCCCGGTGACTAACAACTTCCTTAAAATATAGCTTTTCAATATGAGATGCGTCGTCGGTTCTAGTGCACGGTATAAAATATGCCATTTTGGATAACCTATCCACAACTACGAAGATAGAATCACGACGACAAAAAGTGGTGGGTAGGCCTAAGACAAAGTCCATGCTCACGTCCTCCCAAGGTACGGATGGTACAGGCAACGGAGTATATAACCCTACATTGGGTTTGGTGCCCTTGGAAACTTGGCAAGTACGACAACTACTCACTACCCGTCCTACCATTGCCTTCAACTTCGGCCAATAAAATTTTTCCTCAACAAGGGTGATAGTCTTATCTCTACCGAAATGGCCACTCAACCCGACACTATGCAGTTCCCAGATGATATGGAGAGGTAGAGATGACTGCGGAATACATAATTTCCCATGCCTAAAGAGGTAACCATCCTTGATAACGAACGCAGTAATAGTGGTGGGGGAACTATCCTGGGCAGATAGGTAAGAATCCTGAAAATCCGGGCATGTAGCGTACTCATCTTTGATTAGCTCAAACCCGACATCGTTAACCTCCATAGTGGTGACTAAAAGGGCTAGGCGACTAAGAGTGTCCGCAACCCGATTGTCCGCTCCCTTAAGGTGTTTGAGAATAAAAGTGTAACCCTGTAGGAAGGATACCCACTTGGCGTGACGTGGGCTGATTTTATGTTGGCCATTGATAAATCGTAATGCTTCGTGATCAGAGAGGATCACGAACTCCTTAGAGAGGAGATAATGCCGCTAGTGGTGCAAGCATCTAACGACCGCATAAAATTCCCTATCATAGTTGGAATAATTCAATTTAGCGCCCACCAATTTTTCACTAAAGAAACTCACAGGGTGCCCTTCCTGACTCAAGACACCTCCTATTCTCACGCCCGAAGCGTCACAAGTAAGCTCAAAGACTTTCGAGAAGTCAGGTAGACGTAAGACGGGTGACTCAGTCATAAGCTCCTTGATGTGTAGGAAAGCGAAGGTGGCGGACTTCGTCCAAGTAAACTCACCTTTTTTCATGCAGTCACTAATGGGGGCCATGATGCTGCTAAAGTCTTTGATGAAACAGCGATAGAAAGTTGCCAACCCATGGAAGCTCCTCACCTCACGTATCGTGGTCGGCTCGGGACAGTCCTTAATCACCTTAACCTTGCTAGGGTCGACTCTAATGCCCTCCGTTCCAATGATGTAGCCTAAAAACTCTACCTCCGTAACATGGAAAGTGCATTTCTTGAGATTCAGAAATAAAGTTTCCTTCCGTAGGGTGGAAAGAACCACTCTCATGTGGGAAATGTGCTCGGTGGTAGTAGTGCTGTAAACCAAGATGTCATCGAAGTAGACAACTACAAACTTCTCCATGAATGGCTGAAAGACATGCGTCATCATTCGGGAGAATGTGTTGGGGGCATTGGATAGCCCGAAGGGCATCACAAGCCACTCATATAATCCGTCCTTAGACTTAAACGCCGTCTTCAACTCATCTCCCTCTCGGATCCTTATCTGGTGATAGCCGGTTCGTAAATCTAACTTTGAAAATATGGTGGCGCCAGACAAGACATCTAGAAGGTCATCTAATCGTGGTATAGGAAATTGGTACTTGATGGTGATTTTGTTGATAGCACGGCTATCAACACACATCCGCCACGTACCATCCTTCTTGGGGGCAAGAAGGGCTGGCACCGCACAAGGTCTCATGCTAGTCCTGATGAATCCTTTCTTCATCAAATCCTCGATCTGAGTCTGTAACTCTTTGTGGGTCGCGGGATGAAGCCTATAATGGGGTTGGTTCGGCAAGGACGAGCCCGGAATGAGATCTATCCCATGTTGTATGTTCCTCAATGGAGGTAACACAGAAGGCAACTCTTCTGGGTACACGTCCTTATACTCGTCTAAAAGTACTCGTAACGCCCTAGGAAACTCATTCAACGCTTCCGATTCAACCTTCGCACTCATAAGAACTAATGCGTACATAACTCCCTCAAGAAATGGATCTCTCACAAACTCTCTCCTACCAACTAGGCTCAAAGTCTTCCTCTCGGCCGGGACGGTAGTGTCCTTAGCCAAAGCTACCGGCTCCTTCGGAACGGTCGGTCTCAAAGTGATTGTCTTACCGTTGAATTTGAATTCATAAGTGTTGGCTCGACCGAAATGTGTGACGTCACGGTCATAAAGCCAAGGGCGGCCTAATAACACGTTGCACGCATCCATGGGGAGGACGTCACACCAGACCTCATCCGTGTAAGATTTAAAGGCAAGAGTGACTAGGCAACGCTTGCTAACTGGGATGGTAACCTTGCTAATCCAAGCTACCTGGTAGGGTGTGGGGTGTGGTTCCGTGGTCAGATTCATACGTTTAACAGCGTTCTCAGAGATAACATTCCCACAGCTACCGCTATCTATAATGAGCTTACACAGCTTGTCGCCACTCTTAAAGATTAGAGAGAAGATACTTGTCCTCCTCCAGTCATCTAGCGGACGTGGAGTGGTCAGAATACAACGCATCACCATGAGGGGGTGGGGGGGAATCGTCTTCCAAATCTCTTGGGACCCCTTCGGGGTCGCTCTCCTCGGCGACCTCATACACATAGTCAGTAGAATCAGCGGCCATGTCTAAGAGGGCAACGACCTTAGTCTTAGTTGGGCATTCAAAGGCATAGTGGCCTTGAACACCACAAGAATAACATGTGGTATTGCCCTTGCTAACTTTCCCAATGGGAACACGCTCACTCGTGGGGTTCCTGGTGTTCCTAGCGGTGATCACGACGGATTTAGACTCAGTGCTTCTAGACTTTCCCCTGTCCGGATAGGTGGAAGAAGACGCTCCAACGGTGGTCTTATTCCTCGTGTGGGAATAACGGGAGTGAGCCTTGGCGGCTAAGTGTTTTTCAATGTCTAGGGCGGCATTGAAAGTCGTGTTGAGATCTGTGTGTCCATAGCGCAAGAGCTTCCGCTGGATATCGGGTTGAATCCCCTTACGAAACCTGGATAATGTGACCTCTGGGGGTTCCCTAAGCACGCATCGCACCATACGGTCTTTCAACTCTCTCATATACTCGGCCACCAATTTTGAACCTTGCCGCAGGGTGACTAGGTCATCGAACATTTGTGTTCGGTGGTAAGCGAGAACGTATTGGTCGGTGAGTAAATTTTTCATCACCGCCCATCCGATAGGTGGGACTTCCTGTCCGGCTCCCAACCTCCTTTCCTCATTCAGACAAAAGGTTTTCGCACGATCTGTCAACTTCATGCGGGCGACTTGGACCTTTTGGAGATCCGTGAGATTGTGCCACTAGTAGTAATATTCCATATCAACTACCCAGCTAAGGAAGACCTGGGGGTCTCCCATGCCATCGTAGGTGGGGGCATCAATCTTGATGGATCTAGTGATATCGAAACCACGCTCGGGACGGCGTTCTAGAGGAGGCACTCGAGGATGGTCCCCATCAGAATCCGAATCAGTGACCGGTTGGTGTCGGTTGGGCCCCTCAACATCACCGGGTGGTGGTGGCGGTCCTCCTTGATTCCGTAAGATTTGTTCTAACATCATCCTAAGCTCAGTCATTTCGGTACGTAGACCTGCTATGGCCTCGGTGTTTGGATCATTGTGCTGATTCATAGCCATTCTAGACGTAGACGGTGTCGTGTACTCCGTTCCTAGCCTAGTGCGCATTCAGGTTCAAGAAAAATTTTGGGAAGATGATTTTTCCTAGGGCTGTATATAGATTGAACATAGGATATTTTTATAGATTCCTGATGTGCGTAATACGTAGATCGTTAATTTTTTTTTTTTTTGAATTTTGACAAAAATTTCAGATTTCAGACCGCTATTCGCACACCACCTAAATAGAATTATGACGCTTCCAATTTTCAGGCCGACCTAACGAGGACGAATCGAAAAAGTTTCAGTTTTAATGTTGCTGGAAATATGTGCAGGAAGCTACAGAAAAAGTTTCAGATTTTTTTGACAAGTTTTAAATTTCTGAGATTTTACTAAACGCAGACCAATCCGAAAATTTTCAGATTTTCTATTGATTAGAACGACCAACAAGGATCGCAGCGAGGATGTTTGCAACGTGGGAGTTGAAACGACCGGCTTTGATACCAAATTGATGTAGGGCTACCGTGACTACGTGAACATTACGCTAACGGAAAAACGTTCATCACAGAAAATAAAATAACATAGGAGGGTTCAGACCAAAAGCGAGCGAAAAGGGGTCGGTTGGCTCCAAAATTCGATTGATAAAATATGAGGGACTCGATACAATGTTCTTAGGACCTACCTCTCCAACAAGCACACAACTCACCGTAAGCCGGACTCGATACAACGTCCTTAAGACCTACCTCTCCAACAAGCACACAACTCACCGCACCTACACAAGCATCTATTCCATCAATCGATTCATTTTCAAACGCAGCGGCAATATTTCGGAGCGGTGATGAACATTCAAGCGGTGATAAAACTTTAGTTGAGATTAACTCCCTTGTTAACGCCAAGCGCGCCAATCTTGGAGAGCAAACCAAGGCTAGGCCGACTTTCGCTCCCGCACCGGATCTACCCGATCCGAACAACAAGAGATTCAATAACAACACTATTATTTCAGATTTTGCAAGCGAAAAGATTTAAGATCACGGATAAAATGATTTGACAAAACCTCCACAAAATAACGTAGAAGAATCACAAGAAAGGGGAGGGGTTACCCAACCAAGAATATGCATGCATTCAAGATAGATGTGCGAGAATCTCTCTCTCCACAGTTCCACCGACGTCGCACCGAATGGAGAAGCACCATTTCTTCCTTGGAGTCGCACCGCAGATGTCTCGCCGGAGTCGCACCGAAGAGGATGGAGGGAGGCGGCCTTGGAGTCACACCAAGAGGAGGGGGGGGGGGGGGGGGGGGGGGGGGGGGCGGCAAGGGAGAGCTCTTCCTTGGCCGAAATTTCTAAGAGGGGAAATTTGGTTTTTTTTTTTTGTCTTCAATGCTTCATTCCTTCAAAAAGACCTCCTTAAATAGGAGTTACAACAACATCTTAACCATCCATGATGGAGATGAAATCGCATCCATCCGTATGGTTAAATACACACCAAAATAAAATAAAGAGTGCAAAATTAAAATTACAACCATTTTAATAAATATAAAATTATCATCTATCATGAAATAATTTTATATTTATTAATATAAAATAAAAGTGCATAAATAAAAGTTTAAATTTTCATGGCGGTTTTGGTACGCCGTGGGCGGAGATTATAACGCGGACTTCCTTCAGCATCATTATGGCACCTCAGAACTTTGTGTCGCAGCGCCTCGGCAGTCGGGTCATCATCATCAAGGAGTGTCGGAGGGGACGCGCCATCAATCCTCCCCCACTCAAAATCAAGCATCTCCGATGCGTGGTCCGAGAGGTAGCAGGTGGATGTCGCGTGACCCTCCTCATCGTGGAAGTCACAGTAAGGTAACTCTGCCCGGACTCCTCCTCTTCCTCCCTTACGATTTCTTTTTCTTTGGTAGCCGATCGCCACGGTTTGCTGGGGTGGTGGAGAGGGTGCCTTCGGTCCCTGCCTCCACCATGGGAGGTCGGGTCCCTCTGCCTGGAAATTGTCCTCCTCTTGGTCGGACTTCCTCTTGGGAGCCCCTGCTCTCCCCCCCCCCCCCCCCCCCCCCCCCCCCCGCTGCCTTGCCTCAGGCTCTCTTAGTTTGGCCAACCTTCTTGTGAACTCCGGGTTGGCCTCCTCACTCTCAACTTCTTCCGCCACCCTTTCCATCAACTCATCAAAAGACAATAGGAGCTCTCCTCTTGAGGTCCATCTTGAAGAATCCCCCTGCAGCCCCATGATGATAGCGAGTTGAAGGGTGTAGCCTGGCACCTCTTGGGTGAGGAGAACCTCTTCATGGAACCGGTCAACATAGTGAGCCAGTGACTCCCCTGACTCTTGCTTGATCTTGAAAAGTGCTTCGACATCTTTCTTCCTCTTCCTTGACGTTGAGAAGCATAGCATGAAAACTCGGCGCAAGTCTTCGAAGGCATAGATGGATCCCGCAGGGAGTTGGTGGAACCATTCTCTATCCTTCTCCTTTAGAGTTGTCGCGAAGAGTCGACACTTGAATGCGTCTGACATGGGCCTGATGGAGACCATGTACTCAAACCACTGCAGGTTGTAACACCCTCCCAGTACAAATAATATAACAGTAGGTCCGTACGGGACCCCACGCCATACTATACACACTAGATAAGCATTATAAGGTGATAAACAGAAAAGAACAACAACTTCACGAGAGTATAAAAAACGTAAGCGGAAGCATTTGGATTAAACATCTTTTAGAATTGTCCACTATCCCAGAAATGAAACAAATAGAGTTACGGTCTGAACTCCTTTCAATTGGTATCAAAGTAGGTTGATTCTATCAATCACCCTCATCAGAGGATATCAATTGTCCCTTTCAATTGGTATCAGAGGAGGCTGATTTTCTTTTTCAATTTCTTGCACCTGATACTCAATTGAACCCCTTTCAATTGGAATCAAAGGAAGTTGATTTTTCACACAGGCTAACACCTGAAATCACAAAGATCACCTTAGTTCTTATTTTGTTTTGTTGTAAAAAGGTTTTTCCAAATGACACTATCAGATTTTTCTATTTCAGATCCACCTTTTTGTAATTTGGATAGTTTTGATTTATGGCAAATTAGAATTAAGTTATATATGAATGCCATAGATGAAAGTATTTACAAATCTGTTTTGACAGGAACTTCATCTTCCTCTTCTTCAACAGATGATCAAGAAAAATTGATCAGTGTTGATGCCATAGCCATGGAAATATTGGCTAAATCAATGTCTGATGACATTCTTCTTAAAGTGTCTGATTGCACTTCAGCAAAGAGCATTTGGAACTCCCTCTCCAGGATGGTAAATAAATCCATTCCTACTTCTTTCTCTAACATCATTTTTGATTCAGAACCATCAGTTACTCTAACTGAAGAAGAAAACAAGGAAGAACAAAAAGCCAAAGCTTTCTGCATGTTGGCTATATATGGTTCAGATTACATATCAGATTTAATAAATTCAGAATCTGAACAAGAAAAGGTAAAAGAGGTAACAGCATTTCCTAACTTCACCTATGAAAATTTCAGATCTGTTTTCACATCACCTTGTGCAGGTATAAAAATTTCTGAAAACAGAATCAGTAAAAAGCTAATAATAAACAAATTAATTTCTGTTAAAATTAAAGAAGATTTTAAAATAACAGCAGAACAATTTATTTGTTTAGAAAATAAGTTAATTAAGGCTGATAACTTTAAACAGAATTTTAAAGAAAAAGAAATTTCTTATGTGCAGCAAAATAAAAATAAACTTTCAAAATTGTACTTTAATGAGATAAAAAGGCCAAAATATTTATCTATAAGGCGAATTTTAAAACTTTTAATATTTTTACTTAAATTAAATTAAATAGCAGTTTTAAGTTTCTTTGAATTTTCTATCTCAAAAACAAGTCAGATAGACTTCATCTTCTTACAGATTTTTTTCTCCAAAATCAGTTTGAGCATTCTACTCAAGTAGCATGGATCAGAAATGATCAGAGCTCTGAGTGTGAGTCTCTTCTGATTAAGGGGATTTTATAGAAAGAAGCTATCAGATATTGTCTTTCTAATTATAAAAATTCTTAGAATCTGTTAACAGCTAGCAATTCATTTCATTTAAATTCCTATTTTAATCCAGATTTAGGAAATCAAAAATTGCTCAGTTATAAAAGAAATTTAAAAATAATCTCTGCCACTTAAGCTTTTAAAGACTTTTTATGCTTATGAATCCTAAACCAAATAGGGGGAGATTATTAGAACCTAGTTTATTTGGATTAGGATCCCAACTCAAATAGGGGGAGATTGTTGGAACCTTAGTTTTGATTTGAGTTAGGATCCACCTTTAGTGTCTAAATTTATATCATAATATATCCTATAACTTAGATTAAATATCATTAAGAAAGAAAGATAAAATATACATATATTTTACAAGACCACTCCTCTTCAAATCTAGTGGCGAAGGTTTGAATTCAACCACCCAAGCAAGGGGCTTTCGTTAGGCTCTCAAAAGGCACCTACAACTCAAGTCCCGCAACACAATAGAAGATCTCATGGAGACATTCTCCGGCACGCATTCTAGGCTTAACCTAAATGCAACGTCGCAATCCAAGCATCACCGATCCGGGCTCGCGGCCATGAATAGGCTTCACACAAAATGCCTAAATCCACACGACTATCGAATGACTAAATGCAATATGCTGAGGATGGACACAATCGACCCGGAGTTCCGAAGAACTGGAGGAAATCCTACACTTCACCCATTTGGTGAAAGAGATTCCCCATGCAAGCATAGAAAAAGGAATGAGAGGACAAAACACGTCTTAAGATCGGGAGGAAGGATTGTTACCCTTGGAGCTTTCTTCTTTGCCATAGATCTGGGATTTCACTCGGATAGAAAGAACCACAATGGGCTGCTCTTTCCAGATCTGAAAACGGCTCGTGATTCGGAGCTCCGAAGCTCCGGCATTGGCAGAAAACGTCTCCTTCTTCCTCGCTGTCGCAGTTTTTCCTCGGCTCCCGTCTTTTTCACGCTGGAAGAGAATAAGACTTAAGATAAAGAGGATATATATATACCCCTCTGGACAACCCTAAGATAAACCAGAAATAAATCCCAGCCCATGGATTTAAAGCCCTGGATTTGACGAACACGATCAAGAAGTCACAGGTCTGTTAATTCGCAAATCTCTGATTCTGTCTGCGTTCGACGAATAGCTTTAAGTCTGCGTTCGATTAATGGCAGTAAAGCTGCGTTGGACGAATGCTAAAAAGCCTGCGTTCAACAAACGGCTAATTAACCTGCGTTCGACGAACGACTGTTAAACCTACGTTCGACGAACGATTGCCTGTGTTCGGCGAACCGTGCGCTGGATTCGACGAACGACTGCTAAGCCTGCATTCGACGAACGGCTGCTAAACCTGCATTCGACGAATGTCTTCCTGAGTTCAACGAACGGCGGGCTGCGTTCGAAGAACGGCTGCTATGCCTGCGTTCGACGAACGACTGCCTGCGTTCGACGAACGGCTGCCTGCGTTCGACGAATGGCTGCTAAGCTTGCGTTCGACGAACGGCTGCCTGTGTTCGACGAACGACGGGCTGCATTCGACGAACGGCTGCTTGAAGGCATTTCTTATTTCTCGAGAACCGGCACTGCCTGCCCTTAAGATTTCTCGAGAAGCTTAAACGTTAGCCTTTTAAACTCTTGGGAAGTATAACTTCTGCATTAAATTTTCTTCCGAGAAGTAAACTCCTGCCACTTAATTTCTCGAGAAGTATATTCTTGCCCAATTAATTTCTCGAGAAGTTTATTCCTGACTACTTGATTTCTCGAGAAATCAATCCTCTTCTAATTAAATTTCGAGAAGTATATTCCTGCCCATATGATTTCCTGACTATTTGATTTCTCGAGAAATCAGTCCTCCTACCCTTATGATTTCTCGAGAAATGCATTTCCGGAATTTGGGGTGTTACAAATCTCCCCTCCTTTAAGGAATTTCGTCCCGAAATTATGAAAGCAGCAGCAACAGAAATAAAATATACCTGAGAGAAGAAGCTCGGGGTACTCCGCAAGCATTGTTTGCTCTCCTTCCCAAGAGAGTTCCTCTCTTCCGCAATTATTCCAACGGACCTTGACCATCCGAATGGATTTGTTCCGCAACTGCTTTACTTCTGTGTCTTCGATGCGAATGGGCTTGACTTCCGTCGTTATCCCACCATCTACTGAGACTTCACTGACCGGAACAACAAGACTTCTCTCTTTGATAGCCTTCCGCAACACAGAGATATGAAATACATCATGCAGCCCGCTCAGCTCCGAAGATAGAGCAAGCCGGTAGGCAGCTTCACCAATGCGCTCCAAGATCTCAAACGGTCGTAAGTACCTCAGACTTAGCTTTTTCAAGCGTCGGATCCTCGATACTCCTTTGAACGGTTTGATCTTCAGGTAAACCCAATCACCAACGGCGAACTCGACGTTCCAGTGATTTGCATTGTAGTAATTTGCCTGCCTATCCTGGGCAATGAGCAACCGCTCTCGTATTGCTCGGATTGATGTATTTGCTTCATCCACGTCCTTGCATTTCAACAACTTCGTGTTGCCCGTTTCAGCCCAAGCCAACGGTGTACGACATTTTCTACCATAAAGAGCCTCGAAAGGTACCATCATTATACTAGCTTGGTAGCTGTTGTTGTAGGCAAACTCAATCCAATAGAGATGATCTGCCCATTTCTTTCTGAAGTCCAGGGCGCACATCCTTAGCATGTCTTCCATCGTCCTATTGGTCCTTTCGGTCTGTCCATCCATTTGCGGGTGGAAGGCCGTGCTAAATTTTAGCTTGGTACCCAATAATTGATGAATCAGCCTCCAATCGTTTGATGTGAACCGCCCATCATGATCGCTCATGATGCTACGGGGAACCCCGTGCAACCACACGATATTATCAACGTATAACTTTGCTAGCTTTTCCACGGAGTCGTCTTTCCGGTTCGGAATAAATTGCAAAACTTTCGTCAATCGATCTACGATCACCCAGATGGCGTCGTTTCCATGTTGTGATTTCGGCAATCCGTGCACGAAATCCATTGAAATATCGTCAAACTTCCATTCCGGGATCGGTAAAGACTTTAGAAACCCACCAGGTCTTTGACATTCAGCCTTCACCAACGCGCAAGTGTGACACTTGGCCACGTAGAGTGCAATGACCTTCTTCATTCCTGGCCACCAAAAGAGCTTCTTCATATCCATGTACATCTTTGTGCTCCCAGGGTGGATCGAGTACTTGGTATAGTGAGCCTCAAACATCAATTCCGCCCGCAATGTACCAACATTTGGGACGCACAATCTGCCATTTTTCCACATAAGATCATCTTCGAAGGAGAAATCAGTGTTTGACCCATCCACGGTCTCCACTTTATATCGCTTCATGCTCGAATCCAGCTCCAAAGTCTGTCGAACTCGGTCGGCCAGGTCGTATTGAACCTCCGTCCAGTTCAAACATGCTGAAGGAGACGCTCTTCTATGGACACAAATGATCTCCAAGGCTTCTAGCTCCCGGATTAGACGCTCAAGATGCATCAAAATCCAGTTTGCCTGTGCAGGAGCCCGATGACTCAACGCGTTCGCAACCACATTTCCTTTCCCAGGAGTGTATCGAATGTCGAAGGTGTAGTCCCCAAGGAACTCCATCCACCTCATTTGTCGCATATTCAACTCCTCCTGATCAAGCAGGTACATAGGATTTTGTGGTCCGTAATGATGTCGATCTTCATGCCATACAAGTAGTGCCTCGAAAGTTTAAGAGCAAATACCCCGGCCGCTAGCTCCAAATCATGGACCGGGTAGTTCCTCTCATGTACCTTTAACTGACGGGAGTCATAGGCAATTACATTTCCGAACTGCACTAGAACGCAACCCAAGCCACTCCCCGAGGCGTCGCTATATATTTCGTAACCTTCTGTTCCACATGGCGAGCATAGAATCAGCGTCGTGGTCAGACGGCTCTTCAGTTCCTCAAAAGATCGTGCGCGGGCGACCAAACGAACTTATGATCTTTCCTAGTCAGTTTAGTGAGAGGATGAAGTGCAATCCTCGAGAAAACTTCCACAAAGCGCCTATAATAGCTGGCAAGTCCTAAGAAACTTCGGACTTCCGCTACATTTTTCAACACAGACCATGCTTGGAACGCCTCTATCTTCGAAGGATCGACTGCTATTCCTTCTCCACTAACAACATGACCCAGGAATGCTACGGACGATAGCCAAAACTCATACTTGGAGAACTTGGCATATAGCTGATTCCTCCTCAAGCTGCTCAAAACTGCGCGCAGATGCTCTGCATGCTCCTCTTCCAACTGAGAGTATACCAAAATATCGTCGATGAAGACGATCACAAATTGATCCAAATACTCTCGGAACATTCTGTTCATTAAGTCCATGAATACTGAGGGTGCATTAGACAGACCGAACGGCATAACCATGAACTCATAATGCCCAAAGCGGGTACTGAATGCTGTCTTTGGGATGTCACACTCCCGAATACGAAGCTGATAGTAGCCGGACCTTAAGTCTAGCTTAGAGTATACCGTCGACCCAACCAGTTGGTCGAATAAGTTGCCGATTCTTGGAATCGGATAACAGTTCTTCTCCGTCAGCTTATTCAGCTCTCGATAGTCAATACATAGACGTAAGCTCCCGTCCTTCTTTTTCACAAAGAGGATCGGTGCACTCCAAGGTGAAGAACTTGGACGTACATAGCCTTGCTCTAGTAGCTCTTGCAACTGAACCTTCAGCTCTGCCAATTCCTTTGGAGCTATTCGGTATGGTTAGCGTGCTACAGGCATGGCACCTGGCACCGGCTCAATATAGAAATCAATCTCTCGCTGAGGCGGAGCCCCAGGGAGTTCGTTAGGAAACACATCGGCATACTCCGCTACAACTGGGACATCACTTAAACTGCACTTTGGCTCCGAAGCCTCCAACAAAGTGAAGAACAACTCCGCGCCCTTTCTCACTGCCTTAACCACATGGAGAGCAGACATCAGCATCTTGCTCGCTCCTCGCATACCCGCGAGCGTGGTTTCGTCTCCGATGTTCTTTCTCAGAGTGATCTCCTTTGAATTGCAATCAATGCATGCTCGCAGCTCGGAGAGCCAGTCCATGTTGAAGATCACGTCAAATTCAGCTAGCGGTAATAACGATGCTTCCAAGTCTAAGTCTTGATTTCCAATCCGCACCTTCACATGACTCTTCCTATCCGCACACATGCGAGATCCATTGGGTAGCAGTACTTCCAATCTATCCTCTACTAAGGTAGACGACACTCCGATTCGCACCACGATGTCCTCAGACAAAAAAGAGTGCGATGCACGCGTATCAAATAGAGCTCTCGCCGGATAATTGAAAATTAGAACGAAACCTAAATGCACACAAATCAAACATAAATTCGCACAACAGTATCAATCATAAATAGCTGTAAAAGCTAACTTTTAATTCATACCTGTGACGACATCAGTTTGTCGTATGGATTCTTGCTGGCCAAGCAAGTAAACTCTCGGCTGGGTCGGAATGTGCTGGAAAGCAGCAGACTCCGCAGCTTTACCCTTTTCCGCATGACCCGCAGCACGAGCATAGTCCATCGCTCGGTTCTCTGTCCTCAGGGGACCACTGCGACACACGCGTGCTTTGTGTCCCACCTTTCCACAAGTGAAACATGTAATTGGACCACGTGCAGTCGTAGCTCCTGACACATTTGAGCGAGTTGGTTCCGCAGACTTGAACTTCCTTTTGTTCCTCCTGAACTCAGATTTAGATTGAGAGGTCGGCGCATGAAATTTAGGTTTCTTTGCCACGCCCTTTTCTTGCACTCTCTTCATGTCCAACTCCAGAGATCTGGCACTTTGCACCATCACATGGAAGCCAAACGTCATTGGGCATGTAAGGAGCAGCCTCAACTCACCCCGAAGACCTTCATAAAACTTGTTCGTCTTCATTTCCTCATCTTCCACCAAAAACCCCGCATAGCGGCCCAATCTAGTGAACTCGTGCAAGTACTCGTCCACCGAGCTATCGCCTTGAGTTAACTTCAAGAACTGGTTTTGCAACGCAATGCGTTGGTCAGAGGGAATATATCTCTGAAGAAACGACTGTAAGAACTCCGCCAAAGTGATCTCGGTAATATCCTTACCTTCAAACTTATGCGCTTCCTGCTCGGCCCACCAAAGCTCTGCTTCTCCGTTAAGGACAAACGTTGCTAGAGTGACCATCATAGCCTCTTCCGTTGCTGTTGCCTTTAGAGTTTTTCTAACTGTTGACAGCCAGTCCTCCGCCTCCGTTGGGGATCCAGTCCCCGAGAAGGTTGAAGGATGGAAACTTAGAAAGTGCTGAAGTTGTTGATCACGCGCTCGCGCAACAGCTACTCGCTCAACTCAACGTTCCACCCTTGGCTCCACCGCAGGTTCCACTGCAACCATTGTACAGGGATCTCCACCCTTGGTTCCACTGCAGGTTCCACTGTGGTACCTGCCACCGGGGCCACATCCAGAGTAGGCATGGCAGGCTGTGCAAGCCTTTGAGGTTGAGTGTTGATCATTGCTAAGACCGCTTCAGCGATTAACCTGATCATCTCAGCAGGAGGAGTGGTCGCTGGCACCTCAGCCGACGCACTACTTTCAGTGGTGTTACGGGGTCGAGACTGCCCCGCAGCACTCCTAGTCACCTATAATCGTGCAATACACAATTTAGTGACCGAAAACATAGCAAACAACAATCATGGAACGCTCAGGTTCCGCAAACAAGTATGTTTTTCCATTCCTAAGTGGACATTATTATTAATTTTTTGTCGTTTTAGGTGAATGCACATCCCGTGCACACAACCCCTTAAAAGGAATTCGTCCCGAATTCACTAAACTACGGATCGACGCCCTAAGTACGATACCAAATTATAACACCCTGCCAGTACAAATAATATAACAGTAGGTCCGACCGGGACCCCACGCCATACTATACAAACTAGCTAGGCATTATAAGGTGATAAACAGAAAAGAACAACAACTACATGAGAGTATAAGAAAACGTAAGCGGAAGCATTTGGATTAAACATCTCTTAGAATTGTCCACTATCATAGGAATGAAACAAATAGAGTTACGGCCTTAAGGCCTTACACTTAACAAATGTATAGAAACCCAAAACATACATCGGCACGCATGCCGACAATACATGTAAAGCAGGAAAGAGGTTGGCCTTCAAGGGCCAACACAGCAAAAGGGCCACCTCCCGCTATTTCCCGCTAGGCTCACCTGCACCTGCAACCAACATCCAATAAGAGGTAAACGAGGGTCAGCTATGAGCTGACCAAAAACTGCATAACGATCCCATCCCCCCCCCCCCCCCCCCCGGCCATCTAGCCGGCTCTTGGGCGTGTCACCGCTAACCTGCAAGCAAGTCATACATGCAACATGTAATAATATAAAGAAAGTGCAAACTACACTACACAAGGTGAGGTTTCAAGCACAATCAATCTTCTAGGTTGAGCATCAAGTAAAAGGGAACCTAGGTATGCACATGATGTTGGTTGGGTTCACCCGAAGGTTCCCCACAACCGCCAAAGCAACCACTTGAGGCTAACATAACATCAATTCATCACAAACACTCCACCCTAAGGACAAAGCCTTAGGTGGGGAAAAGAGCTTTTGGTCGGTCTAGGTAAGACACCTTCCACGACCTCTCCCATGATCACACGGCTTACATGAGGTATGGACCTCTCACCGATCTGCATGGAAATGGGTTCGGTTCAGCTTTGCCTGTGCTCTAACCGTCGCGATCTATCGCACGATGCGGGTACGGCTTCACCTCTGCCCATAAGGGTTTAGCACATCAAGTGCCCACATAATAAAGCTACGCATCTAATCCTTTCACACGGACTTAGATTTCGCAAATAACAACTAAGAAGGAGGTCCAAGACCACTCCTCTTCAAATCTAGTGGCGAAGGTTTGCATTCTACCACCCAAGCAAGGGGCTTTCGTTAGGCTCTCAAAAGGCACATAAAACTCAAGTTTCGCAACACAATAGAAGATCTCACGGAGACATTCTCTGGCACGCATTCTAGGCTTAACCTAAATGCAACGTCGCAATCCAAGCATCATCGATCCGGGCTCACGACCACGAATAGGCTTCATACAAAAAGCCTAAATCCGCACGACTACCGAATTTCTAAATGCAATATGCCGGGGACGGACACAATCGACCCGGAGTTCGGAAGAACTGGAGGAAATCCTACACTTCACCCATTTGGTGAAAGGGATTCCTCATGCAAGCATAGAAAAAGGAATGAGAGGACAAAACACGTCCTAAGACCGGGAGGAAGGATCGTTACCCTTGGAGCTTTCTTCTTTGCCATAGATCTGGGATTTCACTCGGATAGAAAGAACCGCAACGGGCTGCTCTTTCCATATCTGAAAACGACTCGCGATTCGGAGCTCCGAAGCTCCGTCAATGGCATAAAACGTCTCCTTCTTCCTCGCTGTCGCTGTTTTTCCTCGGCTCCCATCTTTTTCACGCTGGAAGAGAATAAGACTTAAGATAAAGAGGATATATATACCCCTCTGGACAACCCTAAGATAACCCAGAAATAAATCCCATCCCCTGGATTTAAAGCACTGTATTTGACCGCCAAGATCGAGAAGTCACGGGTTTGTTAATTCGCAAATCGCTGATTCTGTCTGCGTTCGACGAATAGCTTTAAGTCTGTGTTCAACGAATGGCAGTAAAGCTGCGTTCGACGAATGCCAAAAAGCCTGCGTTCGTTGAACGGCTAACAAACCTGCGTTCGACGAACGACTGCTAAACCTGCGTTCGACGAACGGCTGCCTGCGTTCGATGAACGGCGGGCTGCATTTGACGAACGACTGCTAAGCCTGCGTTCGACAAATGGCTGCCTGCATTCGACGAACGGCTGCTAAACCTGCGTTCGACGAACGGCTTCCTGCGTTCGACGAACGGCGGGCTGCGTTCGATGAACGGCTGCTAAGCTTACATTCGATGAACGGTGGGCTGCGTTCAACTGAACTGTTGCTAAGCCTGCGTTCGACGAACGGATGCCTGCGTTCGATGTACGGCGGGCTGCGTTCGACGAACGATGGGCTGCGTTCGACGAACGGATGCATAAAGGCATTTCTTGTTTCCCGAGAACCGGCACTGCCTGCCCTTAAGATTTCTCGAGAAGCTTAAACGTTAGCCTTTTAAACTCTCGGGAAGTATAACTTCTGCATTAAATTCTCTTCCGAGAAGTAAATCCTGCCACTTAATTTCTCGAGAAGTATATTCCTGCCCAATTAATTACTCGAGAAGTTTCAGTACAAATAATATAACAGTAGGTCCGGCCGGGACCCTACGCCATACTATACACACTAGCTAGGCATCATAAGGTGATAAACAGAAAAGAACAACAACTACATGAGAGTATAAAAAATGTAAGCGGAAGCTTTTGGATTAAACATCTTTTAGAATTGTCCATTATCCCAGGAATGAAACAAATAGAGTTACGGCCTTAAGGCCTTACATTTAACAAATGTATAGAAACCCAAAACATACATCGGCACACAGGCTGACAATACATGTAAAGCAGGAAAGAGGCTGGCCTTCAAGGGCCAACACAGCAAAAGGGCCACCGCCCGCTATTTCCCGCTAGGCTCACCTGCACCTGCAACCAACATCCAATAAGAGGTAAACGAGGGTCAGTTATGAGCTGACCATAAACCGCGTAACGATCCCACCCCCCCCCCCCGGCCGTCTAGCCGGCTCAGGGGCGTGTCACCGCTAACCTGCAAGCAAGCCATACATGCAACATGTAATAATATAAAGAAAGTGCAAACTACACTACACAAGGTGAGGTTTCAAGCACAATCAATATTCTAGGTTGAGCATCAAGTAAAAGGGAACCTAGGTATGCACATGATGTTGGTTGGGTTCACCCGAAGGTTCCCCATAACCGCCTAAGCAACCGCATGAGGCTAACATAACATCAATTCATCACAAACACTCCACCCTAAGGACATAGCCTTAGGTGGTTAAAAAGAGCTTTTGGTCGGTCTCGGTAAGACACCTTCCACGTCCTATCCCATGATCACATGGCTTACATGAGGTATGGACCTCTCACCGATCTGCATGGAAACGGGTTCGGTTCAGCTTTACCCGTGCTCTAACCGTCGCAATCTATCGCACTATGCGGGTATGGCTTCACCTCGGCCCGTAAGAGTTTAGCACATAAAGTGCCCACATAATTAAGCTACGCATCTAATCCTTTCACGCGGACTTAGACTTCGCAAATAACAACTAAGAAGGAGGTCCAAGACCACTCCTCTTCAAATTTAGTGGCGAAGGTTTGCATTCAACCACCCAAGCAAGGGGCTTTCGTTAGCTCTCAAAAGGCACCTAAAACTCATGTCCCACAACACAATAGAAGATCTTACAGAGACATTCTCCTGGCACGCATTATAGTCTTAACCTAAATGCAACATCGCAATCCAAGCATCACCGATCCGGGCTCACGACCACAAATAGGCTTCACACAAAATGCCTAAATTCCGCACGACTAAAGATTTCTAAATGCAATATGCCAGGGACGGACACAATTGACCTGGAGTTCGAAGAACTGGAGGAAATCCTACACTTCACCCATTTGGTGAAAGGGATTCCTCATGCAAGCATAGAAAAAGGAATGAGAGGACAAAACACGTCCTGAGACTGGGAGGAAGGATCGTTACCCTTAGAGCTTTCTTCTTTGCCATAGATCTGGGATTTCACTCGGATAGAAAGAACTGCAATGGGCTGCTTTTTCCAGATCTGAAAACTGGCTCACGATTCGGAGCTCCGAAGCTCCGGCAATGGCAGAAAATGTCTCCTTCTTCCTCGTTGTCGCTGTTTTTCCTCGACTCCCGTCTTTTTCACGCTGGAAGAGAATAAGACTTAAGATAAAGAGGATATATATATACCCCTCTGGACAACCCTAAGATAACCCAGAAATAAATCCCAGCCCTTAGATTTAAAGCCCTGGATTTGACGGCCACGATCAAGAAGTCATGGGTCTGTTAATTCGCAAATCGCTGATTCTGTCTGCGTTCGACGAATAGCTTTAACTCTGCTTTCGACGAATGGAAGTAAAGCTGCATTTAACGAATGCTAAAAAGCCTGCGTTCGACGAATGGCTAACAAACCTGCGTTCGATGAACGACTACTAAACCTGCGTTCGACGAATGGCTGCCTACGTTCGATGAATGGCGGGTTGCATTCGACGAACTGGCTGCTAAGCCTGCGTTCGACGAACGGGTTCGACGAACGGCTGCTAAGCCTGCATTCGACGAACGGCTTATATGCCAGCATTCGATGAACGGCTGCCTGCGTTCTACGAACGACTGCTAAACCTGCATTCGACGAACGGCTTCCTGCGTTCAACGAACGACGTGGCTGCGTTCAATGAACGGCTGCTAAACCTGCGTTCGACGAACGGCTGCCTGCGTTCGACAAATGGCGGTCTGCGTTCGATGAACGGCTGCTAAGCCTGCGTTCGACGAATGGCTGCCTGCGTTCGACGAACGGCGGGCTGCGTTCGACGAACGGCTGCTTGAAGGCATTTCTTATTTCCCGAGATCCGGCACTGCCTGCCCTTAAGATTTCTCGAGAAGCTTAAACGTTAGCCTTTTAAACTCTCGGGAAGTATAACTTCTTCATTAAATTCTCTTCCGAGAAGTAAACTCCTGCCACTTAATTTCTCGAGAGGTATATTCCTGCCCAATTAATTTCTCCAGAAGTTTATTCCTGACTACTTGATTTCTCGAGAAATCAATCCTCTTCTAATTAAATTTCGAGAAGTATATTCCTGCCTATATGATTTCCTGGCTATTTGATTTCTCTGAGATATCAATCCTCCTACCCTTATGATTTCTCGAGAAATGCATTTCTCGAATTTGGGGTGTTATACATGTGTAGGACAGGGTCATCCTTGCCGGAGTAGTGAGACATCTCCAGCCTTCCGGACACCTCTGGAACCGGGGACGAGAGGATCAGCTCACACAAAGGACTTCCTATGCTCGCCCCCCTTTGGGGCTAGGCGAGATGGGGTATGACACCTCCCTGTTGAAATTGTTGAAGTGGAGTGGAAGGTGGCTGACGGTCTGAATTTGGGTGACCGCAGAGACCGCGCGGTCTGGGTTGGTGATCTGCCGGTCTAGCTCTGCGGTCTAGGTTCTGTCGGTCTGCTGGTTGGCCGGTTTGTTCCTGGTTGTTGTTGTCTCTCTCTGAGTTGTTTTGCTTGATCTGTCTATCTTCTTTGTAGAAGACTGGGAAGTCTGTTCTTATTTAACCGCCTGACCGGGCGGCTTAGTGCGCGGTCTTGTGTTCGCACGACTTGTTCGCGATCTGCCTGCTGATCTGCGGTCATGGACGGAAGGTTGCCCAAGTGGTCTGATCGCGCGGTCTACTTTGTGAGACCGCTGGCGATCTGACGGGTGGTGATTGTATATCTCCTGTGCGGTGATGACATCCGTCTACCCGCCTATAAATAGGGGTGCATGGCCCGTCATTCATAACGAGAACTGTAAGAACTAGAGCCTGGGTTAATTCGTGCGGTCTCAACTTTGAGGTCGAGCAGGTCTTGGAAGCTTTGTTGACTGTTTGTTGTGTTCGCAGGTTTGCGGTCAGCAGGTTGCGGTCTCCTTCCTTGGTGATTCCCAGCAGGCTTGAATAAACAGTTCGGTAACGGTCTATCTGCGAACTGGTTTATGGTGTTCTTGTGCTGTTCGCAGCGAGCTCAGCGATCAGGCGACCTTCAGCGATTTGGCGATCTGAGTTACGGTCTAGCGACAGCTTCTGTTCTTCGTTCAATTCAATAAGCTCCAGTTCGTACGGTCTGAGGTGGCGGTCTTGCAGTGCAGGCAGTCTATCTGTTTTCTATTCGCGCGGTATCAGGTCAAGCCAGGCGATCTCTGGAGTCAAGCGGTGTGTGCGTTCTGTACGGTCTCTGCTTGTCAAGCCGCCAGTTTTGCTTTTGGTGTTTTGTTCTTCTCTCCTTCGTGATTCTTATGAATCATGTCTCGCAATGTATACCTCGCACTATAAATGAAGTTTTTGATTCAATAAAGTCTTTTGTGTTGCTGTGTGGCATTGTGGTTGTTTGGCTATAACTCAGTTGATGCAACTCCTGCTTACTCCTAAATGATTCAAATCAAAAATTTTAACACACTCGCCCCCTTGGGGCCGGGCGAGTGGTGTTCTGGGACCTCCCCACCTGCCCCCTTGGGGCTGGGCGAGTGGGGGGTTTGGGACCTCCCCACTCCCCCTCCTAGGGAACTAGGCGAGTGGGGGCCAAATGCCTCCCCACTCCCCCCCACTAGCACCTCCTTCCTGGATTGCTGGCCGAGAGTGCTCTAGCCCACCTGCTGAGGCGAGACATCTGGACCACTTCCTCTCCAGCCTTCGCCTATCGTGGCGAAAGTTAGCTGCAAGGTCTGCAGGACCTCCCACCTTGAAACTTTCAAACATCTCTAACGTCACTCCAGCCACCGGGGCTGCGAGTGGTCTGGGTCAGATCCTCCACCTCCAGCCATGGAGCTTATCTTGAGAGTTTCTTGAGTTGGTCACTCTCCACGCTCACCGCACCATAATGTTGAAACCAAGACTTGAGAACAGGACTTAGTCTCTGTGGAGTTCGGTCCCTCAATAAGTTAAGGGGTGACCAACACTTACTTCCCCCAAGGGATAATTCTAGGCTAAGGGGCTAAGGAACTAGGAACAAGGCCAAGGGCTTAGCGAGGAGGTCCCATTTTTTTTTACCGGAAGATCTTAGAGCGCTTCCCCTCCCAAGCCAATGCTAAGCTTGGGCACCCTTTGGAGGCTATCCTCACCCACTAGAGAGATTTGGGGAGAGAGATTGCCAATAGAGAGATATATAGAACTCCCCTCCAAATGGTGCCCCCTTGGTCCTATTTATAGGATTTAGAACTTGGTCTGCAAATAACCATAATCTGGCCTACGAGATTACCAAAATACCCTCAAGATTGGCCTGCCAATAGCCAAATCCCGCCATTCCAAGGTGCTAAACACAGACCACCCCTTCTCTTCGGGGTTGGGGACGAGGCAAGCTGGAAGGGTGCCTCCCTTCTGAGCTCGCCCCTTTTTGCTGAGGAGCGGGGGCGAGAGGAGCTCGCCCCTCCTTGGCATCGGGGGTGAGAGGAGCTCGCCCCCTTTGCTGGGAGCGGGGAGTGAGGAGCTCACCCCCTTCTTGGGAGCGGGGGCGAGAGGAGCTCGCCCCCCTCTTTGGGAGCGGGGGCGAGAGGAGCTCGCCCCCCTTGCTGGGAGCGGGGAGAGAGGAGCTCGCCCACTCCTTGGGAGCAGGGTAGAGAGGAGCTGGCCCCCTCCTTGGGAGCTGGGGGCGAGAGGAGCTCGCCCCCTCCTTGGGAGCGGGGGTGAGAGGAGCTCGCCCCCCTCTTTGGGAGCGGGGGAGAGAGGAGCTCGCCCCCCTTCCTGGTAGCAGGGCGAGAGGAGCTCTCCCCCTCCTTGGGAGCAGGGGTGAGAGGAGCTCGCCCCACTTGCTTGGAGCGGGGAGAGTGGAGCTCGCCCCCTCTTGGGAGCGAGGGAGAGAGGAGCTCGCCCCCTCCTGCTGGGAGCGGGGGCGAGAGGAGCTCGCCCCCTCCTGCTGGGAGCGGCCCGAGAGGAGCTCGCCCCCTCCTTGGGAGCGGGGGCGAGAGGAGCTCGCCCCCTCCTGCTGGGAGCGGGGCGAGAGGAGCTCGCCCCCTCCTTGGGAGCGGGGGCGAGAGGAGCTCTCCCCCTCCTTGGGAGCGGGGGTGAGAGGAGCTCGCCCCCCTCTTTGGGAGCGGGGGAGAGAGGAGCTCGCCCCCCTTGCTGGTAGCAGGGCGAGAGGAGCTCGCCCCCTCCTTGGGAGCGGGGGTGAGAGGAGCTCGCCCCACTTGCTTGGAGCGGGGAGAGAGGAGCTCGCCCCCTCCTTCAGAGCGAGGGAGAGAGGAGCTCGCCCCCTTCTGCTGGGAGCGGGGGAGAGAGGAGCTCGCCCCCTCCTGCTGGGAGCGGGTCGAGAGGAGCTCGCCCCCTCCTTGGGAGCGGGGGCGAGAGGAGCTCGCCACCTCCTGCTGGGAGCGGGGCGAGAGGAGCTCGCCCCCCTCCTTGGGAGCGGGGGCGAGAGGAGCTCGCCCCCATCTTGCTCTCCTCCTGCACTAGCTGGGTGAGCGGGAGGTCTCAACCTCCACCGCTCGTCCTCCTCTCACCCTGCCCTGGAACATACTAAAAAATGATGTTCAAAAGACCTCCTGGGTCTCGGGAGCCCATTCAGCGAATACAGGGTTGTACACTCCTGTTTATTCGGTCTGACCGTCGTTCTCTCTGTCCAAGGCTGCCGAGGTGAGGCCGTGCTATCTGGTTCGTGTGACCGAGTGGCGAGCTGTTATTTTGTACTGTATGGGTAATCTGTTGACCGCACAGGGTTGTTGTTCTGGTATCCGGCAGTCCGGTCTGGTGACTATCCAGGTTCTTGTTGGTGCGCACCGACTAAGGTTCTTTTAGTCGCGCGGTCTCCCCTTTGTGTTAGCATAAGCTGGTCCCTTGGCGATCTGCTGATGTATGCAGACACTGGTGTTGGTCGACTTGGTGGGCTGTTGCCCTAGTCGACTTGGCTGTGTTCGCAGTCTCTAGAGGAGGTCTCGTATATGCGAACACTAGTGGTGGGTGTCATAACCAAGCGGGATGTCATGATCGCGCAGCTTCTTGGAGGAGTGGTGATCTCCTGGTCAGGATTGAAGTCGGCGAGCTCACTAAGCGCAGAGCGATCATCTGCTGACCGCGCGGGTAGACCGATCTTTGTCGCGCGGTCAGAGCGGTGACTCTATCTCATAGGGTGGTGACTGGATCTGGTCTCACGCCTATAAATAGGCGTCATTGTAACAGCAATATCATCGCACCAAGTGTAAGCTGAACTCGTGCCTAGAACTTGCGGCTTCTTTTTAGTGACCACCCAGTTTGCTGATTGAACTTCCTTTGTGCAGCTTCTGCGGATTGTGCGGACAACTGCGGTCACCTCTTCTTCTAAAGTGTCCGGGCGGTCTTGCGGCTTGTAGTGTGGGTTGCTGGAGTTTGGGAGAATCAGTAGAGTTCAGGAGGTCGCAGAGCTTCAGTGGTGTTGTTCAAGTTGCCGGCAGACTGTTCGCGCGGTCTCCTCTTCTAGTCGCGCGAACATCCAGACCGCGCGGTTAGGCGGCTTCTGTGTTCAGACCGCCAGTTATCTTTCTTCATTTTTGTTTTTTTCCTTTTGGTTTTGTGTACTGGAGAAATCATGTCTCGCCATGTATACCTCGCTCTGTAATGAAGTTTCCTGCTGTTATCAATAAAGATTGTTTTGTTTCATGTGCTTCTGGTTGTTGGCTGTAACTTTAAGTTGTATGATTCCTGCTCACTCCAAGATCTACGGAAAAATTTCACATGGTATCAGATCCTGGTTGGAGTGGATAGAGCAGTGAACAACTCAAAGTTTCCATCGCCTTTGTGAAGAAAGAACCAGTGGTAGAGCCATGGAAGCAAGTTTTGCAACAGGTCTTGGAATTGAGATGCTCACGTCGACTAACTTCAAGAAGTGGAAGTCGTGCATGCAGAGTTATCTTCTGCACGAGGACCTCTGGGAGGTTGTTGGAGGAGATAATACACAAGAAGTTGTCCTAGTTGGGGATAATGGTCACAAGGTGTGGAATTGGAGGAGGATTAATGCGAAAGCAGAGTTCAGTCTGAAAAGGCAATATCACATGACCTATTCGATCACATCTTAGGGTGTGGATCAGCTGCCGAGATCTGGAGAGCCTTGGACGGGCTATTTAACAAGAAGAATGTAGTGAGGCTACAGTTCCTGGAAAATGAGCTGGCTAGGTTGGCTCGGGGAGATCTGTCTATCTCTACGTCCTTCCTGAAGATGAAGAACCTGTGCGCTGAGATTTCAGAATTGGATCCTGATGAGCCAATTTTTGAGGCGAAGCTGAAGAGACACATCATCTGCGTCTTGCGGAAGGAGTATGTAGCCTTTGTGACATCGGTGCAGGGTTGGGCAAATTAGCCGTCTCTGCTGGAGCTGGAGAATCTGCTTGCATTGCTGGAGAGCCTAGCAAGGTAGATGGCGGGGGTGTCAGTGTCTGGGGGAGAAGGCGAGGTGCTCTTCACAGGGAAGAAGAAGAGATGGGATAATAAGAAGAAGACTGCTGGAGGCAATGAGCCTTCAACTTCTGGAAAGCAGGAGAGGGGCTAAGCTCCCAAGGCTGAAGGGAAAAAGAAGGGAGAAGGACACACATGCTTTAAGTGCAGAAAGTTTGGTCACATCAGGAAGGACTGTCAGGTGAATCTTCAGCCAGGGCATGCTGCTGTAGGGAAGGAGGAAACTGAGGCCAGGACAAATGATGGAGGATGGGGAGGAGCCTTCTCAGCTTCTGTCAGAGCTGCGACTCCTATCAACTATCAGGAGGACTGGATCGTGGACTCGGGGTGTGGTCATCACCTCGCCAGGGACGAGTCGAAGCTTTCTTCAGCGCAACCTTATTCAGGTAATGATGCTATCATAACTACTGATGATACTGTGCATACTGTCGAGAAGGTGGGTGTTGTTTCCTTGGGCAGTGATAGGGGGCCACTAACGTTGAAGAGTTTCTATCATGTGCCCGGAATGAAGAAAAACCTCTTCTCCGTGACCAACGCAGAAGACGTTGGGTATCACGTTCTGTTCGGTCCAACATAAGTAAGGTTTCTATGAAACGTTAAGGCGGTAAAGGCCGATGTCGTTCATGTCAGGGAAGGGAAAAAGACTTGTTTGTTTTATCGACAAGTTCTTATGTTGACAAGATGAGGACAAATGATAGTGCCGTTATATGGGACGAGAGGTTGGGGCATGTAGGGATGGATAAGCTAAAGGCTATGGCGATAAAAGGTCTAGTCAAGGGCCTGCCTAGTCTATCTTCCTACGGTGATGGTCATGTTTGCGCAGGATGTTAGTTCGGCAAGTCTCATCGACTGCCATTTGATAAGTCGTAGACAAGAAGTAGTGTGCCGTTGGAGTGTATCCACGGTGACTTGATGGGACCGACTCCTACCCCAAGCCTCGGAGGCAGCAGGTATATGCTGGTGTTGATCGACGAACACACCAGATATGTCTGGGTCTATTTTCTGAAGGAGAAGGAGGAGGCGTTTGCCAAGTTTGTGGAGTTCAAGGAGCTAGTGGAGGGTCGGCTAGGCCTGCGGATAAAGAAGTTGAGAACTGATAACGGGGGGGGGGGGGGGGGGGGGGGAGTTCACCTCTGGTGAGTTCTCTAGTTTTTGCAAGAAGGCGGGCATCCGGAGGGAGCTTACTTGTGCGCATACTCCACACCAAAACGGAGTTGCAGAGCGAAAGATCCGTCATCTGACGGAGACCTGCAAGTGTTGGCTGCATGCCAAGAGTATTCCAAGGTCCTTCTGGGCGGAGGGAATGTCTTGTGCCTCCTACGTCATCAACAGGATGCCTCTCAGTCCCATCAACATGTTGACCCCACATGAGATGATGTTCAAGGAAAAGCCAAGCGTGGTGCACCTTCGGGTGTTTGGTTCCACCTACTATGTGCACGTTCTAGATGTGCTTCAGATGAAGCTAGATGCAAAAGCAAAGAAGCTAGTCTTCGTGGGATATGATGATCTGAAGAAGGGCTGGAAGTGCATGGATCCGGAGACGCGAAGATTTGTTGTATCTCGCGACGTCATGTTTGAGAGGTGACGTCGTACTAGGGAAGTTCTGGTGTTGAGTTACCAGAAAGCAAGGTGGAGGAGCCGAAGAGAGCTGTGGAAAAACTTCAGGTGGAGCTGCCTTTGTCACCAGGTGGTCCATCCATTTCTAGTTCTGAGACAGAGGCTTTTGGATCAGGTAGCAGGGGGAGCGATGCTCCTAGTACGTCTGGAAGGGGAGCTTGGGAAGAAGCAGCTGAGGATAATGCGAGTCAGGGGAAGGTTTTGAGGAGATAGAAGCGAACGATCATTGCCCCTGATCGCTATACAGGAGGAAACATGGTGAGCTTTGTCTCGTGTTTCTTCGCTGGTCCTCGGGATGAGCGGGAACTAGTGAGCTTTGAAAAGGCCAAAGGCATGAAACAGTGGGATTCAGCTATGGAAGAAGAGATGACAGCTCTTGAGAAGAATGAGACCTAGTATTTGGTGCCCAGGCCAAAGGGTATCTCCCCTGTGACATGCAAATGGGTCTATAAGCTCAAGAAGAAGGCAGACGGTAGTATCGAGCGATACATGGCTCGCCTTGTGGCTCATAGATTCTCGCAGCAATGCAATGAAGATTATGAAGAGACATTTAGTCCGGCGATGAAGATGACTTCAGTACGGTTTCTGTAAGCTGATGAAGGCCCTGTAGGGGTTGAAGCAAGCGCCGAGGGTGTGGTACAGAAAGATTGCAGAATATCTCCTATTTTGTGGATTCGGTGCTTCAGACTCTGACTCAAGCTTGTTTGTTAAGAAAAAGGGGAGCTTCAAGTCATCATGCTGCTATACATCGACGATATGATCGTGATGGGGAATTCGAAGGAGGAGGTAGAAAAGCTTCTGGCTGAGCTATCTATCAGATTTGAGATGAAGGACTTGGGTGAACTCCACCATTTCCTTGGACTCAAAGGGTAGAGGAAGGAAAGTGGAGTGCTGGTGTCCCAGGCTGGATATGCGGAGCGAATCGTGGAGCGATACAGTATGAAGGAAGGGAAATGCATTTCTACACCTCTGGAGAAGGCCATGAAACTTCGGAAGGATGAGGGGAGGATTCTGGAAGATCTGATTGTGTTCCGAGCTCTAGTTGGGAGCTTGGTTTATCTGACGATCACTAGCCCGGATATTGCATATGCAGTTGGTAGGGTGAGTCGTTATATGGCAGAACCACGGATGCCTCATCTACTAGAGGCCAAGAATATTTTGAAGTATGTCAAGGCAACTTCGGATATGGGTCTCCTATACAGGAGGGATGCGGGCTTCGACGTGCATGGGTACATGGATGCTGATTACGGGGAAGATTTGGATGATCGTAAGTCAACGTCTAGATTCATCTTCATGGCGGGCCCTATGGCTATATCATAGTGCAGCAAGAAGCTGGATTCCGTGTCTGTCTCTACCACAGAAGCGGAATACAAGGCATCGGCCTTGGCAGCTCAAGAAGCCATCTAGCTTAGGAGGTTTGTGGGAGATGTCCATAAGGAGGTTCGGGGTCCGACTCTGCTCCGCGGCGACAATGAGAGTGCACTCAAACTGGTTACTAATCCAGTATGTCACGCGAGGACCAAACATATCGAGATCGAGCATCATTTCATTCGTGAGAAGGTGCTGGAGGGGTCTCTTTCGGTCGAGCATGTTCGGAGTCTGGACAACGTTGCTGACATATTCACAAATGCGCTGGCAAAGGGGACGTTCACTCGGCTGAGGAGTTTATTTGGGCTGTTTTCAACTTCCCACTTTAAGGGGGAGTGCTGAAAATGTTGAAGTGTGGAGTTGGCGGTCTGGGAGGTGATCGCACGGTCTGGTCAAACAACACGATCTTGAAGTCTCCTCTGCGGTCTGACTGATGGCACAAATCTCACACACCGCTATAGGCTGTGGCAAGACTGCGACACGAAACGGCAGTGTACCGATCGTTCAAGTAATATAAAATGAGGAGTAAATCCCCGAGTATCGATCTCGGAAGGAACACAGTAAGGTGGAGTTAACTATTGAGGAAGGACTTGAGATCGAAGTCCTTAAGGTCGGATGGATTGCGAAAGGGGGTGATTTTGTTTGTGGAAAATAAAATGAAAGCTACAACTACTCCTATGCAATGCGGCTATGCAATGCTTCGCTTGGCGGGATGGAAACTAGGCAGGCCTTGAGCGCGCTGCTTCACTAGGCGGATGGGCGAGTAGGATAGCGGATGAGGTGAATAAGTGCGGAATCGAACTATGCAGGCCTTGAGCGCACTGCTTCGTAAGGCGAATGGATTATACGGGCCGCTATGCCACGCTTCGCTAGGCGGAAGGAAGAGTAGGCTTGCGGATGGAGTGGGTCACACCGGCGGAATGAGGGTCGCAAGCACCTCATCAACAAGCACGCCACTAGCAATTGCTAGTGCGGCACACCAACACTCACCCCACAATCTCCACTAAATCACACCTCATACACACTTATAAACAAGATGATTTCATATAAATGAAATAACATTACACACATGGTTTATAGTGCTCATCATCAAAAGATTGAGAAATCCTACCCTAAATAACAAATCAAGAGGAAAATGAGTAAAGGAATCAACCACGTCCGAAGCCTTGTTGGGATTCACGGTAGGAATCGCTGGGTTGTCAATCCACGTCCAAACTCGGTCCACAACTGCGTCCGGGGTAGAGGAGGGCTGTCACTTCCCCCCAATGACCCGCCTTCTTTGTCTCACGACCCGATCTACTCCGATACATGATCTCCTTGCTTGGTATTGATGATCTTTGGGCTAGAATCCTCTCCTTGAAGGCTCTTGGATGATGGAGGGTGAAGGAGAACGAAGAGCCCCTGAAAACGGCGCTGAAAAAGACCTAAAATGCGGATTCGGGTGGAAGAATTCGTGAAAACGCGTATTTATAGAAAGCAGAATTTTGAGCGCGCACGGTCAGTGGCGCACGACCAGTGACCGTGCGTGAAGGAATGCCTGTGATAGTGCGCGAAGAACCTGTAGCATAATCCTGAACTGTAAAATAGCGCACGATCAGTGGCGCACGACCAGTGGTCGTGCGCACTATATCCAGTGGTCGTGCGCAGTGCCGGACAGACCCATTTTAAGTGAGAATTAATGCACGATCAGTGGCGCACGACCAGTGGTTGTGCGCACTAATGTCCAGTGCTCGTGTGCAGTGTTCCTATGCAGTTTTTGCGCCCCGGAACACTCGCACAACCCCTGTATCAACATGAAAGATCATCGGGCCACGCAAATGGGCATTCCACACATTCTCAAATATAGAAATTAAATTGCAACATAAAGCATAAGTAAGATAAACATAAAAATACACCGAAACGGGCCTAAAAGTGCACATAGCATGGAATATCAAATATGAATGAAAACATGCCTAAAGTGTAGTGCAAAGACTAGATAATCGGCCCGAATGAGTCCAAAAATATGTATATAATTGGGACTCATCACACCCCCAGACTTACCTGTTTGCGCGTCCCGAGCAAACAACTCTCGGCGGACGGGAAAAACAAGGGTTAGAAAGGTGATTGTGGCTAGGAGTAATATGCGAAATCAAATAATCATGTACATAAAATTTTCGTAGAAGAAATTTCTACTATGCAAAGTAATTTACAAATATCTAAAATAGTAAATAAGAGATTAGTTTACTCAAAAGCTGAACCAAGTGAGATCTGCCAGTCACGTGTAGGGAGGATGTAAAGACGCGCTCAGACGAGTATTTCGACAAATACAGGATACGGAACTAACTCCACCGAAATCCATCGGTGTCGGGAGCCATAAGCTCGCACTTTTGCACTCTCTCCACAGCATTAGGTAAAACTACACACTAGTCAATAGGGCTTTCGGGTAAATATGTGGCTTAGGTTGCGGTAGGATATACAATGATAAACTCGGAGGCTAACGCACCTAACACATTTGAGCAATACAATTTGTAAAACCCCGGCAACACATAAAGCTAATGTGTTCATCGCCAACACCCAACATAAAGTAATTCCTATCAAACAATTCAGAACTTCTGAATTAGAATGTAAAGAACTCAGAATTTTTTCTTTTGGAGCGCTAATCTTTTCAATTTTTAGCTCACTAATACCCTCTTTTTTTTCTCTACTTTTTTTCTTCAACTTAGACAATAACACCACGTCACAATAATTAGTTATACTATAAAGCTCAAAACACGTGCGTATACAGGTTTGGTGATCTTGGCTAAAGCGAGAGCGGTGGAGCTAAATAGAAAAGGTGGGATAGGCTCAAAATTGGTTAGCAAGGGTAAATTTATAGTTTTTGGCTCAAGGCTCAAACGGTCGAAAGAATGGCCTACATCATGCTAATGCATTAGAACTACCCGGTGCCTATGTTTCGAGAGTCGCTAGGGGCAAGTTCTTAGCCACCGAGAAAGATAACTCTTTCTCCTGACTCAAGAAAGACGAATCTAGCGTTCGATACCAACTCACCTACACTACCGGTAGATCGGCACAGGTTCATGCTTTGAGTCAAATAAAACTCTAATTACTAGATTAGATAAGAATAAAGATACAAAACATGAAAATAGAAATAGTTTCTACGCAAAATTCTATGCAAAATATGAGTATTCGATTAGAACACTACTGGAGTCGACATCATACTCCAAACCATAATTCCTAGCTAACACAAATGACTTCCCGGCTCCATTCCGAAAGGAAATTTGGCACGGTAGCACTCGCAAGTAAGTGCGTGCATAGTGGGTGCGGTGTGTGCGTGCCACATAAAAATTGATAAACTAAATAAACTGAAAGCTAAAATAATAACACTACCGGAATGTGTGCGTGCGTGCACGTGCATGGTTCTCACTCTCCCCCAGACTACATGAAAGCATAATCTAAAATATGATTCTTTAAGCATTAAACTAAGGAGAAAAGGGAGAGTGTACCCCATGCTCAGAAGTGAACATACCAGAAGAATTGGCGTTAAATTCTGAAAATTTCTCTCCAAGAGTCCGCCACCAAAGAAATTGCCGCACACCTGCAGGCAAAGAGGCTCCAAGCAAAAATATATAAAACTAAACTATTAGCGGGTTAGAAAAAAAATAAAAGCAACAAAAACTTGGGTTGTCTCCCAGCAGCGTTTTTGTTTACCGTCCTTAAGCTGGACTTAATACCTGTATTAAGCAGTTAATAATATTGTTTAAGCATAAAAGCAAAAGTTAATAAATCCTAAATATTACATGCCTCAAAATGATCAACTATAAGTTGATTTAAAATAGTAACTAAAAATAAAAGAGATGGGTCCGAAGACCCAACAACAGCAGTCAAGAGGATCATGAGCTTTCCATCTCCATATTTTGTCTTTCTTCATCCTCTTCCTCTCCTCCAACCTGCGGTCATGGATGAAGTAACGCTTTCCTCCCTGCACCCAGTCTTTCAAGGAAAAAGCAGGCAATGATGATGAAGTGGAATAGACGATTGAATTCATCATTGCCAACTGCTTTCCCTGCCAAGACTGCCTCTCAAAATTACCCAAGAATGGGTCTATAAATTCAAGCATCTGCAGAGGGATAAATGAAATATCAGACATTAAAGCAGGCGGTGAAGCAGGAAGGATGAACTTATCAATATCAGCATTAAAAGAAGGTTGATTAGGAAATAAAATGGACGAAGAACTAAAAGAATCAAACAAAGGAGGAGTGATCCCGATTTCACTCCTGGCAGGATCCAAGGATAGATCACTATCATCATCGTAAGTATCATAGCGAGGGGAACCCAAGAACTCAAGGGCCTCGGTGGTGAGTTGGACCTCCTCGTCCCATGAGGAAGTGCAAACCTCCTCATCAAAGAGAGTATCCTCCTCATCCCACCAAGGTGCATCATCGTGATCAAAGTATTCATTCTCCCCTTCAGGGAAAATGACATCCTAATCCCACTTTGGGGCACCCTCCGAGTCAGAAGCATCACCCCACTCCTTCACTTTGATAGGATCATAAAAAATGTGTGTAGAAAAATCATGCAAAGAGACTGGAGGAACAAAAAGATTTAGTTCCTCCGCAAAAAGATCCGCTAACGCCTCCCCAATGGAAAGAATACTTTCCTCATCATACTCAGGTGCATCTAGGAGCTCCCATTCCTCTCCTTGTTGGCTAATAGATGAGTGATCATCATCACTAGGAGTGAATCCATACACAAGGAGTGAGGAGTCCATGCACGAGACAAGCTCAGGGGTAGAGGGCACAATTGCCTCCATGGGTAAAGAATGAGCGATAGGGACAATGTTGTCATGAGTGGAGGAGCAGCGGTCAGGATTGAAAAGACTTGGACAGTCCTTCAATTCATGACCCTCTCCTCGACACAACAGGCAAACAAAGTTCCTACACTGCCTAGCATTTAACTCATTCATTTGGTCTATATAATAGACCATCTTGTCGTAAGTGCTAGGAGAAATGTCCCATGATGACATATTTGACAATTAAAGCAGATATAACGAGATTGAAATTCTTTGCAAGAAAATTTACACAAACTAATAAAACTTCTTGGATTAGACTTGCCTAAAACTTTAAAATAAGAGGGAAAGAAATAATAACAAGTAGTAAATAAGTAAAAAGCAAACAAACAAAAATAATAAGGCAGCTATACACACTGGAAGAAACTTCTCTCTCTCAACTCTCCCTCTCAAGAAAACTCACACGTCTGTGTTCCCCGGCAACGGCGCCAAAAACTTGATGGCACAAATCTCACACACCGCTATAGGCTGTGGCGAGACTGCGACACGAAACGGCAGTGTACTGATCGTTCAAGTAATATAAAACGAGGAGTAAATCCCCGAGTATTGATCTCGGAAGGAACACAGTAAGGTGGAGTTAACTATTGAGGAAGGACTTGAGATCGAAGTCCTTAAGGTCGGATGGATTGCGAAAGGGGGGTGATTTTGTTTGTGGAAAATAAAATGAAAGCTACAACTACTCCTATGCAATACCGCTATGCAATGCTTCGCTTGGCGGGATGGAAACTAGGCAGGCCTTGAGCGCGCTGCTTCACTAGGCGGTATGGGCGAGTAGGCTAGCGGATGAGGTGAATAAGTGCGGAATCGAACTATGCAGGCCTTGAGCGCACTGCTTCGTAAGGCGAATGGATTACACGGGCCGCTATGCCACGCTTCGCTAGGCGGAAGGAAGAGTAGGCTTGCGGATGGAGTGGGTCACACCGGCGGAATGAGGGTCGCAAGCACCTCGTCAACAAGCACGCCACTAGTAATTGCTAGTGCGGCACACCAACACTCACCCCACAATCTCCACTAAATCACACCTCATACACACTTATAAATAAGATGATTTCATATAAATGAAATAACATTACACACATGGTTTATAGTGCTCATCATCAAAAGATAGAGAAATCCTACCCTAAATAACAAATCAAGAGGAAAATGAGTAAAGTAATCAACCACGTCCGAAGCCTTGTTGGGATTCACGGTAGGAATCGCTGGGTTGTAAATCCACGTCCAAACTCGGTCCACAACTGCGTCCGGGGTAGAGGAGGGCTGTCACTTCATCCCAATGACCCGTCTTCTTCATCTCACGACCCGATCTACTCTGATACACGATATCCTTGCTTGGTATTGATGATCGTTGGGCTAGAATCCTCTCCTTGAAGGCTCTTGGATGATGGAGGGTGAAGGAGAACGAAGAGCCCCTGAAAACGGCGCTGAAAAAGACCTAAAATGCGGATTCGGGTGGAAGAATTCGTGAAAATGCGTATTTATAGAAAGCAGAATTTTGAGTGCGCACGGTCAGTGGCGCACGACCAGTGACCGTGCGTGAAGGAATGCCTGTGACAGTGCGCGAAGAACCTGTAGCATAATCCTGAACTGCAAAATAGCGCACGATTAGTGGCGCACGATCAGTGGTCGTGCGCACTATATCCAGTGGTCGTGCACAGTGCCGGACAGACCCATTTTAAGTGAGAATTAATGCACGATCAGTGGCGCACGACCAGTGGTCGTGCACACTAATGTCCAGTGCTCGTGCGCAGTGTTGCTATGCAGTTTTTGCGCCCCGGAACACTCGCACAACCCCTGTATCAACATAAAAGATCATCGTGCCACGCAAATGGGCATTCCACACATTCTCAAATATAGAAATTAAATTGCAACATAAAGCATAAGTAAGATAAACATAAAAATACACCGAAACGGGCCTAAAAGAGCACATTGCATGGAATATCAAATATGAATGAAAACATGCCTAAAGTATAGTGCAAATACTAGATAATCGGCCCGAATGAGTCCAAAAATATGTATATAATTGGGACTCATCATTGACCTATTCGGTCTAGCCGCAGTCTCCTGTTTATTCGGTCTGACCGTCGTTCTCTCTGTCCAAGGCTGCCGAGGTGAGGCCGCGCAGTCTGGTTCGAGTGACCGCGTGGCGAGCTGTTATTCTGTACTGTGCGGGTAAAGCTGTTGACCGCACAGGGTTGTTGTTCTGGTATCCGGCAGTCCGGTCTGGTGACTGTTCGCGTTCTTGTTGGCGCATCGACTAAGGTTCTTTTAGTCGCGCGGTATCCCCTTTGTGTTCGCATAAGCTGGTCCCTTGGCGATCTGCTGATGTATGCAGACACTGGTGTTGGTCAACTTGGTGGGCTGTTGCCCTAGTCGACTTGGCTGTGTTCACGGTCTCTAGAGGAGGTCTCGTATATGCGAACACTGGTGGTGGGCGTCATGAACATGCAGCATGTCATGATCGCGTGGCTTCTTGGAGGTGTGGTGATTTCCTGGTCAGGATTGAAGTCGGCGAGCTCACTAAGCGCAGAGCAATCTTCTGCTGACCGCACGGGTAGACCGATCTTGGTTGGCGGTCAGAGCGGTGACTCTATCTCATAGGGTGGTGACTGGATCTGGTCCCATGCCTATTAATAGGCGTCATTGTAGCAGTAATATCATCGCACCAAGTGTAAGCTAAACTCGTGTCTTAAACTTGCAGTCTCTTTTTAGTGACCGCCCAGTTTGCTGATTGAACTTCCTTTGTGCAGCTTCTGCGGATTGTGCGGACAGCAGTGGTCACCTCTTCTTCTAAAGTTTCCGGGCGGTCTTGCGGCTTGCAGTGTGGGTTGCTGGAGTTTGGGAAAATCAGTGGAGTTTGGAAGGTCACGGAGCATCAGTGGTGTTGTTCAAGTTGTTGGCAGACTGCGCGGTCTTCTCTTCTAGTCGCGCGAACATCCAGGCCGCGCGGTTAGGCGGCTTCTTTGTTCAGACCGCCAGTTATCTTTCTTCATCTTTGTTTTTTTCCTTTTGGTTTTGTGTACTGGCGAAAACATGTCTCGTCATGTATACCTCGCTCTGTAATGAAGATTCCTGTTGTTATCAATAAAGATTGTTTTGTTTCATGTGCTTCTGGTTGTTGGCTGTAACTTTAAGATGTACGATTCCTACTTACTCTAAGATCTACGTAAAAATTTCACATATTGTGCTTGTTTATTACTGCTAAAAATTTCTTTTATCCAAGCAAACTTGTAGCATGTTCCAAATCAATTTGTTAGGTAGTTATAATTCACCATTTTCGTTAAGTCAAAATCGTCCAATGAATTTCGCCGAATTTGCAGAATAGTTCCAGGCTTTCATCGAAATAGATTTTGACTTCCGCGAAATAGTTAAGTCGATTCGTCGATTTCATCGAATACTTCCGTAAGTAGATTCGTCGAATTGCCCTTGAGTAGTTTTCCTTCCACGTAATTTCGTCGAGTGCATTCGTGTGATTTGTTGGATAAGTTAGGATCGAATTGCCGAGTAGCAGGCCGAAATTTGTCGAATTAGTTCGACGAATTCGTCGAGTATACCTTGATTTCGTCGAGTGCTATCGATGAGCTTGTCATGCAGGTGGTTTTCCTGGGAGTTTTCTCCGGGTTTTTTTGTGGTGTCTATTTTAGTCAGGATTTTGTGAATCTCTATTCCCAGTCATTTGTTTTTTGACTGTTGGTGTAGTTGGACAATGAGACCACTACCTCAGAGCCTGTTTTCTTTTCTGTGGACGTGTAGACTGTTGGTTGGTGGGTTGTAACCACCGCCATAGTGCTTTTGTTCCTTGGATATTTCGGTCGGATGGTTTGTTGGAAAGAATGACTCCGCCTCAGTACTGTTTTTGGCTGGGATAGTGATTCATTTCTTGGGGAAATCGATACCTTTTTCTCTTTGTATGTTGTAATGCAAATTGGCCGCACTTTGTGCCAATTTTTCCTTACGTGTTAAATGCTAATACTTTCTTTAGTAGATTTGCTGATGTTTTACAGCTGTTCTTGGTGGGTTGACAACCCTTTATCCTGTTAAGATTTCTCTTACACTGGTTTATGTGTTGTCTTTCATGCCTTTGTGCTGAGGCATTATTTTCTTTTGAATGCCTCAGGTTCGGATCAGTAGCAGGTTGAGCAGACCGAGTCCAGTTTCTTTCAGACTTGCAGTGGTGGTTTCCTTTACTCTCGCTTTGAGAGGTAGACAATTGTTTTCCTTAGAACTGGTTAAGGATATGGGTTCGTGTCAGTATGTTGACGTCCATATCCTGAATTTCCTTTTGTGATAGACACTATCTTGCTATTTATATGCTACTGCCGTTGTTTGCTGTTGGTGCAAATGCTCTCTGGGAAGGTTTTATGTTAGGGTGCATGGTAGTTACTTTATATATAAAACTGCATAATTCTTCCTACAGACATCTCTTTTAAACTATTATCACGCTATATTTTGAAGCCCGTAAAAGAAATCTTTCGTACTTATACTAAATCTAGAAGTTGCATATCATCAAAAGGTTGGTTAGTTCATCATGCTCATGTAGGATAAATTTAAGTAAATTAGGTATTTTCCGCTTCGTAAATTTTATACTTTCTTATTTATGGACTAGTTGATCTATTAAACAGAGGTACACAGTGTTTGAAAACCTTAAACTTAAACTATGTTTTAAACGCATGTTCATGACTTTCTAAAGAAATGTTAGAGGTAAAGTTGCCTAAGCGTCTGCAGTTGTCCCCTGCACGATGTGGCATCATGACGCGTGTTTTCTCTTACTCTGAAAATATGTTTTTATATATTGAGAAAATGCAGGTTGTGACAGTTGGTTTTAGAAGGAGGTTTGTTTGACAAATTGGTCGAATGACTTTTTTGATCAGGTGTTAATCATCTTGTCTCATTGCAGACACACACTGAAGTGTCATCCGTACATCTTGGCTGAAGCATGAACACTACACTCATAGCCTGATAATAAGTATACGAGGCATATTATGTAATATACGATGCATAATATGTGTTTGTTTATGGATCCTCATAGGTGACAACATGTGGTTGTTATGTAGTATGGGATGCATAACACAAGTCCCATGGATGTCCATTAGCTCGATTTTTTATTTTTTCATTGCATGCGTTATAATGCATTATGAGGTGCTTAATATTTCATGCTTACGCCACTCATGACATACATTAAGGCTTTTCTTAGAATGCATAACACAACATGCACATCATAATATCGCATAAAGCACCCGTACCAAGCTAAAGATTTATATGATGACACTCGTACACACATGATTTGAAAAGATGATTTAAATATCCATGTATGCATGTTTTATGCACAGGAGTCAAAGGATGAAAGTATATCATCCTAAGTTAAAGCATAACATCATTTCTATAAAATCCCAGAGCAAGGTAGTAGGTAGAGCAAGTGTCTATTCCTGTTTGGTTGGAGCTGTGTTGAGTAGTTCTAGTTCTAAGCTAGGATTTTGATGAGCCATTTGTTCATATTTATAGATATGCCGACGAGGCGTATTGCGACGAGGTTGACTCCCCAATCGCAGGGTGAGTCTTTGGGTGCACAGAGTGAAGCCGTGATCGAGAGTCTGCGACAGAGTAATGAGGCTCTGTCGAGGCAGTTGGTTGCGATGCAATCGCAGATTCAGACGTTGTTGACTGCCGCTGTTGGGCAGCAACCTGTGGTGTAGGACCCTGCAGTGGGTCAGACTGTACCAGTTCCTCCCCCTCCTTTGGTTCCTCTAGTTGTGCTGCCACAAGAGATGAACTTTATTCCGTATTTCCAGCGACTAGGACCTCCTACGTATGACAGAAGAGCTGATTTCATGGCATTGGATGACTGGTTAGCTGCCATTGAGGAGATGTTTACATACTCAGGAATCTCTGCAGGTGATGAGTCCCAATTATATACACTTTTATGGACTCATCTGGGGCGATTTTATAGTCTTTGCACCACACTTTAGGCATGTTTTCTTACATATTTACATTCATATTTGTTATTCCCTGTTAGGTGCATTCTTAGGCCATTTTGGTGTGCAATTGCACGCTTTGCTGTTGGGGGCAAGCACTTGGTGCTCCCCAATCTATTTTCTGTGTTTATTGGGTGATGGAGGTATTCCCAGCTGGGTTGCTTTGTATGCAGGTGACCTGATCATCCTGTTTTCCCCAGAATTCATGTCTGTGCATATCTCACGGTCGTGCATTTCCTTGACGCACGGTCGGTTGCGGTCGTGCATTTGTGTCTGGGAAGAAAATAGATCGTCGGAGTCTACTCATGCGTTTTCACGCACGAGCGGTTTGCCCGCGCGTGAGTAAAACGCACGGTCGACCTGTGTATTCTTGATTTCAGAGCGTCGGATTTTGCCCGTGCGTTTGTACGCATGGGCGGTGTTGATCGTGCGTGAGCAATTCGCACGGGCGGCGCAGCGTCTTCCCCAAGTCAAGTTTTATCATTTAATAACGCACGGTCTGTGCACGGTCGTGCGCTCGATCGTGCGTGACCATTTTCAGATAGAAATTCTATTTAATCCGCAGGTCTTGCCCTATGCTAGATCGATCGTTTTTCCCGCTCCCAGAGATCCAGTTCCGCGCCCTTTTCCCCGTCCATCGCCGCCCACCTTCAGGAGGTGCTCCGGGCTTGTTCTTCACGCCAATCTTGAGCCCGGAGATCCTCTCGGCCTCCTCCTTAATCCAATAGCTTCAAAGGAAGATTTAGCCGCCATTACCATCAAGCAAGGGGAAGTTTGCAACCTCTACCGGATCGTGAGACGAAGAAGACGGGCTCATTGGAGAGTCTTGACAGCTCTCTCTACCCCAGACGTAGTTGAGGACCGAGCTTGGACGCGGATTGACAACCCAGCAATTCCAACATTGAATCTACAATGAGCATTCTTATTCGGTCGATTTCTTGCCTTGTTCTTCTCTTATTGATGTGTATGTAGTTAGATCTAAATATTATGATGAAGTGGCACATAAACTTGTTTGTATTTCTATATTTCATGTCTATGTGAAATGCTTTTGTGGTTTATGTGATTTGAGGAGCGCCCCATTCCTTCCTCCATCCCACCGTTGCGTTCGTTTGCCGCACTAGCAATTGATAGTGGCGTGCTTGTCGAAGAGGTGCTTGCGACCCTCATTCCATTTGCCTACTCGTCCATCCGCCCTTGCGACGCAGTGCGCTCAAGGCCTGCCTAGTCTCCATCCTGCCAAGCGAAGCATTGCATAGCGGCATTGCATAGGAGTAGTTGTAGTATTTTCCTTTATTTTCCACAACCCAAATCACCCACTTTCGCACCCATCCGACTAAAGGACTTCAATCTCAAGTCCTGCCTCAATAGTAAACTCCACCTTACTGTGTTCCTTTGAGATCGATACTTGGGGATTCATTCCCATTTTATATTACTTGAACGATCGGTACACTGCCGTTTCGTTCCGCAGTCTTGCTACCGCCTATAGCGGTGTGCTAATATTTGCACATCAAGTTTTTGGCGCCGTTGCCGGGGAACACGGTCGTGTGAGTTTTCTGGAGAGGGAGAATCTGAGATTTAAGCCCTTCCATTTGTGTATTGTTTTTTTTTGTTTTACTTCTTCCGATTCTGTTTTCCTATTTTTATCAGGTTGTTTAGTAAATTGTTGTAGGGTATATTATTTTGCACAATAGTGTTTTCCATTTGAATCTTGTTATCTTCACATTATGTGGGCTTCTTTTAATATTTGTTGTCGTTGGTGTGGAGATATCTCTCACGCTAGTGATAGATGTCCAAAGGGAGATAATAGCCCTAGCACTCAAGGCCCAACATATGGAGCACCGACTTCCTCTGGTACTCCATATGGTGCGCGTAAGTCCTATGGCTATTCTGCCGAGCCTTTACCGTCACACTTCTTTTCGGCTTCAGCTCCTGCTGTGCCAAAGAAGCCCGCAAGGCAGTGCTTGTTTTGTAAAAGCACGGATCATGCCTTGAAGGATTGTGCTTCATTCCTTCGCCAATTGGACGAGGACGACGAGCCGGATATCTGGATCATCCCGACTCCTATTTCTGGCAGCACACCTTCAACATCCGGTTTTGTGTCCATTTCACCTTCAAGTTTTGAAGGGTATGATGTGGACACAGTCACCAGATGTGTGGCTGATCCAGGCTCTGACATGACTGAGCCCATCTCCCCTGTACATATATCACCATGCATAGATTCGATTCTTTGTGAGGAATTGGTGCTTGATTCTTTTTCAATCCCTATCCCTCCCCCTTTTGTGCATTCTATTACATTTATTTCCGATAACATTGTTGAAGATGCGTTGCAAGAGGAGGCTGGCGATCTTTGTGTTGTGCCTATTCCTATGGAGGAGCACAACCTTCTAGGTGAAGTGGATTTTTCCTCAACACCGGTGGAGGAAGTGCAAATCCTGGAGAAGGCCACCATTGATCCCACCGAACCTTGCGGCATTGTCAACAATGCCGACATTATTTTACTTCCCTAACATGATAGGAGTGAGACAGGGACCACTCCCCCGCTTGATTTTTATTGAAGTCATTCTTCTTGTTTATTTCTTGATCCCCTTTCTTCGTCTGAGCCTGTGCAGGTTGAGTCTTCACAGGTAATTCAGGAGGACTTGGAACATTATGCTCAAGTCAATGATGAGAGCATCCTCTTATGTGAGGAGGTTGATCCCCCTCCGTAGAGGAAGCTCCACTCATTGCCTTCTCCCCGTGCTGCCTCCCTGGAGATGATACCTTGCTGGGCAAGGATAGTTTTGGTGAGTTGAGTGAGGATTCCTCCTCTTCTTACTTTTTATTCCCTCTACCTATGACGAGCAGGTATTATTTATATTCGGGTAGAGGCGTGACTGTTCTATCGCCGTATCAGTACCCGCTACCGACAGGCATATTAGAACAGTTACCTGTGCATTTCCTTTTTCATAGACCCATTAGCTAGAACTGCTTTAAATTTGAATAAGTCGTGCTGGGAGGACAATAATGATATTTATTTTTTTGCGTTTTGAAATTTAGTGAAGGTTTGAGAATTTTCTCCAATCTATACCCGATAAAGGCAAGTATACCTTATCATCTATAGTATAGGATATTAAGAAATACCAGGGTCGTATTTCACAGGGCGCGTTGATTACTTCTACTTTGAGGAAAGTCGCTATTATCTTATCTAATGATATTTTGGGGTTTTGGTTACTTAGCTAGAAAAAGAGAAATTGCAAGCTAAATTAAGGGTTTAGATGATGATAAAAGAGGCTAGTACTCAATCAAAAGTCACCTTGGAGTGAGAATAGATAAGTGAAAAGAGAATAAATCTAATTCCGTTTAAATTGAACTACTTGACCGTGGAGGTTCCCGAAGCTCGAACATGCCTCTCTCGAGGTTAATGCCCAACTAAGATTAGGAAAAATCAACCGGACTCTCGTCCTATAATCGATTACCTAAAAATTGCTTTACGAAGTGAACCCCGCTATTGGATTTGACTCCAATCCGGGAGATTTACGTCATCCTCTCTCGAGGGGTGCGTGCAACTCTCTTTACCCTTAAGTGATCGATTCATACCTTGAGCCTATCGACTAAGTAAGTATGAAAACATAAGCAAAAACCATACATCGATAATATGGCCTCACTAATTAAAAATCAAGGGTAATTCAATCGTTTATAAAAACGGAAAAAGAAAACTTTAGAAAATCATAACTTATCCATCTCATCCTCGGATCATTTTGATCGAGTACTAATGAGGATTAGTTAATCATGGTGGAGGGGGAAGAGAAAGAAAAATGAAATTCCATAATAAGAAAAATTAGCTAAGGAAGGGGAAGACAAATAAAGAGAGCAAACTAATTTTTATTTAAATGAAAACTATTACAAACCTTAAGAAAGGAGATTGCAAGCTAGAAGAAATAAAGTTACAAACTTAAACTAGGCTATTGCATTGAAAGAAAGCTAGTACATTGCATGAGAAAAAGAAGAGAACATGAAAGGAAAGAAACATGAACATGAACATGAAACTGAAAAATACTCAGGATTGGCTCCAGCAGCACCTCCCCCACTCCAAAATTCTGAATCCTGGACTCAAGGAGAACCTCTGAATTTATAGGAAAAAAATTCAGATTACACGCCCTCGGTCACGGGCGTGACCAAGGGCGTGACTGCACTATTCACATCGGATCCGACAGCGGCGTGGGCTATCTGGACTGGCGTGGCGAAAAGTGACATGTCACGGGCGTGACATGTCGGGTCACGGCCGTGACTTTGGACGGCTGCATTAAATGCGGCGTGGGCTGGAATTTGGCGCGACGGCGAAGCAGAGATCACGCGGGCAAGTCACGGCCGTGACATGTGGGTCACGGGCGTGACTCAAGTTGACTTCTCGACTGCAGCTCCACGTCTCGACGGCGGCTCTACGTGGAAGATTCTAAGATTACACGCCCCCGGTCACGGGCGTGACTTTGTGTCACGGGCGTGACCTGGGGCGTGACTTGGTGTGGACTGGTTCAAACAGCATTGCATTGATTCTGGACTGATCTTCAGGTTACACGCCCTTGGTTACGGGCGTGACCGAGGGCGTGACATGCTATTTTTCCCGATTTGTCCAAAAATTTTGCAAATATTGAAATTAAGCTAAGTTAGAATCAAAATTACAAAAAGAACTACTTATAACCTAAAATTGACATAAAAAGGAAAATTCATATTAAATATTTACAAAATTTTCTATTAAAAATGTATAAAAATACTACTTATCAAATAACCCCAGTAGTTATCTTACTTTTCCTGCATTTTTATTTCTTCTAATCATGTTTAGTTAGCAGTAGTTTATTTTAGTTTGTCTTTTTCTTTTGTTTTTGCGGAGCTCACCCCTGCAGGTCCTTCTTCTGTATGGCGGATGCTGCAGCTTTTTCTTGGTTTCCACGCCAATCTTCTAGTATGCTCATTTCTGAGCATTGGGTACTCTCTTCCCCTAGCTCTTTTCTGAATTTCATAGATATATATTGTATGTATTGTCTAGTTTAAGTCTGGGGGAGAGTAGTTCTGTATGCCCCCTCACGTGCATTATAACATTGCATGCTAGAAGTATTTCTATTTCATTTATTTAGTATTGTTCATTTTCTTTGCACACCACATCACCCACTTGAGCGTGCGCTTAGCTGTTGGCACATCGCGAGTCGAATTTGTCTCTTCTGTGTGATTTGAAAAATCATCATGCTGGCTTAGGATTATGAGGCGGAGTAAGATGTTGACTCCTGTAGTGCTCCTAGTCGAGTGTTCATGCCTCGCATAAAAATTCGTGTAGATTCAATTTATTTTTATGCTTTTAGATTATATTTTTCTATTAGTGTAGATATTGTTTACTTTACTCAAAAAAATTGGTGAATCCGGTGTGAATCAAAGGGTAGCATAGGGATGTGTGTAAATGATCGCTAGACTCATATTACTTGAGTCGGGATAATGATTATCTTTCTCGGTGGCTAAGAACTTGCCCCAAGCGACTCTTGAAGCATGGTTATATGGTTAGTCAATCGCGTGAATGTGATAATGGCCATCATTTTGGCCCGGTTGAGCTTTTGTGCCCATTCCTATCGCTCTAACCTCGTTAGCCCAGTTGTGCCTACCCGTTCTTTGATTCAGCCCCACTTTTATCTCACCAAAGCCTAAAAGCCAATCCTAGTCGCACACCCAAATTTGAGCTTTAGTTGTTTATTATTTTCATGATTAAGGTGTTGATGTTGTGATATTTTGTGAAAATGTGGATGCGCTTCATTGCTATCTTGCTGAAAATGTGTTGAAAAGAAAAGAAAAAAAATGAGAAAAAGAAAAGAAGTAAAAAAGAAAAGAAAAAGAAGCAGTGCTTAATTGAAAATCTTTATAGATTTGTGATTGGGAGTAGGCGGTGCACACACCCATGCAATCAAGTCCAAGTCTGGAGGTGTGGTGTACCCGCGTATCTTTTTGTGGTGCTTGAGGATAGTTTTCGTGCTAGCTCATTTGGGTTTAGTGCTTGAGCCGTCATTTTTATCATTGTATACCTCACCTAAACCCAAGCCTCATCTAAAACCTAAAGTCCTATTGATTCACGCAGTTGAGTCAAACCTGTGTCGTGGAGAGAGTGCGAACGGGCAAGCTTATGGTCACCGACATTGATGGATTTCAATGGAGATTGTCTCGAGCCCTGATCTTTGGCAATGCTCACCTCAGCGTTCAGTTTACTTTCTTCCTATGTATGACCTTATGATTCACCGTGATTCACTTTTTGAGTAAATGTAACATATAGATACGCCCCTAGAAAAGTATAAACTAATATGTATAATTAGGAATTTTGTCTACTGTATTTCTACGCGCATGAGCATGCGACTTCGCATGGTATTCCGCTTTACAATTTCTATGTCAGCTTATGTTTTTCTTATCCGCTTGAGGGATTTGTTTGCTCGGGGCGCCCAAACAGGTAAGTCTGGGGGTGTGATTAGTCCAAATTATATACACTTTTATGGACTCATCTGGGCCGATTTTATAGTCTTTGCACCACACTTTAGGCATGTTTTCGTACATATTTACATTCATATTTGTTATTCCCTATTAGGTGCATTCTTAGGCCGTTTTGGTGTGCAATTGCATGCTTTGCTGTTGGGGGCAAGCACTTGGTGCTCCCCAATCTATTTTCTGTGTTTATTGGGTGGTGGAGGTATTCCCAGCTGGGTTGCTTTGTATGCAGGTGACCAGATCATCCAGTTTTCCCCAGAATTCATGTTTGTGCATATCGCAGGGTCGTGCGTTTCCTTGATGCACGGTCGGTTGCGGTCGTGCATTTGTGTCTGGGCAAAAACCGGAGCGTCGGAGTCTACTCGTGCATTTTCACGCACGGGTGGTTTGCCCGTGCGTGAGTAAAACGCACGGTCGACCTGTGTATTCTTGATTTCAGAGCGTCGGATTTTGGCCGTGCGTTTGTACGCACGGGCGGTGTTGATCGTGCCTAAGCAATTCGCACGGGCGGCGCAGCGTCTTCCCCAAGTCAAGTTTTATCATTTAATAACGCACGGTCTGCGCACGGTCGTGCATTCGACCATGCGTGACCATTTTCTGACAGAAATTCTATTTAAGCCGCAGGTCTTGCCCTATGCTAGATCGATCGTTTTTCCCGCTCCTAGAGCTCCAGTTCCGCGCCCTTTTCGCCGTCCATTGCCGCCCACCTTCAGGAGGTGCTCCGGGCTTGTTCTTCACGCCAATCTTGAGCCCGGAGATCATCTCGGCCTCCTCCTTCATCCTATAGATTCAATGGAAGATTTAGCCGCCATTACCATCAAGCAAGGGGAAGTTTGGAACCTCTACCGGATCGTGAGACGAAGAAGACAGGCTCATTGGAGAGTCGTGACAGCTCTCTCTACCCCGGACGTAGTTGAGGACCGAGCTTGGATGCGGATTGACAACCCAGCGATTCCAACCGTGAATCTACAACGAGCCTTCTGATTCGGTCGATTTCTTGCCTTGTTCTTCTCTTATTGATGTGTATGTAGTTAGATCTAAATATTATGATGAAGTGGCACATAAACTTGTTTGTATTTCTATATTTCATGTCTATGTGAAATGCTTTTGTGGTTTATGTGATTTGAGGAGCGCCCCATTCCATCCTCCATCCCACCGTCGCGTTCTTTTGCCGTACTAGCAATTGCTAGTGGTGTGCTTGTTGAAGAGGTGCTTGCAACCCTCATTCCGTTTGCCTACTCGTCCATCTGCCCTTGCGACGCAGTGCGCTCAAGGCCTGCCTAGTCTCCATCCCGCCAAGCGAAGCATTGCATAGCGGCATTGCATAGGAGTAGTTGTAGTATTTTCCTTTATGTTCCACAACCCAAATCACCCATTTTCGCACCCATCCGACTAAAGGACTTCAATCTCAAGTCCTGCCTCAATAGTAAACTCCACCTTACTGTGTTCCTTTGAGATCGATACTTGGGGATTCATTCCCATTTTATATTAATTGAACAATCAGTACACTGCTGTTTCGTGCCGCAGTCTTGCTACCGCCTATAGCGGTGTGCTAAGATTTGCGCATCAGCAGGCCAAAGGGTGATGGTTGCCGCTTACAAGCTAAAAGGACTTGTAATGAGTTGGTGGATCATGGAGAGAGAGAGAGACTCGTAGACAGATGTTTGTGGGAGTCGTTTAAGGCAATGTTACTGAAGAAGTTCTTGCCGTCGGTTGAGCAAGACTGTCTGATGATTGATTTTCTGCACCTGAAGTAGAGGCAACTCACAGTTAGTGAATATGAGATTGAATTCAATAAGTTGAGCAGGTTTTCTCCATATTTAGTAGCTTCTGAGGCAGGAAGAGTGAAGCGATTTCTCAGAGGACTTCGTAGTGATATTCAGTAATTGGATAGTGCATATAGATCTGAAAGATATACTGAAGTATTAGAAGCCGCGTTGAAAGTCGAGGCGATCGACAACGCCAAGAATAGAGGTGCGTTGATGGAAAGGACAAGAAAAGGTCAAAGGGGGGAAAACCCAAAGGTATCTAGCCCTGCTCCAAAGAAAAAAAGGAGCAAAGTTTTTAGCTTCTGTGGTCTCCCAGGCCATCAGTTCGATAAATGTTTCAAAAGGTTGGGAGCTAAGATGTAGCAGCAAGTGTCGGTAATTCAGAGCGCTCCCAAAGGAGATCTAACTTGTACCATCTGTAAGCGAAAGGGGCTTGATATTGCCCATTGTTGGTCTAAACATAAGGTGTGTTTTCAGTACAGACAGAAGGGGCACGTTAAGACTAAATGCCCTCGTTTCTAGCCTGCTCAGCAGCCAGTGCCACTTCAGGCTTTGCCATTGCCGCAGCCGCAACATCGGGATAGAGGAAACGACAAGTTTAATGTGGTGACTAGGTTAGAAGAGCAGAATTCCACCCAAGTTATTTCAGGTTAAGCCCTAATCTAACCCTCAGCTCTTATCGCTAGTTTTTTTTATTTCTGTTCGGCTAGTTATGTATCTGATTCTTTATAAGAGAATTTAAGGTAAAGAACCATTGGGCGCGTGCCCTTTTTGATTCTAGTGCTACCCACTCATTTGTGTCAAGGAATTTTATAGAGCGTCATCGTCTAACCCTCGATCAATTTGACAATGCATTTCGTGTTAAGTTTCTTTCTGACAACTCCGTGGTGTCGAACCAGCGTATGTAGAATTGTTCTATTCTCTTAGGTGATTTCTTAGCTCTTGCTGATTTGAAGGTGCTAGACCTAGAAGATTTCGATGTGATTTTGGGCATGGAATGGTTGTCCAGATATGATGCGGTTATCAAATTTAAGGTAAATCGTTTGGACTTCAAGTTGGACAACGGTCAACCCATGAGTGCACATGACTTTTTGTGCCAGGATTCCCCAATTATTTCTGCGGTATGTGCTCGGAAACTTTTAGATTCCAGTTATTTTGCTTACCTGGTTTCTATGTTAGAAACTGTTAGTGGTTTGTCGTGTATCGAGGATGTTCCTGTTGTTGTTTATTGGGTGGCGACTTATCACCTAAAGGGGGGGGGGGGGGTGAATAGGTTTTTTAAATTATATTATCCCCTTTAGATGTTCTTGCTCTAAGATTAGTAGATCTATAAGTTATAAAGCATAACATAGAAAACACACAATGATCTATAGAGGTTCCTCAAGAGAGGGTGTCTTGAGTAGTCCTCTTTCCCTCTGCGCCTACCTAGCAGTGTGCTAGGCTCGGCAAATGCCGCCAAAAGCTTCAGGCCCTCAAGCCTTACAACACGGACCCGCAAGTCCAACAGCCTAGGCCCGCAAGCTCCTACTGCTCCCGAGCCCGCAAGCTCCTACTGCCCCCGAGCCTGCAAGCTAGACACTCAGGCCCTCAAGCCCTACACAGCTGACCCTCAAGTCTAGCCTCTGCCCTGGCCCTCAAGCCTCACAGGTCTCAAGCCCTCAAGCTTGACAATCAGTCCCGCAAGCCCTACACAACTGACCCGCAAGTCTAGCCTCTACCCTGGCCCTCAAGCCTCATAGGTCTCCAGCCCTCAAGCTAGACAAATAAGCTCGCAAGCCTTACACGAGTTTACAGTAGAAAAACAACTGTTACTTCTGCCGGATGAAGATCAGCAACTTTAGCCTGATGAAGATTGGCTTCTTTAGGTTGAAGAAGATGCTTTTTGATGTGGAGATTCAGCACTTGATCTTCTTCAGCCTTCACTTCTTTTTCCTGGTGTTGATCGGCTACTTTTCAGTCGATGATGATGACTGATTCTTTAGAGAACACTTGATGCTTTCTCTCTACTTGATCTTCATCTTCTCCGCTGAGAATACTGTTCTATTGAAGTGTAGCGGGTGGATTCTTTCTCGTTCTTTTTCTCTATCTTCAAGAATACTTTTCTAGGGCATCACTGTTCCCTTTTATAGGACAGATGAGCAGCATAACGGTAACATGTGATTTCCTTTAATGTCATACGCCCATTCCATAAGAGCACGCGCTGATTGGACAATCAGGCGGCGACATTAAATGCTGACAGAGCGTCCACAACATTTGAATCTGCCTCGACGATATTTCCATCGTTATGACATCATGGACAATATCTCGATGATAGGACTTTGTTGAACCCTTGCGCCTTGATAGATCTTCAATTCTCCTTACTTCTGCCTCTGATGCTGATGTCTCGACGATACGAGACATTCTGGTGCTTCTCTATATACGACGATATGCCATCTCTAACTGTGTCATCGTAATCACCTTGTTCTCTCGACGACATGCCTTCTTTATGATGATGTTCAATGCCATCAGTCATACATAGCCTTTTCAGCGACAAGGCTTCTTTACGACGATGTCTGTTCTTCTCGACGACAAGGCCACTTTGGTGAAGTCGATGATACTGCGTCTTCTCTGCGTTCGTCTAGCTTCATTCTTCATTCGACGATCTTGCCAAGTCTCAGCGTTCGACGATCTTGCTAAGTCTCAGCGGTCGACTGACTCGCCAATTCTCAGCGGTCTACGATATTCCTTTCGACGATATTCCTTCTGCGGTCGACGATCTTCTTTCTTCGTTCGACGAATACGCCAAGTCTCAGCGGTCGTCGATCTTCCTTCTGAGTTTGACGAACTCCATTCTTCATTCGACGAACTTCCTTCTGCGTTCGACGAATCTTGTTCTTCTTGACGATATAGTACTTACTGAAATAACACAGGTACGTGACATAATGTCAATCTCTGCAGGCATTAGCTAGATGGAACATTAAATACAGCTTGCACTTGTCATTGAGCTGAGCACTTCTTCAAATCAGGAACATTGTTGGGCACTGTTCCCAACAATCTCCCCCTATTTGAAGAAGCCCTAACTTACCTCAATGATTAATGCCACTCATGAAAAGATATATCATTTCAAATAGTGACATCATACTTAAAGCAACAATCATATAAAGAGATGAAATGTTCTTCAAGCATATAAATAGATTAAATGTTTAATAGTAAACATTAGCATTCATTTGCCCCATCAAAACAAATTAAGATTATAATTTGTTGCCCCATCAGCGTCTGCTGCTGCTTGCCCCTTTGATTTTTTGCCTTTGCCTCTGATGGTAGTTGATGGGCAGGGGAATTTTCTTTGGAGAGGGAGGAGGACCTTGTGGGAATGATAGCTTATGGTTCTTCCTCCTTTCCAGCTGCTTCAAATGTTTCTCCCATTCAACTGTCTGATATACTCTTTGATAGTCCTCCTGAGGGTATCCAAACTGGATCCATGATTCTGTTATTATTTCTGTTGATATTGGACTCCACCTTCCAGATTGTGGATCCAGTTCAACTTCCCTCAGTCTCTCTTGCCGATATTGGCTGCTCTGACTCCTCTTTCTTTTCCTGGAGGTTGCTGATTCTCCAAACTCTATTCCATATTCAGCTGAATCAGTGCTTGCAGATGGATTGAGTGATGGGGGTTGCTTCATTGTCCGCTTTATCTGATTTGTTATCCACATCGCTTGATGTGAGCTGGCGTTTATTATTTCCTTCTCCCCCTTTAGGGCTTGTTCAATTACCCTTTCCTCAAGTCCTTCTTTGACTTGATTCAGCTTTTCATGCAAGGTTTGTTCAGTTACATCCAGATTGTTGTTTACTACCAGCAGATGTATCTAAAGTATGAGCGTTCTCATTAACCTTATTCAGAATTTGATTTTGGTTATTTTCAGCATCTGTCTCTATCTGCTTAAGACCATAGTACACATTGTTTGAGAATGCGCCTTTCTTTTTCAGGATTGTGTGGGTTTGATGTCCCGCTTTATTAATTTATTCTCTCATTTTATCGATTGCGGGAGCTGCCATAATATAGAAATGAGTGCACTGGGTTTTGAGGTTGTGTATGTCACTCTTTACTTTCTGAATTTCCGCCTTCATCTCTTTCCGTAGACTATCCACAGTTTTTACTATGAATTGTTCAAGATGTTTTCGCTCAGCAGATAGTAAGGCCGATAGCATGTGGAAGAGAGATCCTGCCTGAGTCAAAGATTGCTCAGCAGTTTGTCCTTCTTGATCTCCTCCTCCTTGTGTATCTGCTTCACTGACATATTTAGAGGATTCTTCACTAATGTGCATTGTGACCTTGGCTTTCCCCTTAGAACCTTCTGGCAGGGGCTCACTTGGAGCTATGGGCACAACTTTGCTTGCTATAGTTAACTCTCGGCAGTCTGAGAGAGTGATATCTGTTGTGGGCTTATTTCCTTGATCATCTAGGGCAGAGTACCCCAGTTGGGTCTCCCCCTCAACCTATGCATTCTCCTGATGTGAACCTCCAGCTAAGAGCTCCCCATCAAACATCTCTGCATCTTGGGCTGAGCTCACAAGTTGGGACTCCCCCTCAGCAGGAACACTCCCCAAGTTGGGGTTTCCAACATTTTCAATAACCTCTGTGGGAGCAGGTTGATGGATTGATACATGATCATTTTCTTTGGTGGATGTTTCACCTCCGGATGGAGCGGGATGGTGTGGGGGTGGTGCAATGTCATCAGAGCTGCTTGATGACTCTTCTTCTTCAGAGGGGTTTATTTGGGTTGCTGGTTTCTTCTGCTTCTTTAGAGCAGACTGGACATCAGAGGATGGTTTGGGGAAGGAACTATCCCATCGGTCCAGCATCTTTGCATCCAATTTCTTGGAGTAATGAAGAGGTACTCCCATTATCTTATGCAATGTATAACCCTGGATGTTTAGAAGAAAAAGGGACAATATTCTTCCATACGAGGGTGACTTCAAGGTGTTCTTCATTCTCAGGAAGAGGAACTCACTCCAGTTGGTTTTATTGGAGTGGATTATTCTGGCCATGACAACAAACATGTCTTTTGATATGCGGTCGTGGGAACCAGGCTTGCACAACAACACTTTGCCAACAATGTCGGCCAGTAGCTTCCCCTTCTGATTGAATTAAGCTCTCTTAATAGACCCGTATGTCTTCCCTGTTTGTCCGCAGCATGTGTAGCTTGCTTACATATCCTCAAAGGTCAGCTCTTCTTCTTCCTCTCCCCCTTGGATGCTTGCCATGTTCAGTGCTTTTCCAAGACTTTTTGTTGATATCTTGACCTTCTTGCCTCCCACCATGGACTTTATCCGTGTTTCAGTGTGGTTGAGTTTTGCTTCGGCAAAGAACTCGCCTAATTCTCTATGGAGAAGAACCAAGGGTTCACATAGGACATATTCCAGTCCCGATGCCTCCAGCAGCCTTATTACTGATCTTATCTCGTCGGAGCAAGCATTGAAACCCCCTCGCTGAAGTTCGCAACCGGAGATCACTTCTTCTTTCTTGGGAGCCATTGATTCGGAGTTAGAGAGAATGCAGCATGACAAAGGAGGCGAGGGTTTGTTGATGGAATGGCTTAGGGAAAATGATAGCATAATTTTTATTTTTGAGCATTCACTCTATTTATAGTGTCGGTAGATGAAGAGGCGCGTACCTTACAAAACGATCAGACGGCTCCGATGGACCCATCTCATCCCGATAAAAATAGCTCAATTATATTTTGCCGATGCGGTTATTGTTGTTGAAATGCTCCTTGGATACTGAAAGTGGAGGTTAGATCTTAAGTTACTCTAGAGAGGGGGGGGTGAATAAAGTATTAAAAACTTTTCCTTAGTTTTATAGTGTAATTAAAATAGTGTTATATATATATGTGTAGGCAGAGTGAGAAATATATAAACAGAATAACTGAATAAATAAAAGGCACACAGCACAGCACAAAGAAATAAACACAACCAGAAGACACAAGGAATTTATAGTGGTTCCCCAATAAATCTGGGTAGTCCACTCTTCTACCACCCTTTGGTAGGAGTCCACTAGGAGGGTTGATCAGGTGCCCTAACACCAAGGTGATTTTGATCAAGTGTCCACACACCAGAGAGCTTTTGATCAGGTGCTCAAAACCAACAGGATTTTTTGATCAGGTGTCTTGCCACCAAGGAACTACACTTTTGAAGGGAGTATTAACCCTATACAAGAGAGGTGAGAAAAGGGTTATAGTGTTATTCTCTGTCAAGATGCTGAGAGAAGACTCTAGTGGACTTTGTTGTAAAGCTCCCCCTATCTGGTTGAAGTGATTGACAGATGATGGAGAAGCTTTCTCTTTAAGACTCAAATCTTCTGTAGCAGATAGATCTGGAAGAACAGGTTCTACAGATTCCTTGTTGCTCTTGTAGAAGACTTGAACTTGCAGCAGAATATCTGAGAGATGGATCTTGAAGATGATGTTCTCAGAAAGAAGATTAGTGCTGCTTGAGGAAGAAGAAGAAGACTGAGAGTAATAGACAGAATGTTCTTCGTCTCTTTCTCTATCCTTGTTGTTATCTGTATTCTGCAAGAATGCTAATTTGAATTCTGTCGAGTGAGATAAGACAAGAATGTCTGTCTTGATATATTCCATTTTTGGAATAGAATAATCTGTCTCTAAATCTTTCTTCGAAAAACAACAAAGATAAAACAATTTTGTCAGGTCCTTTAATTCCTTAGCCGTGAAAAACTCCTTAGCATTAAATGTCAACGACTATCTTTGTCTTGGAACAAAGGAAATCAGGAATATATTTGAATAATATAATATCCTTACTTGCCTGCCCTGAATGCGTCCAAAAGTATTGAATATATCCGTTGGAGCGTCGATCTGAGTTCAGAGTATTGACAAACAACTTATATAAATAATCTGGACTTGAATTTGTCGAACTGAGATTTAATATAGAATTTGTCGAGCTCTGGCTGGAATTCTTCGAACGCTGCTCGCCATTTGTCGAACGCTGCTCAGAGAATGTCGAGCGCTGGAACTGGCTATAATACTTCAGTCTGCTGAGACAAATTCGTTGAACGATGCTAGGCATTCGTCGAACGCCACTCGACATTTGTCGAACACTGGGAACTTAAATTTTCCTTAAGTTCTAGCAACTCTAACAGCCTAAAAACTTGACCCTTACACTTTACAATGGGGTCAACTTGATCCTTAGTTCGACACATAATGATCCTAGCCCAAATCAGTAATAGGGTTGTTCCAACAATCTCCCACTATTTGGGTTAGGATACTGTTTGACAATCAATCAAATAAATACAATAAAAAGAATAAACAGCAGAGCATAAAAGATATATCTGACAGAATGAAAATTCATTTCAGCAGATAGATTAAAAATAGTGCTCTGAGTTCATTACAGTCAAAATGTTTAAAACAAGAACAGAATAAATAAGTCTGAACCTTTTTCACTTCTTAGATGGTTTGAAGATGATTATCCTGTTTGGATCTTCAGACTTCTTCTTGCTTATGTAGAGATCTTGAGCACCAAGAAAAGTCTGAGCTCTAGCATGGACAACAACTGCTTGAGGGTATTGCATCATGAATTATTCAGCATTGAAAAAGTTCTTTGATTTGTACTTTTCAAACACTTTTCTTCTGTACTCTGACATGGTTGAGAACAGAGAATGGTCCTTTCCTTCAGCTTTTGCCTTATTAATCTGAGCTGAGGCAATTGTCTCTTTGAATCTAGCCTTTTGTGCTATTTCATCAATTTCTGTATTCACTGGGGACAAAGGTCTGTCATTAGAATCAATAGCCTGCAATGAAGGTTTTTCAAAAGGAATGTTTAATTTCCTGTGCAAGGATCCATCAGATATTGTAAGCTTGTATACTGTGGAAACATTCTTTGAAGGGGTTGAAGAAAATCTTGAAGACCAGGAACTCTGATAACCACTAGTGTTAGCTGGTTTACTTGATTGCTGAGTAGAGAACTTTTGAGAAGTAGAAGAATGTGTTGCTGAGCCTGCTGAGCCTGCTGGAGGAGGAGGTAGAGGGGGATTGAACTTAACTGGCTTATTAGAATAATATCCAGTTTTCTTGAATTTCTTTCTCCTCTTGGTTTCATTTCTGGAGAACTTCATCCAGTGAGGGGTATCCTTGTCAAGAGTGATATTATGAAGGATGTAGTAGGGAATATCACTATCTGGGTTAGGAGGCTTGGGGACAGCCAAAGACTTAGCCTTTCTTTTCTTTCTCTTCCTTGATAAAGTGTCATCAGAATCACTGTCATTGCCTTCTTCATCAGAATCAGAAGAAGGAATTGGATTATCATATAAATCATTAAGCAATTTAAGAGCTTTGATTTTCTGCTCTTCAGCTTCAAAAGCTTCATCTTCTGCTCTCCAAATTTCATCAAAATCTGGAATAGGTGATTCATCAAAGATAAAGGTTGGGACATCAAAACTGTTGTTAATTTCCTCTGAAATTACAACTGATTCACTTGCATAACTTTGAACTGGAACTGAAACAAGAACTGGATCTGCTCTTTGAACTGCAAAACTGCTGATAATCTTTTTCAGCAAAACTTTATTAATGGGAGCAGTATAAGGAACAATTGCTCTAGAATGATCTTGATGTTTTGGCTGATTAGAGAAAATAGAACTGAACTTAGACATCAAATGAGTAATATCTAAGGAATGATGAATATAGATATTATTTAACTCTTCTATGACTGGAACTTCAGATATTTCAACCAAATCAAACATATCTAAATCAGAACTTTGAACTGTATCTTCAATAACAACTGCATCCTCTAAAACTAGAGCTGTATCTTCAACAAAAACTGTGGCCTCTTCAACAGGAGCTTCTGGAGCTTCTTCATTAGGCATCTCCCCCTGCCTAGCTTCAGGGAGACCTGAATCTAGGCCCCTAGAAGAAGGGACAGAGATGGAGGAAGGAATTGAAGATATAGTAGAAGAAAGTTCAGAGATTGCTTGAAGAATTGGAGCAATTTTTGCATCCAATGTGGAGTCAAGATTAGAAAGAATGTTGTGGACTGAAGAAAGTTTTGCATCCAGGATTTAATCTATCTTGGGAACAATGTAGTCAAGAATTTGATCTGCTATAGTCTGAAAATGTAGAAATAGCATTTCAGGTGGATGAGATGAAGATGGTTGAGAAGTGGAAGGAATAGAAGTGGGTACAAAGATGTTTGAAACATTGGCGTGTTGTTGAGGGATGTCAGAATGAATCGGGCAAGAGTGATGAGTGGGTGAATGATGGTCATCATGCATGAGAGATGGAGGTGGAGAAGTATGAGGGGTTAGGAGGGTAGATGAGGATGGAATGTCATCAATGAGTGTGGGAGAATTTGGAGGTGGAGATTGTGCAGGGGAAATGTTCTGAGGTGGAGATGGGAGAGGAGGAGAAGAAACAAGAGGAGGAGGAGAAGGAGATTCTAGAAGGGTTGAGGGAGTGACTGGATCAGTCCTTGTGCCTTCAGAAGTTTTCTTCTGTGTAGCTGCTCCTGGGTTCTTCTTGGTAAACACCCTGTCCCATTTAGCAAAGAGAGCTGAGGTCAGCTTTTTGCTAGCATTAATGGTCACCTTGGGAGAGACCAGAAGGTCTTGGTGTCTTTCCTGCAGTACAATTCCAATAAATCTTCCAAAACACACATTTTCCAATGAAATATTCTTCTTAATCAATCCAAAGAGAATGGATCCCCAATTTACTTTCTTCTTTTCCATTAAGGCCACCATCAACGTAAATTGGTGCCTATTGATATAATCATGACCTGTTGTTTTTCCTAACAACACTTTGCCAACAATATCAGAAAGAAACTTATATTCCATAGATAAGTTTTTCTTAAGCAGGTGATTAGGGTTTCTAGTAGAATAACCCATCTTAATCAATGCTTCACCAATTTCAACAGAGATGAGCTCTTACTCATCATCACCATTAAGAAAACCAAAAACCTCAGTTAGAATGGTAGGGGTAAGAGAGACCTGATGTCCTGAGATGATTCCTGTCAGACTTTCATCTTCCTGCTTAGCCGTAAAACACCATTCCTTAATCTCTGTTGTGTGCAGCTTTATCCTCATGCTCATTAGCTTCTTTAACTGTTGCTCCCCAAAGAGTTGAAGGATATCTTTGAAGACTTGGTCAGATTGAGCAAAAGATTCCATGTCGATGTCAAACCCGGCATCGAACTTCATCGAATAGAGCGCGGCTTGAGAAATCACCATTTGTACCTGCAAGAGAGAAAGATCAAGTGCAGAGGGGAACTAGAGGGAAACGATTTCTGTAGGCGTGATCAATTAAGAAATAAAATAGAGATTATATAGACCGTAGAAGGGGGCGCATTTGTGGAGCGGCGTTCGGCAAAACATAATAAAAATAGAAGTCGAAAAGACATTAGGTCTCCGTCTGACGCCGTTCGACAAAAATATCTTTTCCGTCGACCACCGTTCGACAGGTGAAATTTTCTTTATCGATTCTGAAGATAAACGGTTTCATCGACCACCGTTCGACAAATGATATAAATTCGTCGTCCTCCGTTCGACGAATTTTGGGGATAAATAGAAATGTTAATTTTTTAACAGATTGAATCTCCATCTATTATTCCTATTTGATTTATAAAGAAGATATGCTTCTTTTCATCCAATGGCTTGGTGAAAATGTAAGCTCTTTGTAAATCAGTAGGAATTAATTATAGGCAAATTTTATTTTTATCCACATTTTCCATAAGGAAGTGGTGCCTAATTTCTATGTGTTTAGTCCTACTATGGAGAACTGGATTTTGTGCTATAGATATTGCACTTGTATTATCACAAAATATAGTTGAATTATTTAAGTTGACACCATAGTATAGAAGTTGATTTTGTATCCACAACATCTGTGAGCAGCAACTGCCAGCAGCCATGTATTCAGCTTCAGCTGTTGATGTAGACACAGATGTATGCTTTTTACAAAACCAAGACACAAGCCTATCACCAAGAAACTGACAAGTTCCTGATGTGCTTTTCCTGTCTACTCTGCATCCAGTATAATCTGAATCTGAGAATCCAGTTAATTCAAATTCAGATGTTGTTGGATACCAAAGTCCTAGATTAGGGCAACCCTTTATATATCTCAAAATCCTTTTTAATAAAATTAAGTGAGATTCTTTGGGGTTAACTTGAAACCTAGCACAAATACAGGTAGCAAACATTATGTCAGGCCTACTAGCTGTTAAATAAAGTAGTGAGCCAACAATTGCTCTATATGCTTTTGAATCAACAGGTTTCCCTGATTCATCATTATCAACAACAGCATTAGAGGGCATGGGTGTTTTCATGGTGGAAGAATCAGACATACCAAACCTTTTCACTAATTCCTTAGCATACTTAGATTGGGATATGAAGATTCCATTTGGAGTTTGCTTCACTTGAAGACCAAGGAAGTATGGTAACTCACCCATACTACTCATTTCAAATTTAGATTGTATTAGATTAGAAAATCTTTTGCACAAATTTGAATCAGTTGAGCCAAAAATAATGTCATCTACAAATATTTGAACTAGCAAAGTTTGATTTTTATGTATCCTGAAAAATAGGGTTTTATCTAATATCCCCCTACAGAAATTGTTTTCCAAAAGAAAACTAGCTAAAGTCTCATACCATGCTCCAGGAGCTTGTTTGAGACCATAAAGAGCTTTCTTAAGTTTAAATACAAAAGTGGGTTGAGTTGGAGAGATGAAACCTGGTGGTTGTTCCACATAGACTTCTTCTTTAATTTCTCCATTTAAAAATACACTTTTCACATCCATTTGAAATACTTTGAACTTTTTATATGCAGCAAATGCTAGAAAGATTCTGATTGCTTCAATTCTTGCAACAGGGGAAAATGTCTGATCATAATCAATGCCTTCTTCCTGTGAATATCCTTGAGCTACCAGTCTTTCTTTATTTCTCACAATGTTGCCTTGTTCATCTAGCTTGTTCCTGAAGACCCATTTAGTGCCAATAACTGGATGGCCCTATGGTCTTGGAACCAAATCCCAAACCTTGTTCATTTCAAACTGGTTGAGCTCCTCTTGCATTGCAAGAATCCAATTAGGATCTTGTTCTGCATCTGTTATAGTTTGAGGTTCAACTTGTGATAGGAAACAAGTATGCATTTGATTTTGATGTAGTTGATGCGTTGTTTAAACACCTGCTGAAATATCTCCAATTACATGTGATATTGGATGATCTCTAACTGTGATGTGGTCAGCAGTTGGAGTTGGTTCAGCAATGATATCTTCTTGGGGAATTTGATCAGTTGTCACTTGAATTGTCTTGTCAGCAAGATCTTCTGGATGATCTTCTTCTTCACTATATTCAAGTGTTTGTGTTGTTGGAAGTGAAGAATCTCCTTTCTCTAGATTTAGCTCATTTAGCTCTCCACATAAATCTGATACCTGCAAGGTATTTATGGTAGAGGTGGTATTCCTCTCCTCATTCAATAGGTTAGTTTCATCAAAAGAAACATGCATGGACTCCTCTATTTTAAGAGTAGATTTGTTGTAGACTCTATATGCCTTACTAGATAGAGAGTATCCAAGGAATATGCCTTCAGCTGCTTTAGCTTCAAACTTCCTTAGATATTTCTTATCATTGTTATGCACATAGCATTTAAAACCAAAAATCTTAAAATAGCTAACCTTAGGCTTTTTATTCTTGAGTAGTTCATAGGGAGTCTTACCCTTAAGCTTATGTATCAGGCTTCTATTCAACACATAATTTGTTGTGTTCACTGCCTCTGCCCAAAAGGAGAGTGGCAAATGAGCATCAGCAAGCAATGTAGTTGCTGATTCAATTAATATTCTATTTTTCCTTTCAGCTACCCCATTTTGTTGAGGGCTTCTAGGAGCGGAGAAACACTGCCTGATCCCTTCTTTTCCATAGAATTCTCTCATCAGAAGAGACTCAAACTCAGTACCATGATCACTTCTGATCAATGCAACTAGAGTAGAGTACTCAGTCTTGATGGACCTGAGAAAGTCTGTTAGAACTTTGAAAGTGTCAGACTGGTTCCTAAGAAAGAACACCCAAGTGAATCTTGAGAAGTTGTCACAACCCGCATTTTCCCAACATTTAAAATGCTATCAGAGTAGGGAAAGCTACGCGTCGTGATGCCACGTCACGTAGGGGATGCCTACTGACGTTAAGGCAATTCATCCTTCATCACAGTCCAAGCAATGTTATTATTAACTCAAAGAGATTCAAATAAAATTTATGCAGAAAAATTTAACAAGCCGCGTCCCTCGGCTTGGTGGATCAACTAGTCCACGCTTTTAAAATATAGTTTTACGCAGCGGAAAAATACTTGATTTAATTACTTAGTGGCCTACTTGAACATGAAAACCTAGTGAGGTGCACCATGCAAGATCGAATGTGTGGATTTACTAGATATAAAAGTATATTATCACGCACAGAAATTAGTGAGATTAACATTTCAAAATATGATATGTAATGCTATATTACCTTAGCATATCTTACTAGGGGCCATAAAGCCAACCAATATCTAACCATTCCAGAACAGGTGTTCAAAAGTGAACCACAAGTAACAGCAGCAGTGAAACAAAAATCTAACTAAACGGCACCACGGGCGTCAACACCTGACACGAACCCATGGGCTGACAAGTCCACAGAATACTCTACATCAAGAGAGTCAGAAGACGGCAACTAAAGATGCTCTGCACTAACACTTGCTACTGTCCAGAACCTGAGGCATTCAAAGAAAGAACACCTCAGAAACAAGTACAAGTGGTGTAGAAAATAAGAAAGTAAGCAAACCTCCGCGAGACCGGAGGGAAACAGAAGCTGCAAGGGTCAGTGATGACAAAGCTAGCAGCTAATAATCAACAGGAAAAGAAATAGCAGAGGTATCTAATCATCAGCAGAAAAGGAAAACAGCAGAGCAACTAAGAATCAGCAGAATATGCTCACCAAACAAAGGTGATAATACAGGCGATGACAAAACTCGCCATAATCAAAAGAAAAGCCATCCGTTTTCAAATTATTAATCATGTTACTCTTGTTAAGAATTATAGAGACTGATCAGCTCATCCAAAAGAAGAGCACCGCACCGGGGGCAAAAACCACACCGCGTACGGCCTCCTAATCAAAAGCTTAAAAGAGCACCGCACCGGGGGCAAAACCACACCGCGTACGGCCTCCAACAGAATATATTAATTTAAAGAGCATCGCACCGGTGGCACCGCCAACATCGTCAGAGAGACTTTCAGAAAAACACTGTCCCCAACCGCAAACTCCAGATCTGCCCTTCTTTGATTGGCATACTTTTCGTACCGCTCCTGAGCAACGCGGAGCTTCTCCCGAATATTAGTCACCGCCTCCTCCATTTCCATTAAATCTTCCGGACCTAGCAACGGTCTCTCACCGACTTCGGCCCAAAACAAGGGAGTCCTGCAGCGCCTCCCATACAACGCTTCAAAAGGGGCCATCTGCAGACTTTCTTGGAAGCTATTATTATATGCAAACTCCATGAGTCTGAGGCGCTCGTCCCAAGCTCCACCATGCTCCAAAATGTAACACCTGATCATGTCTTCTACAATCTGATTAACTCGCTCCGTTTGACCATTGGTCTGCGGATGGTATGCGGTCGAAAACCTGAGGTCGGTGCCCAAAGCTCCCTGTAAGCTCTGCCAGAATCGCGATGTAAACTTGGAGTCTCGATCTGACACGATACTCACTGGCACTCCATGCAAATGAATGAGCTCATCCACATATAACTCTGCTATCTTCTTCATAGAATAGCCGACTTTGAAGGGGACGAAATGCGCACACTTCGTCAATCGATCAACTATAACCCAGACTGAATCATGTCCACGAGGGGAACTCGACAAACCCATAATAAGGTCCATCGATCTGCTTTCCCATTTTCACATGGGGATTTCCAAAGGGGTCAGTTTTCCTCCAGGCCTGCCATGATCGGCCTTCACCCGCTTGCATGTGAAGCACTCCGATACAAATTTGGCAATGTCGTTCTTCATGCCCGACCACCACACGATTTGCTTCAGATCTCTATACATCTTGGTGGAACCCGGGTGGCAGGCCACACTAGATCCGTGAGCCTCCCTGCAAATAATAACTCGAATATCTTCCACCGCCGGGATACATAATCTACCTCTATACAAGAGGGTACCAAGCTCATCAATGGAGAAATCAGATAATTCTCCTTTCTCGGTCCTTCCTCGGAGATGCTGAAGATCTGGGTCTTCTTTCTGACGTAACCTTGTGAGGGTGATCCACGAAGGCTCTTCTGCCTCCAAACGAGTGCGCTCGCCACGGCTCACCGCCGAAATATCCATCAAAAGAAACTCCTCAACTAAGGCTTGAACAGAAAATTAAAGATCTGAGCCGTCTTCCTACTCAACGCATCGTCCACCACATTGGCCTTACCGGGATGATAAAGGATATCCACTTCATAATCAGCAACATATTCCAACCACCGGCATTGACGCAAATTCAGCTCCTTTTGTGTGAATACATACTTCAAGCTTTTATGGTCGGTATAAATCTTGCACCCAGCGCCAGATAGTAAGTGTCTCCACAACTTCAGGGCATAAATCACCGCCGCAAACTCCAAATCATGGGTAGGGTAATTCTTCTCATGAAGCTTCAATTGCCTAGATCCATAGGCGATCACCTTCCCCTCTTGCATCAGAATGCATCCAAGTCCGATGTGGGAAGCATCAACATACACCGCAAACTCCACTCCCTCAATAGGCAGAATGAGAATTGGGGCAGAACACAACCTTCTCTTCAGCTCGTGGAAAGCCTCCTCACACTTATCACTCCAAATGAAGGCGGCATTCTTCTGCGTAAGCCGGGTCATCGGAGCGGACAATGTGGAGAAACCCTCCACAAATCTCCTATAATATCCGGCCAAACCCAAGAAACTCCTGATCTCCTTTGGAGTAGAAGGTCTCTTCCAATCCATCACCGCTGAAATCTTGGAGGGATCAACAGAGATTCCATCCTTGCTCACCACATGACCTAAGAAAGACACCTGAGGCAGCCAAAACTCGCACTTGCTCAGCTTAGCATACAACTTATGCTCTCTCAAGACAGACAGAACCAAACGCAAGTGATAGGCATGCTCCTCATCACTGCGAGAATAGACGAGAACGTCATCGACGAAAACGACCACAAAATGGTCAAGAAAGTCCTTGAATACCCGGTTCATCAGGTCCATGAACGCAGAAGGCGCGTTGGTCAAACCAAAGGACAACACGAGAAACTCGAAATGCCCGTACCGGGATCTAAAAGCCATCAGAGGAATGTCTGACTCACGAACCCTCAACTGGTTGTAGCCTGAACGAAGATCAATCATCGAAAATTTGGTGCACCCACGCAGCTGTTCGAATAAATCATCAATCCGCGGCAACGGATATCTATTCTTGATCGTCACCTTGTTCAACTCCCGATAATCGATACACAGCCTCATGGAACCGTCCTTCTTCTTCACAAAGAGAACAGGAGCAGCCCATGGAGAAGTGCTCGATCTGATGAAACCACACTCCAGAAGTTCATCCAACTGAACACGCAATTCTTCTAATTCACGAGGCGCCATGCGGTACGGTGCCTTGGCAATGGGCCGGGTGCCTGGTTCAAGGTCTATGGAAAACTCCACCTCTCTGTCGGGAGGAAGAGCGGAAAGCTTGTCCGGAAAAACATCGGGAAACTCTCGCACCACCGGGATACCCTCCACGGTTGGCTCCCCACGAGAAGCATCCACAGCGCAGATAGAAACCAGAAAACCCAAACAACCAGAGGTTAAAGCTCGGCGAGCACGTACCGCAGAAATAATCGGAGAACTCTCCCGAGGTAAACCATAAACGCTCAAAGGACGTCTGTCACCCAACTTGAAATCTAGCCGCTTCTCCTTGCACTTGATCACGGCATCATACTTTGACAACCAGTCCATCCCGAGAATCACGTCGAAATCTGCCAAATCTAGCATCTTCAAATCTGCCAGAACCTGGACACCACCCAAAGAAATGGGGCACTCCCGGATACCCCGATCTGACGTAACCTGATCTCCAGACGGAAACTTGACGGACAAGGCATCATCCAACCGGTTGATAGACCATCAGTGCCTATCAATTAAACTCCTAGCAACGAAAGAGTGAGGCGCTCCCGAATCAAACAGGACACGCGCCCACCTATTCTTCACCTTGAATTAACCTAAATAAGCATGCGTCACTAGACAACTAGTAAGCTAAATTTTAGAAAAGGGAGAACAAGTTTGGAGGAAAGGAACTAACCAGATATTACGTGCGCTGAGGTTTGAGCTTCCTCTCTAGTCGGCACATTAAGCTTGACTTTCGCCTTGCTCACGAGCTGTGGGGGCGGCGGCAAGGTCTGCAGAGGAACCGCTGAAGTCACAGTCTGAGAGTTCGGGCAGTCGGCCCTACGATGTCCTTTTTGTCCACACTGGAAACAACAACCAGCCTTCTTGAAACACCGAGCCGCCTCATGCCCGGGCTTAGAACAGAATGAGCACACTGGGACCGCCTTGGGCACGTCCTGAATTTCACTAACCTTTAACGGCTCCAATGCCTCGAGCCTCTTGAAACACCTTTCGAATGGGTGGCCCCGCTTGCCACAGAAGCTACAGTGCCCCACACCCCTCTTCTTCGAGTCCGAGTGAGATGCCTTGGAACTCTCCCGATCATCCAACTTTCTCTTATCACTTTTTGTCTGCTGCCCACGAATCTTCGTCTTCTCAATAGATTCGGCCTTCAATGCGGCCTCCACCGCTTCAGCATAAGTCTTTGACCCATAGGCGCTAGCCCACTGCTGGACGTCGCCAGTGAGACCACCCAAAAACCGCTTCACTCTACCTTCCTCCGAGGCCACCAACTCAGGGGCGAATCTACTCAACTTGCTGAACTCGATCTCGTACTCACTGACGGTGAGCTGCCTCTGCTTCAGATGCAGAAAGTTGTTCATCAATCGGTCACGCTCAACTAAAGGGAGGAACTTCTTAAGCAATAACTTCTTAAACGTCTCCCAAGAGAATCCCTCGGCGAGACCTTCCTTCTCCCTGATCCACCAACCTTTCGCCAAACCCTTAAGCTGATATGCAGCCACCATCACCTTCGAATCCTCCGAGACACCTGAATAGGAGAACATCTCCTCCATGCTGATCACCCAATCATCCAGGGCCATGTAGTCTGCCCTACCATCATAGGTAGGAGGGCCCAAATGCTGAAATTGTGAAATGAAGTTCATCTCTGGTGGCAATGCCACTGGAGGCACCAGGGGAGCAGGAACGGCTGGGCTCACCACCGGTTCTTGCACAACAGGCTGCTGCGCCGAGGCAGTAGACACCAAGGACTGAATCTGAGTCTGCATCGCAACCAACTGTCTCGACAAAGCCTCATTGCTCTGTCGCAGGCTTTCGATCATGGACTCACTCTGACCACCAGAAGACTCTCCCTCAGGCAGGGGAGTCGATCGTGTCACTCTACTATGAGACATGTCTATAAGAATGATGGACATTCAATCAGAAGCAGGCTTACAAAGCTTAAGCCAAACAGATTTTAAGAAATTCACGGATCGATTCGGAACAGGAAAGAAAACAACCTGCTATTGCTGTTACCTTGTTCTGGAATTTCATGAAATGATGCCATGATTAACTTAGGATGATGCACCATCATCCTATTGACTCTTGTGCTATGACATGAGTGCATGAACATTTAAATTTCTTTTCAAATCATGTGTGTACATATGTCATCTGGTATGTCTTTAACTTGGCATGCGTGCTTATGCGATGATATGAATGTATGCAGTGCTATGCATTCTAAAAAGAGGCCTTAATGCATGTTATGAGCGGCGTACACATGTAATGTTATGCATACCATACTACATAACATTACATGTAACGAAAAAGAAAACGTGCTAATGGGCATCCATGTAATGGTGCTTATGCATCCCATACTGCATAACCGTCACATGTTGCCACCTATGGTGGATCCATATACAAACACATATTATGCATCCCATACTACATAATATGCCCCATATACTTCTTATCATGCTATGAGTGTTGTGTCCATGCTTCAGTCAAGACATATTGATGACATATCGGTGTGTGTATACAATGAAATGGTCTTATGAGGTTCTGCTTAGGATAGCGGCTGTTTGGCTCACACGCTAAACCTCCCAACTACCTTTTTCACAGAACCTCCCTCTGATACCAACTGTTACAACCCGCATTTTCCCAACATTTAAAATGCTATCAGAGTAGGGAAAGCTACGCGTCGTGATGCCATGTCACGTAGGGGACGCCTACTGACGTTAAGGCAATTCATCCTTCATCACAGTCCAAGCAATGTTATTATTAACTCAAAGAGATTCAAATAAAATTTATGTAGAAAAATTTAACAAGCCGCGTCCCTCGGCTTGGTGGATCAACTAGTCCACGCTTTTAAAATATAGTTTTACGCAGCGGAAAAATACTTGATTTAATTACTTAGTGGCCTACTTGAACATGAAAACCTAGTGAGGTGCACCATGCAAGATCGAATGTGTGGATTTACTATATATAAAAGTAGATTATCACGCGCAGAAATTAGTGAGGTTAACATTTCAAAATATGATATGTAATGCTATATTACCTTAGCATATCTAACCAGGGGCCATAAAGCCAACCAATATCTAACCATTCCAGAACAGGTGTTCAAAAGTGAACCACAAGTAACAGCAGCAGTGAAACAAAAATCTAACTAAACGGCACCACGGGCGTCAACACCTGACACGAACCCATGGGCCGACAAGTCCACAGAATACTCTACCTCAAGAGAGTCAGAAGACGACAACTAAAGAAGCTCCGCACTAACACCTGCTACTATCCAGAACCTGAGGCATTCAAAGAAAGAACACCTCAGAAACAAGTACAAGTGGTGTATAAAATAAGAAAGTAAGCAAACCTCCGCGAGACTGGAGGGAAACAGAAGCTGCAAGAGTCTGTGATGACAAAGCTAGCAGCTAATAATCAACAGGAAAAGAAATAGCAGAAGTATCTAATCATCAGCAGAAAAGGAAAACAACAGAGCAACTAAAAATCAGCAGAATATGCTCACCAAACAAAGGTGAGAACACAGGCGATGACAAAACTCGCCATAAGCAAAAGAAAAGCCATCCATTTTCAAATTATTAATCATGTTACTCTTGTTCAGAATTATAGAGACTGATCAGCTCATCCAAAAGAAGAGCACCGCACCGGGGGCAAAAATCACACCGCGTACGACCTCCTAATCAAAAGCTTAAAAGAGCACCGCACCGGGGGCAAAACCACACCGCGTATGGCCTCCAACAGAATATATTAATTTAAAGAGCATCGCACCGGTGGCACCGCCAACATCGTGTACGACCTCCAACAGAATTCATATTTTCATGCAATTTCAAAGGGAAAGTGGCGGGGCCCAACAGAACATATCATACCATAAGGCAAGTAGCAAATGAGAAAATCAAGGAGATATGGAGCTAACAAAAAAAAATCCTTTTTTTATTTAACTGGCATAATGTCAAATTATTAGCATCAATAATAGAGAAAAATGGAGATATGGCGCAGTTAGATCAAGAGCACCGGCTTGGAGCGGTTATGTGGCAAAGAGAAAGAGCAAGGGCAAGAACACCACTTGCCTTAGGTTTTGCTGGAAAAACTCTCCGAATCGCTCCCCATTGGAGATCGGGTTACGAGGAGGCGAGAGGAGTCAAGATCTACAAGAGATCGGGCTAGAAAAGGTTAGGGTACAAAAGACCTAACGAAAAAGTTTCACGAAACGGAAGGAAATTACCACGAGGACGAAGCTCTCGTCGAGAGCTTTTCGAATCTATGCTCGGCTAGTGACTTCGACCACCGGAGCTCCGTCGGCGGCGTCTGGAAGATTCAAGAAAACACCACTCCCGTCGCTCGCTTTTCTCTCTGGTTCAGACAGAATGAGGAAGAAGGCAACATCACATAGTTTTAATAATAATAATATTATTATTATTATTATTATTATTAATAAATGAAGGAAGGGGTCGACGCATGCATGCAGAAAGGAGGGACTTGGAAGTCGACGCAAGGGGGAAGAGGGAAGTCGATGCAGGGGGAAGAGAAGTCGACGCAAGGGGGCTTGGAAGTTGACGCAAGGATGGAGGAAGTCGACGCAGGGGGGAGAAGAAAGGTCGACGCATGCTTTTAATGAATGTATATATATATATACATTCTGAATCATAATAATAATAATAATATTATTATTATTATTATTTATCACTAAAAATAAACGAACGCCGAACCCAACGAAAATTTCGCCTAAAGAGAACGGCGGCGCTACGAACCCAACGGCGAAGTTGGAATCAAATTTCGACGTGTCGTTTTCGAGATATGAATGGCGGAAGTTACGGCGAGCTTTAAATATATACAAAACTTCTAAAATGCGCCGAGGCTCCAAAATGGCTCGGATCGCGATGAAACTGGATAGACAAGTCTAAAATTAAATAATCTAATTTCCTAATGTAAAATTTTCCAATTTCGGGTTGTCGCAAAATTTGGTCGACTTGACCCAAACGGACGCGAAAACGCGCAAACGGCAACGCGCCGCTAACTCGACGTTAGAAGTAACACCCCGACGTCATTAACACGCCATCACTGAATTAAACAAGTACCAGAAAAATCAGGGGCGTTACAGAAGTCATCTACAATAACTAAAGAATAATGCTTCCCTCCTAAGCTCTGTATAGCAGTAGGTCCAAAAAGATCTAAATGCAATAAGTATAGAATCTTAGGTGAATCACTCTTGGATAAAGTTTTGAAACTACTTCTAGTTTGCTTACCTAACTGATAAGCCCTGCAAAGTCCTTCCTTCTTGTATGAACCAGAAGGCAGTCCTCTGACAAGATTGTCCTTAAAAAGCTTAGAGATATTCCTAAGGTTAGTGTGTCCTAGCCTTTTATGTCATAGTTCATTTGTCTGACTTATTGAATTAAATAGACAGATGTCAGTATTGGCAGAGTCAAAATTGACTAGATAAATATTTCCTTGTCTAATACCAGATAATACATTTTTATTTTTATAATTGGTAATAAGACATTGGGAAGGGTTAAAGGTTACCTGATAACCTTCATCACATAACTGGCTAATGCTGATGAGGTTGTGCTTGAGACCTTTGACATATGATACTTCTTTGAATGTGACTGCTCCAACTTTGATTTATCCATACCCTTTTGTCTGTCCATAGTTGGAGTCTCCAAAGACAACTTTGGGTCCAAGCTTTGCCTTATAATTGCTTCGGTTAGCCTTCTCGTCGAGAGCTTTTCGAATCTATGCTCGGCTCGTGACTTCGACCACCGGAGCTCCGTCGGCGGCGTCTGGAAGATTCAAGAAAACACCACTCCCGTCGCTCGCTTTTCTCTCTGGTTCAGACAGAGTGAGGAAGAAGGCAACATCACATAGTTTTAATAATAATAATATCATTATTATTATTATTATTAATAAATGAAGGAAGGGGTCGACGCATGCATGCAGAAAGGAGGGACTTGGAAGTCGACGCAAGGGGGAAGAGGGAAGTCGACGCAGGGGGAAGAGAAGTCGACGCAAGGGGGCTTGGAAGTTGACGCAAGGCTGGAGGAAGTCAACGCAGGGGGGAGAAGAAAGGTCGACGCATGCTTTTAATGAATGTATATATATATACATTCTGAATCGTAATAATAATAATATTATTATTATTATTATTATTTATCACTAAAAATAAACGAACGCCGAACCCAACGAAAATTTCTCCTAAAGAGAACGGCGGCGCTACGAACCCAACGGCGAAGTTGGAATCAAATTCCGACGTGCCGTTTTCCAGATATGAATGGCGGAAGTTACGGCGAGCTTTAAATATATACAAAACTTCTAAAATGCGCCGAGGCTCCAAAATGGCTCGGATCGCGACGAAACTGGATAGACAAGTCTAAAATTAAATAATCTAATTTCCTAACGTAAAATTTTCCAATTTCGGGTTGTCGCAAAATTTGGTCGACTTGACCCAAACGGACGCGAAAATGTGCAAACGGCAACGCGCCGCTAACTCGACGTTAGAAGTAACGCCCCGACGTCATTAACACGCCATCACTGAATTAAACAAGTACCGGAAAAATCAGGGGCGTTACAGAAGTCATCTACAATAACTAAAGAATAATGCTTCCCTCCTAAGCTCTGTATAGCAGTAGGTCCAAAAAGATCTAAATGCAATAAGTACAGAATCCTAGGTGAATCACTCTTGGATAAAGATTTGAAACTACTTCTAGTTTGCTTACCTAACTGACAAGCCCTGCAAAGTCCTTCCTTCTTGTATGAACCAGAAGGCAGTCCTCTGACAAGATTGTCCTTAAAAAGCTTAGAGATATTCCTAAGGTTAGTGTGTCCTAGCCTTTTATGTCATAGTTCATTTGTCTGACTTATTGAATTAAATAGACAGATGTCAGTATTGGCAGAGTCAAAATTGACTAGATAAATATTTCCTTGTCTAATACCAGATAATACAATTTTATTTTTATTATTGGTAATAAGACATTGGGAAGGGTTAAAGGTTACCTGATAACCTTCATCACATAACTGGCTAATGCTGATGAGGTTGTGCTTGAGACCTTTGACATATGATACTTCTTTGAATGTGACTGCTCCAACTTTGATTTATCCATACCCTTTTGTCTGTCCATAGTTGGAGTCACCAAAGACAACGTTGGGTCCAAGCTTTGCCTTATAATTGCTTCGGTTGGCCTTCTTTCCTGTCATATGTTTTGAGCATCCACTATCCAAGTACCAATATTCTTTTATCCTTGGATAGCTTTGTACCTGCAAAGAGAGAAAAATAAACTAGTTGTTTTTGACCCAGACTACCTTGGGTCCATTTGTTTGTCCACAATATTCAGAAATAAAGGACATTTCTGGCTGATCCTTGTAGCCTTGTGGATGATATCTCCTTGGAGGTATAATCCATTCAGTAAAATGATTTTTAGTGTGTTGAGAATTAGAATTCCTGAAATTATGTGTATATTATCTATTCGACAAATCTGGGTAAATTCGTCGAGCGCCGTTCGACGAATGTGCATGATTTTGTCGAGCGCCGTTCATATGATAACTATACTGAAAATCGATTTTTAGTTTTCGTAGATCTCCGTTCGACAAATTTGAATCTTTTCGTCGAGCTTCGTTCGACGAATTCTTCTGAATCTCTTGTTCTTAACAGACTTGCTTGAAATGACTTTATTTGCTTCTACAGGCTCTTTGCTTTTAGCAGATATGAATTTTATGGGTGTAGACAATATATTCTTCTTAACTAGAGGTGGCTCACTTGATGAAGCACCCAAGCCCAGTTTGCTATTGAGCCTAGCATTAACTGTGCTTATTATGTCCATTAGTTTGATACTTCTCCCATTTAGGGATTCTTCAAACTTTTTGTCTTCAGACAACTTGTTCTCAATGAGAACAATCTGTTCCCTAGAGGCAGCCAAATCATTTTTAAGTTTTATATTCACTTCACTTATAATTTTCATGTCAGCTAACTTATTTCTGAGTGAGATTATTTCTTTCTCAGATTTCAGTAAGTCTAAGCAAAGAACCTTGAATTCAGCCTTGAATTCAACTGAAGTAAAATCAAATTGAGATAATACCTGATCTGTATCATCTTCTGCTTCAGAGTCTGACTTTTCCTTATCAGAATTATGTCCTGAGGCATTGATAGCCATCATGCAGAATGTTCTTTCTTCTTTATCATCACTGGAGCTGGATGAGGAAGCATATTCTGACTCACTGGCTGAGTCATATATTGCCATCAGACATTTGTTACTTTCATTTTATTTTCTTCATCATCTCCAGATGAGCTGGATGATGATTCAGATTAAGTTTCACTCCAGGATTCTGCAATGAATCCTCTTCCCTTCTTTTTGTGCTTATGTGAGGAAGATTTGCTGGAGCTTCTTTTCTCCTCTTTCTCCTTTTTCTTTTCTTTCTTTTTCTCTTCTGGACATTCTGTCAGGTAGTGTTCAGGTTTCCTGCAACCATAACAAATAACTTCTTTAGGAGTTGATTTGTCATACCTTTGCTTTTCTCTTGATCTGGACTCCTTCTTTCTGAAGTCCTTCTTTGCCATTTTGTAGAATCTCTTGGCTAAGAGACTCATAAACTCCTCATCTTGTGGAGTCTTTTCTTCTTCTGCATCAGCTGCTTTGAAAGCTATGCTCTTTTCTTTCTTTGTTGCTGGAGATGTAGTGGATGATTCTGCTTCCCTGGACTTGATGAGCTGCTCATAAGATTTGAGTTTGCCCAACAAAGCTTCAGTGGTAATCTCATTCAGACTTCTGGCTTCCTTGATTGGACAGATTCTAGAATCCCATTTGCTGGGGAAGCACATTAGAATTTTATCATTTATTTCAGTGATAGATATCACATTGTCCAGAGATTTCAGCTCATTAATTATGAGACTGAGTCTGTTGTACATGTCAGCCACTGTTTCCGTGTCTCCTTTCTTGATGTTTTCATACAGAGAGATCAAGTGTGATCTTCTATCTTTTCTTTCATCTGCAGAACCTACAACCATGTTATTTAGTGAAATCCAAATTTCTCTAGCTGATGTACATTCAACCACTTTTTGAAATATGTCATCAGACATAGTTTGAGCCAATATGTTCATAGCTTTAACATCTACACTTCTTTGCTTCTTTTGAGTTTCTGTCCACTCAGGAGGTGGGACAGCATGATTGTCTCCTGTAGCTTCAGTGCTGGTTGATGTTGTAGGTGTTGGAGGCCCTATCAGAAAAACATTGAAAATTTCTTCATCAATAGAGTTCATATAAAGCCTAATCCTTGCTTTCCAGAGTGCAAACTTGCTAAGATTGCACATTGGAGGTCTTGTGCTTGAGTACTCCTTGTTCTGTGCCATGAGTTTTTAACAGAAAAAGAGATAAAAAAACTCTAAATAAATTTAAGATCTAATTGATCTTTGTGATCCAGGTGTTAGCCTGTAAATAAGATCAACCTACCTCTGATTCCAATTGAAAGTGGAGGTTAGATCTTAAGTTACTCTAGAGGGGGGGGGGGGGGGGGGGGTGAATAGATTATTAAAAACTTTTCCTTATATTTATAGTGTAATAAAAATAGTGTTATATATATATGTGTAAGCAGAGTGAGAAATATATAAACAGAATAACTGAATAAATAAAAGGCACACAGCACAAAGAAATAAACACAACCAGAAGACACAAGGAATTTATAGTGGTTCCCCAATAAATCTGAGTAGTCCACTCTTCTACCACCCTTTGGTAGGAGTCCACTAGGAGGGTTGATCAGGTGCCCTAACACCAAGGTGATTTTCATTAGGTGTCCACACACCAGAGAGCTTTTGACCAGGTGCTCAAAACCAACAGGATTTTTTGATCAGGTGTCTTGCCACTAAGGAACTACACTTTTGAAGGGAGTATTAACCCTGTACAAGAGAGGTGAGAAAAGGGTTATAGTGTTCTTCTCTGTCAAGATGCTGAGAGAAGACTCTAGTGGACTTTGTTGTAAAGCTCCCGCCTGTCTGATTGAAGTGATTGACAGATGTTGGAGAAGCTTTCTCTTGAAGACTCAAATCTTCTGTAGCAGATAGATCTGGAAGAACAGGTTATTCAGATTCCTTGTTGCTCATGTAGAAGACTTGAACTTGCAGCAGAATATCTGAGAGATGGATCTTGAAGATGATGTTCTCAGAAAGAAGATTACTGCTGCTTTAGGAAGAAGAAGAAGACTGAGAGTAATAGACAGAATGTTCTTCTTCTCTTTCTCTATCCTTGTAGTTATCTGTATTCTGCAAGAATGCTAATTTGAATTCTATCGAGTGAGATAAGACAAGAATGTCTTTCTTGATATATTCCACTTTTGGAATAGAATAATCTGTCCTTAAATCTTTCTTGGAATAACAACAAAGACAAAACAATTTTGTCAGGTCCTTTAATTCCTTAGCCGTGAAAAACTCCTTAGCATTAAATGTCAATGGCTATCTTTGTCTTGGAACAAAGGAAATAAGGAATATATTTGAATAATATAATATCCTTACTTGCCTGCCTTGAATGCGTCCAAAAGTATTGAATATATCTGTTGGAGTCGTCGATCTGAGTTCAGAGTATTGACAAACAACTAATATAAATAATCTGGACTTGAATTTGTCGAACTGAGCTTTAATATAGAATTTGTTGAGCTCTGGATGGAATTCGTCGAACGCTGCTCGCCATTTGTCGAACGCTGCTCAGAGAATGTCGAGCGCTGGAACTGGCTATAATACTTCAGTCTGCTGAGACAAATTTGTCGAACGATGCTAGGCATTCATCGAACGCCACTCGACATTTGTCGAACACTGGAAACTTAAATTTTCCTTAAGTTCTAGCAACTCTAACAGCGTAAAAAATTGACCCTTAAACTATACAATGGGGTCAACTTGAGCCTTAGTTCGACACATAGTGATCCTAGCCCAAATCAGTAATAGGGTTGTTCCAACAGATACTTATCCTCACATCTCGAATCTTTGTCGTCGTAACGTCTATTGTGTCATCGTAACAACTTCTTGTATTGACGAGTCAATTGTTCCTTACATGTCTGCCTAAGGCATTCTTTCGCTCTGCTTGGGAGTTATCCTTTGGCACCAACCCTAATGCAGCTTTTAGCCCTCTTTTAGTGAGTTACCTACATCAGCATTGTTAGTAAATAAACTTTGCTGTTCTGCCAATGGGTTAGAACAACCACCTTGTCCAAGGCCCATATTTGCTTCTGGTGGGCACTTGGACTACCTGCAAAATAAGATTACATGCCCTTAGGAACCCAAGTGAATTTGGGTCCTAGGAAATTGTTAGCTTTGACGGGCATACTAGATATAACTGCCCTAGGGTATGCATAGTGATTATGAAAGAGATTATTTGCCAGTTTAGCATTTGTTACCCTTGGAGCAGTTGGATTGTACCAACAATCAATTGCAAAGTCCCCAGTCTTTCCACAGCACCAACATTCATACCTGTTATATCTTCTTTTCTGGCTGACTGTATGAGCTGGAGTTCTTTGTGTGTGAACAAATGAATGGAGCATAGAAGATGAACAGTGCTGATGGTAGATATAATGTTTGTTGTCACCATTCACTGTTTTCCATCTGGATTTAGTCTTCTCTAAGAATTTCTTCTCTTCTCTGGGCTCATCAAATTTCTGCCTCCTCATAACTTCCTGTGTTGGAACCTTAGTTTTGATTTGAGTTAGGATCCATCTTCAATATCTAAGTTTCTATCATAACACATCGTATAACTTAGATCAAATCCTATTAAGATAATACGCTGAAAATATACATAATTAATAGGCTGAGAAAATAAGAGAAAGATAAAAATTATATATGTTCTCTGCGTTCGACGAATGTCTATCTGCGTTCGAAGAATGGCGCTCTGCGCTCGACGAATGGTATTCATTCTGATCTCGATGAAATCCAATCGGCTCAGCGCTCGAAGATCCCGTCTCAGCGGTTCAGCGATCGACGAACAAATTGTCTCAGCGTTCGACGAACAGACCCCGGTTTAGCGGTCGACGACAGATTGTCTCAGCGGTCGACGAACAGACCCCGTCTCAGCGGTCGACGAAAAGATGCGTTCGACAAACTCAAGTCTGCGTTCGACGAACATCACAATATCTCAGCGGTCGATGATCCAGCCCATCTCAGCGATCGACGAATCCTTCCGTTTGACGAACTCAAGTCTGCGTTCGACGAATCTTCAGCAGAAGCTTAGAACGATGAATTAAATGTTCAGATCGATGAACGTGAAGCTGAGCTCGACGAAATATCTTCTGCATTATTTTAATATCATTCTCAATTCGACTAATATTATATATGCTGACAGAGAAATATTTTGAATAGTTTCAAATTATATATTGCTGCCTTTCCTTTGTTTGAATTAGCCGTTGCAGAACAATAAATGTTATAGCCGTTGCAGCAAAGCCAAAGACGACAATTTATGTTCTCGAGGATCTAGGAAATCAAAGAGACATTATCTTTTTCCTCTCTTGTCGGCAAGAATTCAAATCAGCCGAACAGCTCTCCAGAATATATACTCAGGGAGAAGATCTGAGAAGAATAACAACAAGGAGCAGAAATAAGAAAAGGCAGAACCAGAATAGGAAGAAGGAAATATACAGAAGCAAAAAGAAGCAGATCTACAGTGTTCTTGATAAGAACAAATATTATTTATCTTCTTTTTGCTAACTCTTCTCTGCAGATCATCTTTACCCTGAGACACCAATCAAGATCATTTGCTCAGGGATCTAAACTGCAGAAGAAGAAGAGTATTTACAATCAAAAGAAGAAGCCTCCACAAGTTGTCATCAATTCATATCAGACAGTGGGAGCTTTTTAACATCATCAATGATCCAATCTCAACAACCCATAAGGATCATCAAGACTCTTCTCAATAAAAGAGAAGAACAATATATCTTTTCTCTTTCTTACCCCATCTTGTACAGGGTTAAAACTCCCTTCAAAAGTTTACCCATTGGTGGCAAGACACCTGATCAAAAAATCCTGCTTGGTTTTTGGGCACCTTATCAAAAGCTCATTGGTGTTAGAGCACCTGATAAAAAATCCTAGTGCATTCCTACCAGTGGGTAGAAGAGTAGATGTACCCAGGTTGATTGGGGAACTACTATATTTCTTGTGTCTTCTGGTTTGCTTTGCATTTTGTTCTTATTGCTGTGCTTATGCTTTTCCTTCTTTGTGTTTACTTTTATTACTCACTCAGCACTATACATATTCATATATATCATTATATTGAAATAACTAAAAAAGAGCTTTTAAATTAAGAACTAAACTCACTTTCAATTGGTATCAGAGGGTAGTTGATTTTATATACAAATTTCTGCCTCCTCATAACTTCCTGAGGTAGCTTTGTGGTTTTTGGCATGTTCTTTGCTCCACTTGTGGAGCTCCCAAACTTGAAATACCCAAGATTGGATTGCCCAGCATTCTTGTTAAAGGGTGAGATTACCTTCCTCAAATTAGCCTTCATCCCACAGGGTCTGCCTGATCTCTCATCCTTGAGGCATCCCTGCTCCCTTATCTGAGTGGAGCAGCAACCATTTACTAGTAGAGGAGAGGTCTCTGGTTTGGAGGAGCTTGTCATAGGCTTTATCACAAGGGGGAGTTTACTCTCCACCCTTCTGATGTTGTCGTTTTTAGATTTCAGGATTTTGGGCTGAAATTTGTCCTTCTTCAGAAGAGCTACTTCTCTGGTTAGTGAGCAGCACAGCTTCTTGCTCTCAATCAATGCCTTCAGAGTTTTCCCAAATTTGTCTATCAAGTCAAGGTTGGAGTTTGCCTTGAAGTCCTTTTTGAGTAGACAAAACTCTACATTCTCTAGAGTTAGCCTCTCTGCTTTTTCTGAGAGATCAAGATATCTTGCTTGAAGGGAGGAGATCTTTGTATCCTGCTCCTTGCACAGCATCTTGAGCATCTTGACTTCTTCTAGGAGATCATTGTTTGACTTGGACCAGTCATCATTACCAGATGAGCTCGTCTCTGAATCTGAGTCTGAGGTAGATAGAGGAGCTCTTATGCATACCTGTTCAGGTGAGACTTCATACTGTACTTCTTCCTCTGACTCGGATAGGACAGTCAGTCCAAACTGAGTCTTCTCTTCTGAGTCTGAACAGCTTGAGTCACTGTCACTCAGTGATCTCATTTTCTTCTTAGCTGCTTTGCTTCTTTCTTCTTCTAATCTTTCCATAAGGATTGTTAGAGAGTCCCATATCTTTTTTGTCGTTAGGCAGGTAGCCAGTTTCTGAATTATTGAGATGTCAACTGCATCAGCAAGGATATCTTTGGCTTCTTTGTCTAAGCTGGCTAGAAGGATCTCATCTTTTATTATAGTCATGGAGGGTCCTTCTTGAGTTATTAAAACATTTTGGGATCCATTGCCTCCACGTAAGTTCTTGCTCTAACTTTCCAAAGGGCAAAATTCTCTCTGGAACAAACAGCTATCCTTGACTCCATAGTTGTGATACTTGGACACCCAATGTCAGATCTATTCAAGCTGTTAGGTTTTTCTTTGAACAACCTAGCTCTGATAACACTTGTTGTTTATTGGGTGTCGACTTACCACCTAGAGGGGGGGGGGGGGGTGAATAGATTTTTCAAATTATATTATCCCCTTTAGATGTTCTTGCTCTAAGATTAGTAAATCTATAAGTTATAAAGCATAACACAGAAAACACACAATGATCTATAGAGGTTCCTCAAGACAGGGTGTCTTGAGTAGTCTTCTTTCCCTCTGCGCTTACCTAGCAGTGTGCTTGCTCTCTACTTGATCTTCTTCTTCTCCGCCGAGAATACTGTTCTATTGAAGTGTAGCGGCAGGATTCTTTCTCGTTCTTTTTCTCTATCTTCAAGAATACTTTTCTAGGGCATCACTGTTCCCTTTTATAGGATAGATGAGCCGCATTACGGTAACATGTGATGTCCTTTAATGTCAGACGCCCATTCCATAAGAGCACGCGCTGATTGGACAATCAGGCGGCGACATTAAATGCTGACAGCGCGTCCGCAACATTTGAATCTATCTCGACGATATTTCCATAGTTACGACGTCATGGACAATATCTCGACGACAGATCTTTGTCGAACCCTTATGCCTTGTGATAGATAAAATACGAAATAGGAGGCAAGCGCACCTATCGCGTGTAGTATATATGATAAAAATCATATCAAGGTCGTATTTAGTCCTGGGTCCCGTCGAGTAGAGTTACTTCGAGCTACGGCTATTGTTTTATCGATAAAGAGCGGATAAAAATCAAAGTAAAAACCATAAAGTCAAAAATAAGTAAATAAAATGCGGGGAATAAAAACACGAAAACAAAAACAAATGCGATAAAACACTTATAAAAGAAAACACACATAATAAAATCTTAAAGTAAAAATACGAAAACAAAAATATGAAAACAAAGAATGCGGGAAAATACACGATAAAAACATGAGAAAAATTACGAGAGAAAAATGCTCGCTTTGAAGCGACTTTAAACGCAAACCTAATAATCCATTCTAAACTACTGTGTCAAGGAGGAAAAGAATAAAAAATTAAATAGACGCGTAAATTCCAATCTAAGCGAAACACCGATGTTATGGAAAAGAATAAATTTAGCTAAAAGAAAGGAAAAGATGAAGGAATTGAAGTGCGGATAATAAAACTAAGCTATGAATTAAATTTACAGGACATAAATAAAGCTAAGTTATGAATTGAAATGACAAAACAGAATTGGAATTGCAGGAAATAAAACTACGCTACGAAATTTAAAAATGCACGAAATAAAAACTAAATTTATTTTATTGCCATAATAAAGAGTTTACAAGAAAAAAAAAGACAATAAATAAAAATACAAAATTTAAAAAAAACTAAAAAAACTAAGCTATAAAGAAAATACAAAACTATAAACTAAAAACTAAACTATACACTAAAAAGAAAAATACAACATTTAATTAATTACATAAAAAAAAATACAAAACATAAAAAGAAAATACAAAATATAAAAAGAAAAGAAAGTGGAGAAAAGTGGAAGATCACCCCAAAATGGGCAATCCAAGAGGGAGGAAAATAGTGAGGAGTTATGCCTCTATTTATAGAGAAAACTTGGGGTGCGGATAGAGGGTTTGGGAGCAGAATTCTAGAAGAAAGGCAGCTGGAATGCTGGTGTGCGGGTAGAGCTGGCGGTTTGAAGGAGCAGCAGGCGTGGGGTGCAGATAGTGGGCTGGTGGGCACGTGACACGTGGAGGCGAGCTGGCTGGAAGCTTTTGGCGGGACAGCTGGCGGGCGCGGGCAGCACGGGTGGGCAGCGGGCAGCGCGACAGCGGGCGGCGGGCAGCGGGCAGTAGGGTTAATTCCAGCAAAATGGCGCTGGCCAGGTTTCGAACCCGTGATGCCTTTCAGACTAACACAGGCACGCGCCAGCTGAGCCAATGGTCTTATCTGTAAACACAAGAACTATTTTCTATATATTATACATGATTACAGATTTTTATATTAATACATATTAATAAGCTAACTTAATTATTATTATAATTATTATTTTGTTTTTATGAAGTACTTTTATATATATTAAAGATCATATATTCATATATAAATATTATATATACATTCAAAAATTCATACTCAAATATATACATATTGATTTATATATAAATTAACTTTATATATTTAGATTTTCAAATAGTTAGTTTTATGATTATATTTTTAACTTGTTTATAGTTTATATTTACATATATAAATATAGTTTTTATTTAAAAATTATTTACATATATTTTTAAAAACTTTATATATATATATATATTTACATATATACTATTTTTATATATATTATATAGTTTTATATATTTATATATACTAAAAAAGTTCTTTTTACATATAAATATAAATATATAAATATAAGTTAAAACAAATCATTTATTCAATGATTTAAATGAAATATTACAAATTTTGTATAAAACTATATAAGAAACTATATAGAAAATACGTATATTTTACTATTCATCAAATACCCTCATACTTAAGCTTTTGCTATTCCAGAGCAAAAGTAAAGGATACCTATAAGACGTTAATAAAATTTCTAATTTACTAAAAAATTATTTAATCAAAAGTAAGATCGAAATAAATTTAGGAGATTTAAAGAGGTAAGTCCTATATTATGAAAATGATTTAAAAAGAGCGAAAATGTTTTAGCGTAAGACTTCTAAAGTTAGCTAAATAGCGTCGAATATTTTAATTACTAGCACCTTCATTTAGAATGGAATTATAAAAACTTTAACTTTTTTTTAAAAAAAATTTAAGAATAAATAAAACCTACTAATTATGCTCTCGCAAACTTTTTAAATTAAAATCTAGCTTTCAATTTTATTGGCTAAGGGGTAGGGGAAAAAAAGAAGCTTTGGCAGAAAGAAGAGTGCTTGGATTAGGGGTGATGGATTTAATCCTCTCACCACACCTTTTTGGTGGTTTACTTTGGCTCCCGCCGTTGGTTTACGAGGGAAGATTGAACATTTTTAAACCTAACCCAATGCCTGTGTTTACAGAATTTTTATTCCCATTGACACAGGATTTCTTTTAACAATATTGGGTGCCTATGTTTACAGAATCTTTTTATTCCCATTGAAACATGATTTATTTTAAAACTCTTTCTTCTATTTTTTTATGCCAAGCTAAATGGATGTTTATAAGGGGGGTTTCAGGAGAAAACCTAGAATAATAAAAAGAATTTTGAGAGCAAAGTTTAGTAGATTAAAATATTCCTAAAGTTTCACAAGTTTGGAGTTAGAATAATTAAATCTAAAGATGGTTTGCCAATATAATACAAATAGAAACTATTTAGGGTAAACTTGAAGTAGTGCTAAAAGGTTTGTTCTCAAATTAAATTAAAATCAAAAGATATTTTTTACTACTAAAATTCCAAAAATTTAAATTTACAAACTATGATATAAATAAAATGGTTTTAGCAAATCAAAAATAGTGAAAACGCTTAAAGATAAACTCTACCTAGCCTTGGAAATAACAAAAAGCTAAGTATGGGTTTTTATTCTATTTTTGGAGTTTTTTGATAAGTTTTTCAAATATATTTTTTGGAGTTTTTAAGATATGATATAATTTTTGGGAATTTTTTGATTTTCTTAATAACAAAATACATAAACACTTAATAAAAAGAAAAGAAGAACAAAAGTTAAGAACATAAAAGATACATACAAAAACATTTTTTGGTTTTTTCTAATGTTTTTTTTTTCATCAATTTTTTTTTTAATTTTTTTTAAAATTATGTACATTAATACTAAAAACAAAGGAAATGTAAAAAAGAAAGGAAAATAAAAACATATATAAAATTTTTTTTTTGGGTGTTATGACAAAATTTTATGGATTTTGTTATAACATATTTTAAGTAACTTTTCATCAATTTTTTTGGATTTTGATTTATTTTTTATAACAAAATACATATATAAATACTAAATAAAAAAGAAAAGAAACAAAGAAAGAAGAAAATTAAAAAAAAAGTAAAAATACATACAAAAATAATTTTGGTTTTTTCTAAGAAATTTTTCATCATAATTTTTTTGGATTTTGATTTATTTTATAAATAAGGTTTTTTATATACAAATAAAAAAATAGAACTAGAACATTTATAATAATAAATTTTTTGTGTTTTTTCTAAGTTATTTAATAAATTTTTTTCGATTTTTGATTTTGTTACATATTTACATATTAAATTTTTTACAAAGAGAAATAAAAGGAAAGAGACAAATTTGTTGCAACAAAGTTTATTTTGTTGTAACAAAATTTGTTATGTTGTAACAAAAAGGAAAAGAGAAAGAGTTGTTGTAACCATTTTTTTTTGTAATGTTATAACAAATTTTGTTATATTCTTTATTATTTTGGTTTTTTCTAAAAAAAAGGGGGACAAAAATTACAAAAGGGGGGAAAACACACCCCCATACTTAAAAGTCAACATTGTCCCCAATGTTGAAATTAAGTATGAGGAACTATTATAAATATGTGCAAAGCATAAAAAGAGTAAAAGTAAAATGTAAGAAAGGAAATAGCAGGGGAAAAAAAGCACGTCCCTGATTTGGAGACGGGATGACCGGATTAATACCTGCAAAGTATGTTAAAACAAAATAATAAAAGTTATTTACAAAGAGGGGGGGGGGGGGTTAAAAATGAGATTTATGATATATATATACAAATTTTAAGAACTAAAAAAAAGAAAAAAGAGAAAAACTTAGGAAAATACATATACGAAAATTTTTGTTTGTTTTTGGGTTTTTTTAAATTACAAAAAGAATGAAATATATATAGAAAGTAAAACTATATATTTTTTTGGAGTTTTCTAAATATATCTTCATCAGTTTTGAAATATGCATATTTATAAAAACCTTAATACTTAACAAAATAAGAAAAATAAAGAGAAACTTTAAAATTAAAAACAAAGAAGAAGAAGTGAAATGAAAGGATAAAAGTAATAGGGTTTTCCCTTTTCAAAATATCGACAAAAATCCCCTTTCTGGTCTGTCGAATAATCCTACTTCGAAAAAACTAACTATTATTCTATCTTAAAATTCCAACAATTCTTTTAGATGTATGTTTCAAAGCTTGTCACTATTTTGTCATTTTAATTAAAATATTATCTTGTTTTGTCAAATATGCATATTAAAACTTAATGAAAAATAAAAAGAAAATTTATCATTTTTTTCTCTTATATGCACATTTATATACAAAATAAAACTTAATAAAAATTAAAAGAAACTTAACATAAAAACAAAAAAGGGAGAAAGAGAAGAGAGAGAAGAGAAAAAAAAACAAAGTAGAAAAAGAAAGAGAAGAACATATAATTAATTTTTTGGGGATTTTTCTAATTTTTCATCATCAATTTTTTTGGATTTTAATGTATAATAAAAAGGGGATATATATATATAAATATTAATACTTAACAAAAAGAAAGAAAAAAGAAAAAAAAGGAAAGAGGGAGAAAAAAAAAGAAGAAATAAGAAAGCCAAAAATACATAAATAATTTTTTGTGGGATTTTTCTAGCTTTTTTTTTTCAACATCTTTTTTTTTTTTCAATTTTTGCCAAATATTTACAAATTAATATACATATTAAAACCTAAAAATACAAATAAGAAAGAAAGAGAAGAAATGGAAAAAACATTTTTACAAAAAGAAAGGAAAAATAAAATATTTAACTATTTTTTTTAAGTAAAAAAATTTTCATCATTTTTTTTAGATTTTTAATTAGATATATTTACAAATTAATGCTTAATAAAAAAGAAAGAACATATATTTTTGGGTTTTGGGTTTTTTTTTTAAATTACAAAAAGAATAAAACATATATAAAGAAAGCAAAACTATTTTTTTTATAATTTTCTAAATATATTATCTATTTATCATCATTTTTATTTTTGTATTTTTGGTTTTTTTGAAATATGCATATTCAAAATTATATTAAAACTTAAGAAAAAACAAAAATAATAAAGAGAAGCTTTAAGATGAAAAGCAAGGAAGAAAAATTAGAAATAAAAAGGTAAAAGTAACGGGGTTTTCTCTTTTCAAAATATCAACAAAAATCCCCTCTCGGGTCTGTCGAGTAATCCTACTTAGAGAAAACGATCTATTGTTCTATCTTAAAATTCCTACAATTCTTTTTTATTTTGATTTTAAAGTTTTTCATCATTTTTTCCATTTTGAAAATTGAAATAATACCTTTTCAAATATGCATATAAAACTTAATGAAAAACAAAAGGAGAAACATTTATTTTTTTGGAGCTTTTTCTAAGAAATGTTTTCATCATCATTTTTTTTTAGTTTTTACTTATATGCACATTTATATAATAAAAATTAACAGAAAAGAAAGTTAACATAAAAACAAAAAAGAAAAGAGAAAAAAAAACAAAATTACAAAAAGAAAGAGAAGAACATATTTTTTGTTTTTTTCCTAATTTTTCATCAATTATTTTTTTCTTCTATTTTTAGATTTTTAATTATTCATATTTACAAATTAATACTTAATAAAAACAAAATTTAAAAAAAAACATATATATTTTTTGGGTTTTGAGGGTTTTTAATTTTTTTTAATTTTTGGTAGTGATAAAATCAATAGTGTAAACTCTTTTCAAAATATCGACGAAATCTTCCCCGGCAACGGCACCAAAAACTTGATAGATAAAATACGAAATAGGAGGCAAGCGCACCTATCACGTGTAGTATATATGATAAAAATCATATCAAGGTCGTATTTAGTCCTGGGTCCCGTCGAGTAGAGTTACTTCGAGCTACGGCTATTGTTTTATCGATAAAGAGCGGATAAAAATCAAAGTAAAAACCATAAATTCAAAAATAAGTAAATAAAATGCGGGGAATAAAAACACGAAAACCAAAACAAATGCGAGAAAAAACTTATAAAAGAAAACATACATAATAAAATCTTAAAGTAAAAATACGAAAACAAAAATACGAAAACAAAGAAAGCGGGAAAATACACGATAAAAACATGAGAAAAATAACGAGAGAAAAACGCTCGCTTTGAAGCGAATTTAAACGCAAACCTAATAATCCATTCTAAACTACCGTGTCTAGGAGGAAAAGAATAAAAATTAAATAGACGCGTAAATTCGAATCTAAGCGAAACACCGATGTTATGGCAACGAATAAATTTAGCTAAAAGAATGGAAAAGATGTAGGAATTGAAGTGCAGATAATAAAACTAAGCTACGAATTAAATTTACAGGACATAAATAAAGCTAAGTTATGAATTGAAATGACGAAACAGAATTGGAATTGCAGGAAATAAAACTACGCTACGAAATTGAAAAATGCACAAAATAAAAAACTAAATTTATTTTATTGCCATATTAAAGAGTTTACAAGAAAAAAAGACAATAAATAAAAATACAACATTAAAAAAAACAAAAAAAAACTAAGCTATAAAGAAAATACAAAACTATAAACTAAAAACTAAACTATACACTAAAAAGAAAATACAACATTTAATTAATTACATAAAAAAATACAAAACATAAAAAGAAAATACAAAATATAAAAAGAAAAGAAAGTGGAGAAAAGTGGAAGATCACCCCAAAATGGGCAATCCAAGAGGGAGGAAAATAGTGAGGAGTTATGCCTCTATTTATAGAGAAAATTTGGGGTGCGGATAGAGGGATTGGGAGCAGAATTCTAGAAGGAAGGCAGCTGGAATGCTGGTGTGCGGGTAGAGCTGGCGGTTTGAAGGAGCAGCTGGCGTGGGGTGCGGATAGTGGGCTGGCGGGCGCGTGACATGTGGAGGCGAGCTGGCTGGAAGCTTCAGGCGGGACAGCTGGCGGGCGCGGGCAGCGTGACAGTGGGCGGGTAGCGAGTAGAAGGGTTAATTCCAGCAAAATGGCGCTGGCCAGGTTTTGAACCCGTGATGCCTTTCAGACTAACACAGGCGCGCGCCAACTGAGCCAATGGTCTTATCTGTAAACACAAGAACTATTTTATATATATTATACATGATTACAGATTTTTATATTAATACATATTAATAAGCTAACTTAATTATTATTATAATTATTATTTTGTTTTTATGAAGTACTTTTATATATATTAAAGATCATATATTCATATATAAATATTATATATACATTCAAAAATTCATACTCAAATATATAAATATTGATTTATATATAAATTAACTTTATATATTTATATTTTCAAATAGTTAGTTTTATGATTATATTTTTAACTTGTTTATAGTTTATATTTACATATATAAATATAGTTTTTATTTAAAAATTATTTACATATATTTTTAAAAACTTTATATATATATATTTTTTTTTTACATATATACTATTTATATATATTATATAGTTTTATATATTTATATATACAAAAAAAGTTCTTTTTACATATAAATATAAATATATAAATATATAAATATAAGTTAAAACAAATCATTTATTCAATGATTTAAATGAAATATTACAAATTTTGTATAAAACTATATAAGAAACTATAGAGAAAATACGTATATTTTACTATTCATCACCTTGATAGATCTTCAATTCTCCTTGCTTATGCCTCTGATGCTGATGTCTCGATGATATGAGACATTCTGGCGCTTCTCCATATACGACGATATGTCATCTCTAACCGTGTCGTCGTAATCACCTTATTCTCTCGACGACATGCCTTCTTTACGATGATGTTCAACGCCATCAGTCATACTTAGCCTTTTCAACGACAAGGCTTCTTCACGACGATGTCTGTTCTTCTCGACGATAAGACCACTTTGGTGAAGTCGACGATACTGCGTCTTCTCTGCGTTCGTCGAGCTTCATTCTTCGTTCGACGATCTTGCCAAGTCTTAGCGTTCGACGATCTTGCTATGTCTCAGCGGTCGACTGACTCGCCAAGTCTCAGTGATAGTGCTTGATAGTTTATATAGGTGTAGTCAATAATACCTAGAGGGGGGGGGGTGAATAGGTTCTACTTTTTTTCTTTGTTTAAACCTAATGTTTCTAGCTGCAGAAAACACAAGCACAGAAAACACACAAGGATGTATAGAGGTTCCTCAAGACAGGGTGTCTTGAGTAGTCCTCTTTCCCCCATCACCTTTCTAGCAATGAGTTAGACAAGGCCACAAACTCCAATCTCGGCTCCTTGAGCTTACACCACAAGTTCCTCAGAACTTCTCAGATCCAGAGTGATCCAACCTCAGGCACAACAGCCCTACACTCAGGCTCAACAGCCTACCCCTCAGGCTCAACAGCCCTATACCTCAGGCTCAACAGCCCTACACTCAGGCTCAACAGCCCTACACCTTAGAGTTATGAACTTCTACCACTCAGAAATCCCATAGATTTCCTACCTCAGACCTATCAAGAAGTCCTACCACTCAAGCTGTCAACACAACTTTACACACAGGCTTAACAACCTTTCACTCAGGCAACAAAGCCTTACAAAGATATAATAGAGTTTGAGCTAGATGCAAAAGACAAAAGGTTTTACTCTTGGGTCTTCTGAATCCTTTCTTCAGATCTGAAAACAACAGCTTCAGATTTGTATCACCTTGATCTTCTCCTTCAGCAATGCAGAAGATCAACTTGCCCTTCTTGATTTTGTACAGGAAGAGCTAACTAATCTCCCTTGTAAGATTAACTTCAGCTGCAGAGAACGACTTCAACTGGCTGAAATGTGAATGCTTGATTGCGGCGTATAGCAAAGGCTTCTCAATAGAACAGTGCTTGTTGTTGTGCCCTAGCGTCTTCTTTTATACCCCCAGAAGGATTCAACGGCTATATCGATTCTCCTGACACAGTATGGGTCACATTGGAATTGCTTTTCCCTCTCAATTGTCGTTTGCGCCAAAGGCAGATCCCGTCAGCACATTTGGATCTGTCTAAGCGGTTGGGCTGAGACATCATCCAATCTCAGCGGTTGGGCTGAGACAGCTTCCATTCTCAGCGGCAGCTCCAGTCCCCTTCTCAGCGGTTGCTCCAGTCTCCTTCTCAATGGATCCGCTGAGACGGCTCCTCGTCTTAGCGGTTCTGACCCTTCGTCTCAGCGGTTATGCTGAGACAGATCTTCATCTCCTTGTAGATGATTTCTTCTTATCTAAGGTCATGTTTGGCCCTTCCTTTTGAGACACCTGTGCCTGTATATCCTACACAAGTATAGCTTTGTTAAATACAATATGTCCTTAGCATTGAGAGTGATGCCTCTTCAAATCAAGGTGATATTGAGGGCAATATACCCAAAAATCTCCCCCTATTTGACGAAGGCAGAACATCCCCAATGCTAAGGTCCATTAACAATAAAAAATCTTATCACAGAAAAAAATGATCTTATAGAGCAATTATCTGTGAAACATAGGACCTAACACCCTAGACATGTGCACTGGCCCTTTCTCCCCTTTCTCCAGCATTGGTACTGGCCTTATGCATTGCTACTGGCCCTATCTCCCCCTTTCTGGTTTCTTCATCCTTAACCTGCTATGGATAGAGGGACAACATCTATAGATCCCTTTGGATCAACCTATAGGCTAACCTATACAGTCTGAGCATTTGCCAACTACCCCTTAACCTGAGTAAGGAATTTACCCCCCCCCCCTCAATTGGAGAGCTATTTTCTGTAATAGCTGATCCATTTCAATTTGAACATGCCATTTAAGGTACTGAATACTAAAGGTAATAAGTACAAAGTACATATATTAATAGCAACAAACACAGTATTATGATCAGAATATGAAATTTCATTTCATTGTAAATGTTCAGCACAAAAAAAAAATTCAACTTATAGTTGTACATTCAATCCTTAAAAAAAATTCAAGGCTGGTTCTTCTAAGATTGACCCTGGGAAGAGCTTTCTCCATCTATAGACTTTCTTTTCCTAGCTTCAGCAGCAGCCTTGATCTTCTCTTTTACTTTGAAGTACAGAAATGGCTTGGGAAGATATCTTGGGGGAATCCTTAAAGGAGTTTCCCTTCTTACCATGTTTTATTTGAGAATCCTTTCCCTTAATGATTCCCTTTCAAGGTGTTTGATCCACTCAGCAGCTGAATAGACATGGTCAATGTCCTTCATTGGATTTCCATGGCTCACCCAGGTATTGACAACAATTGTGTCCAACTCCAGATTGTCATCTTCATGGAGTGGATCCTCTAATCTTTCCATTCTTTTCTGTGCCATGTATTCTTCAGCAGTTTGAATACCCTCTACCCTTCTCCTCTTTGCTGCTCTCTCATCAGCAATCAGATTTGATTGACTTTGGAAGTCAAAGTCTTCATCTCTGCTAGGGTTCAAGATTGGAAGATTCAATGCAATTCTTGTTCCTTGCAGCACTTTTAAGCTTGAGTCCCATTGATTATCAGTGACCTTTCTGGCCATGGTAAGGATATTTTCTTGAATAGAACTGGAAGCATTGTTGACCATTTCCACCATTTGCTTGTTGGCTTCTTCTTGATTGGAGAGTATCAGTTTGTGAGAGGACTCCGTGTTGTTGTACAGCTGTATGTGAGCTCCTTTCAGCTTAGCATGTAGATGGAGTATCTTCTCCTCCCCTTCTTTGCTATGTTCCATTATTTTCTTCTCAAATTCAGAGTGTTGATCCAATATGGATTGAGAGAGAGTCTGAAAGGTGTTGTCCACATCATCCAAAATGCATTCCTTTGCCTTGTCAATATGGGACTTGACTTGGCTGCTTGATGTGTTGACCACTTGTGCCATTCTGACAACAGCTTTTTCCCATACATTTTCATTTTTGTAGAGGTGATTCTTTACATATGTGATGTCCTTTGTGGAATCCCCTTGATGGTCAGCAATATCCTTTAGAACTGTGTGTTGGACAGCAACAATATTTTTGGCCATTTCAAACCATCTTGTCATCTGCAGAAGGATATGATCTGATGCAGTTTTGACATCATTAACTAGGGCATTCAGTTCAGTTCTCACTTCAGCCACTCTTGACTCCATTCTTTGCTCACTGGCCTGGATCTCCTAAGTCAATGCAGCTCTTATTGTATGCAATTCATTCCTTATCTGGGTAGATGCATCATGAACATTTTCAGCAACAATCTCTTTCATAGACAACATCTGACCCTCAATCATTATTTGTATTGAGTTTATCAGGTCAGATGTGTCCAGAACTGCAACTGGCCTTTCCTAGGGTAATTCCTTTTCAAACATCTCTTCAGCTCCACTTTGAGAATTAGCCCTCCCATCATCAGGGATCTGCTCCCCCTCAGATGGGGCATTAGGTGTACCTTGTAGATTTGGAGGGATTGATTCCTGTTAATGTTCTCCCCCACTAGCATACCCACCTTCTTCTTCATAGGATGGGCTATGCTCCCCCTCACGTGGTGCATCCATAGGAGGAGAATTTTATCTAAGGTCACCTGAAAAATGATTGATGAATTAGACACCTAGACTATACTATTGATAGAGAAAAGAGACCTAACTGAAATCCTAATTTACCATGGATAGGTGAATTGGGAAATTCATCTTCAGCTTGATGAACAGCTGGATCAGCATTCATCTGGGTTGGCTCAGGATTGGGCACAACACTTCCTTGGGGCTCCTCATTTGTCCTGGGGACCTCTTCATTATCAATGTTCATTGGGTTGCTGCCAGATCTATGATCAGACCCATGACTATCTTCATTTTCAGACCCATTTGACTTTGAGGATGAGTCTGATTTGTGCTGAGATGAATCTTTCTTCTTTTCCTTTGCCACAGATGGCTGGCTCATAGGGAGCACTCCAGAGAATCTATCCAGAGTCTTAATGTACATTCTCTTGAGATAATGGAGATTTGACCCCTTTGAGTTTGCAAAGGTCTCTGAATGACTATTCTGTAGGTACAGAGATAGTATTCTTCCCATATTGGGGGCTTGTAGAGATTCCTTTATCCTTTGAAAGATAACTTCTCCCCATGAGATTCTCTTGTACAGAATTATCCTAGTCATTAATTCAAACATGAACTGAGAGACAGTGTCATGTTATCCAGGCTTGCATAGGATAGCTTTGCCTACTATGTCAGACAACAGCTTCCCCTGTTGATTGAAGAACTTCCTCCTTAGACAACTGGTCTTAGTATCACTGTATCCTGTCCACTTTAGGGCAGTCCTCTTATCCTTTTTCAGATATTTCCTCCTCTTCAGTTTTACTACATGGAGTTAATTTCAGCCACTTCTCCAACCTCTTAGATGTAATCTTTATCTTCTCACTTCTTATCTTGGACTTCAGGATGGTTTTGGAAGGAGATAATTTGACATTGTTGAACCATTCCAGAACTTCAGTTCTGAGAATGCAGCACGGTTCAGACAGCATGTGCTCCAGACCTTGAGCTTCCATTAGATAAATCACTTGTCGTATTTCTTCTGAGGCATGAGAGAATCCATCTCTTACGATTTCATAGCCTTCCAGGAGATCTTTTGAGCTCTTTGGCGCCATGGAATCAGAAAATCGAGGCGCTGAGACGGGAGAGAAGATGAATCGTCTCGACGGCTAAGGGTTTGGCTTTGTGGTGTGTTTTAGGTTACAATGTATCTATTTATAGAATTTTAGTTTCGTTTTTAATAACCCTAGGCTTTTTAGACTTAATTACCTAATTGTATTAAGGAGTTTTTGGGTTAAATATCAGATTTCATAATGAACATACCCCGTCTTAGCGGTTCAGCTGAGACGGAGACCTAGGCCGCTAGGAAAGTAAAATGACAACCGCTGGGACAGTTTGCTCGTCTCAGCGGTTCAGCTGAGATAGTGAACTGTCAACCGCTGGGACAGTTTCCTCATCTCTGCGGTTCAGCTGGGATTCAGTTGATTCAGCTGAACATACTCCTGCATTTTAGTTGATCATAGGGTTTAGACCTAATGTAGATATTTTGGCTTAAGATGGGTCCTAGTCATGTCACTAAGTTGTAGTGTACAGTAATGTAAAGTTTGATAATTCATCATTCATAATCAACAATAGTGACAGCTATTACTCATACATTTAGGACTATTCTATACTAAGCATGCCAAGATCAATTTTGAAAGCATTGAATTTAGATTCATCCAGTGGCTTTGTAAAGATATCAGCTACTTGTTTGTCAGTGGGGACAAATTCAAGAAAGATATCTTTACTTTCTACATGTTCTCTAATAAAATGATATCTAATCTCTATATGCTTAGTCCTGCTATGAGAGACAGGATTTTTAGCAATAGAGATTGCACTGGATGAATCACAATACAAAGGAGATTCCCTTACCTTGAGGTTGTAATCCTCCAACTGATGCTATGTCCAAAGGAGTTGTGCACAACAGCTACCTGCAGCAATGTATTCAGACTCAGCTGTGGATATTGCCACACTAGTTTGTTTCTTGCTGCTCCAAGAGATCAATCTTCTCCCTAGGAACTGACAAGTACCACTTGTACTCTTCCTGTCTTCTTTGCAACCTGCAAAATCTGCATCTGAAAAGCCTGTTAGTTCAAAGTCATTGTTCTTAGGGTACCAAAGGCCAAGATGCATGCTGCCCTTAAGGTATCTCAAAATCCTCTTCACAGAGGTGTAGTGAGATTCCTTAGGACATGCTTGATACCTAGCACAAACACATGTAGAATACATAATGTCTGGCCTACTAGCAGTCAAGTATAATAGGGATCCAATGATGCATCTGTACATGGACTCATCAAAGGCCTTTCCATTTTCATCCTTATCTAATGATACATTAGACCCCATGGGTGTTCTCATGGTGGAGGCTGATTCCATCCCAAATTTCTTGATGAGCTCCTTAGTGTACTTGGTCTGGGAGATGAAAATTCCATCATCAGACTGTTTCACTTGGAGCCCAAGGAAATATTTGAGCTCACCCATACTGCTCATTTCAAACTCCCCCTGCATTAGATTGGCAAATCTCTTGCAGAGGTTGTCATCAGTAGACCCAAAGATTATGTCATCAACATAGATTTGGACTAAGAGACACTTGCCCCTTGTTTCCCTAAGAAACAATGTGCTATCAATCTTTCCCCTCATGAACTTGTTCTTGAGGAGAAAGTTGGACAAAGTCTCATACCAAGCTCTTGGAGCTTGCTTGAGACCATATAATGCTTTCCAAAGTAAGTAAACATGAGAAGTTAGAGTTGGATGCACAAAACCTGAAGGTTGTTCAACATATGCCTCTTCCTTCAAGTCTCCATTGAGGAAAGCTGATTTGACATCCATCTAGTAGACTTTGAACCCCTTGTGGGCAGCATAGGCAAGGAATTGCCTAATTGCTTCCAACCTTGCAACTGGTGCAAAGGTTTGATCAAAGTCTATACCTTCCTCTTGCCTGCATCCTTTGGCTACTAATCTGGCCTTGTTCTTGATGATTGTACCATTCTCATCAAGCTTGTTCCTGTATACCCATTTAGTGCCAATCACATTGTGTCCCTGAGGTCTTGGCACCAGCTTCCATACTTTGCATCTCTTGAATTGTAGGAGCTCTTCTTGCATTGCTTCAATCCAGAAGGTGTCTTGATTGGCCTCTTCAAACTTCTTGGGCTCCATTTGAGAAAGGAAGCTCAAGAATAGTGCTTCATTATGAGCTCTGCTTCTTGTCAATATGCCTTGGGTATGATCCCCAATTATTAGATCTCTTGGATGATCTCTCAGGTGCCTTGCAGCAGCAGGAAGAGGGTCCTCTGGTGGCTGTGTTTGTTCCACTGGTTTAGCTATGACTTCATCTTGTACCTCTTCTTCTTCAGGAATTGCAGCAGATGTTTGTGTGTTGCTGCTGCTGGGCTTGTCTTGGACAGTCAGCTCATGCATCCCTTCTTCATTTCCTGTCACAATAGAAGAACTAGACCATTCATTGTAGAGAAGGGTGGTCTCATCAAATACAACATGCATAGATTCTTCTACAACATGGGTTTTCTTGTTATAAACTCTATAGGCTCTACTATGTGAGCTATACCCAACAAGAACCCCCCACATTGCATTTTTCTGCAAACTTTGTTAATTGAGAATTTCCATTATTTAGAATGTAGCTTTTGCAACCAAAGATTCTAAAGTAGGAAATTGTAGGTTGTTTGCCTTTCAGAATCTCATAAGGGGTTTTCCCAAAGACCTTATTGATGGAGGCTCTATTGAGAACATAACAGGATGTATTGACTGCCTCAGCCCAGAAGTATTCTGGGAGTGAGGAGTCACTAAGCAATGCTCTCCCAGCTTCTATCAAGGTCCTATTCCTCCTCTCAGCCACACCATTTTGCTGTGGAGTCCTTGGGGAGGAGAACTCTTGGGTGATACCAAATTCTTGACAAAATTTTGTCATGACATCAGATTGAAATTCTGTTCCATGGTCAGTTCTTGTCCTGACCACAGTACATTGTAGATCATTCTGAATAGCCTTGACATAATTTATAAAGACATGTAAGGTATCTGACTTCTTCTTAAGGAAGAATACCCATGTATACTTTGAATGATCATCTACAATTACCAAAGTATACAACTTCCCACCTAGGCTCTGAATTGGCAAAGGACCAAACAAGTCCATGTGCAATAGGTATAAACACCTTTCAGTATCCTTGGAGCCAATACTTTTAAAGGTGGTCCTAGTTTGCTTACCCATTTGGCAAGCATGACAGGGACCACTTTTAACACATTTTAGATTAGGACTATTTCTAACAAGGTTTTTAGAAAATAATCTATACATTGTCTTATAGTTAATGTGGGCAAGTCTCTTGTGCCCTTGGACACAGAGAGACTCACTTTCATTAGCTACAAGACACACTGGGGAGATAGAATAATTGTAAATGAAATCTAAGCAATAAACATTTCCACTCCTAGTGCCTGAGAGAATGGTCTCCAAGTCATTAGACTTTTTGATCATGCACTTGTCATTGTGGAATTCAATGACATAGCCTAAGTAACATAGTTGGCTTATGCTTACAAGGTTGTGTTGCAACCCTTCAACATAAGCTACCCTTGTAATTGATACTATGCCATTTGAAATCATACCATATCCTTTGGTGACTCCTTTTTCAGATCCACCAAAGATAACTTTGGGTCCATTCTTCACTGGATGGTAATCCTTTAGAATATTCTTAGTTCCTGTCATGTGCCTTGAGCACCCACTGTCCAAGTACCATATTTGGTTGAGATTGGTACTTGAATTAACCTGCAACACAAAATTTAATGTACCTTAGGACCCCAACTGACTTTGGGTCCTAGGTTCATGTTAACATCATAGGGAATATTCCTAGAGAGGGCTGGTTTGGCTTGAGGTTCAGTCCTTGCCTTTGGCACATTAGGGTTGTGCCAACAATCAATTGCGAAGTATCCCACCTTGCCACAACACCAACAATTATGAATATTGTATCTACTTTTCTGAACAGTTTTTTGAATTGGTACAGCACTTTGTACATGTTCAGCAGAAGAGATATCAGCATTCTTCCTATTTCTTTCAGCAATAATCTGACTGAAGGATAATCTGTGGACAGTTTTGCTGTTCTTTGTCCTGATGGCCTTAGTTTGCATTGACTTGGCAGTCATACAAGATCTGATGGAATCAGACACTGGGCAGCAGGTCTTGTCAACAGATTTGATAGCAGTCTTGCTTTTTGTTGAAGCAGATTTGGAAGAGCTTGCTTCCATGTTCTTGACTGAGGGTGCTGAGACACCAAACACAAATGGTCCAGGTTGGGCCATTTGTATTTCCTCATGTGGAGCTTTCATTGCACTCAATCCCATGCCCTTTCTATTTCCATAGCTGTGAGCATTCTTGCTCAAGTTATAGGAACTTCCATTTAGTAAGTGACCATGAATACTTTCTTGGTCATACTTGTTTGAGGGCATCAAGACCTTCACAAAGGAGGTCTTAGATTCTTTTTAGTCCTTGACCTTTCCCTTAGTTTTGCTAGTAGCTGCCTGTTTGTTGAAACCAACACCTCTCATGTCATGGGAGTTGAAGGTGTCAATAATAGGCAGCACTGTCTTGGGCTTGGAGAAATTAGCCGCCAGCATCCTCTCCTTGAGAAGCTTTTCTTCAAGATCCTTAATGATCTTGTTCTTGTGGCTTATGGTGCCCACATGGATGATTGACATTCCCCTTAGCTTGCCAATCTCCTTGCTCATTAGAGCTAGCTGGGTAGCATGCTCAATGCACTCAGATTTTGATTGCTTTAGGGAAGCAATTTCTTGGGCTTGCCTCTTGGCTAGCTTTTTGCTCTTTTTCAGAGCTTCCAGGAGTGCACCATATTCATCAATCAATTGATTGACATCCTCCTCAGAATCTGATCCACTGCCAACTTTAGATGGAGGGGATTCAGATTCTGGACCTGTTTCATAATCAGAAGAAGAAGAAATGCAGTGTATCAATACCTGCTCATGTTCTGAATTACTGTGGCTGTCCTCATCTTCAGTTATAGCCATCAACCCATGGTCATCAAGAGTGACCTCATCCTCCTCTTCATCACTATCTGAATGTGATAGAGGGGCCCTGATTCCTATCCTGGTAGCAGGATAGTCTTCTTCCTCCTGATCAGCAAACAGCCCCAAGTAGGCTTCCTCCTCACCATCTGAATCTGAAGATGAAGATTCAGATTCACTCCAGCTCTTGCCTTTCTTAGCTAGGAAGGATTTTCTCCCTTCCTCTCCTTCTGGTGATGAGGCTTCTTATCACCTCTTTCCTTTCTCTTGACTGGGCAGTCAGCAATGACATGTCCAGGCTTACTACAGCAATGGTAAATTATGTTAGTTGAAACATGTTTACTAGTTTTAGAGTCATACCTGTCCCCTTTGGGATGTTGCCTCTTAGATCTGTAATGATCCTTCTTGGGATTAGAAGAGGAGGAAGGTTTGTTCTTCCATTGTTTCCTCTTGATCATTTTCTTGAACTGCCTTGTGAAGGCAGCAAATTCCTCATCAGAAGAGGAGCTGTCCGATTTGCTGCTCTCAGATTTCTCAGATTCAGCAGCCTTTCTTGGAGGTGACTGCACTATAACCTTGTTCCTCTTAGAGCTTTCAGCCTTGAGAGCAACAGATCTCTCCTTTGTGTGAGCCCTGGAGGAAGAGTCCTCCTCCTTTCTTGCAGAAAGCTGCATCTCATATGACAACAGTTTCCCAAACAGTGTATGGGTGGGGGTTTCTCTAAGTCTTGCCCCTTCCCTGATTGCACAGATTTTAGTGTCCCATTCTCTAGTTAGAGATCTAATTAACTTGTCATTAAGTTCATAATCTGTGAACACCCTTCCATAGGTTCTTAGTTCATTTGCAATCCTAAAGAACCTTTCATAGCACATGGAGATATTCTCCTGGCTCAGCTGCCTTAAGGCTTCATACTCTTGATTGAGGAGTGACTTTCTATCATCCCTTACTTCAGTTGTTCCTTCCATATAAACAACCAATATGTCCCACATTTCCTTGGCAGTTTGGCAGTGGACCAAGTTCTGAAAAGTAGTGTCATCAATGGCATTTACTATTGTGTTTTGGGCCCTCTTGTCCATAGTGTACAGTGCTAACTCATCATTGGTAAGCTCAGAAAATACCTTAAGTACTTTTCTTGTAGGGTCAATAGTGGAGACTTTCTCAAAGGTATAAGGACCATTTTTGATAGTCAAAAAGATCCTTGGGTCTGAGGCTTTCATGAATAGCCTTACCCTTTGCTTCCATATCCCAAAGTTTTCAGCATATGGGCAACTTCATTGACCCCAACTACTTCTTCATTCCACTGTTGGCCATTAGATTTTTCAGATTTGACTACTCCTGTATAGGATCTAATCAGACTGTTAAGTCTTTTTGATCAACCTCCCTCTGATACCACTTGATAGTTTATATAGGTGTAATCAATAATACCTAGAGGGGGGGGGGTGAATAGGTTTTACTTTTTTTCTTTGTTTAAACCTAATGTTTCTAGCTGCAAAAAACACAAGAACAGAAAACACACAAGGATGTATAGAGGTTCCTCAAGACATGGTGTCTTGAGTAGTCCTCTTTCCCCCTTCACCTTTCTAATAATGAGTTAGACAAGGCCACAAACTCCAATCTCGGCTCCTTGAGCTTACACCACAAGTTCCTCAGAACTTCTCAGATCCAGAGTGATCCTACCTCAGGCACAACAACCCTACACTAAGGCTCAACAGCCCTACCCCTCAGGCTCAACAGCCATACACCTCAGGCTCAACAGCCCTACACTCAGGCTCAACAGCCCTACACCTCAGAGTTATGAACTCCTACCACTCAGAAATCCCACAGATTTCCTACCTCAGACCTATCAAGAAGTCCTACCACTCAAGCTATCAACACAGTTTTACACACAGGCTTAACAGCCTTTCACTCAGGCAACAAAGCCTTACAAAGATATAATAGAGTTTGAGCTAGATGCAAAAGACAAAAGGTTTTACTCTTGGGTCTTCTGAATCCTTTCTTCAGATCTGAAAATAACAGCTTCAGATTTGTATCACCTTGACCTTCTCCTTCAGCAAAGCAGAAGATCAACTTGCCCTTCTTGATTTTGTACAGGAAGAGCTAACTAATCTCCCTTGGAAGATTAACTTCAGCTGAAGAGAACGACTTCAACTGGCTGAAACGTGAATGCTCGATTGCGGCGTATAGCAAAGGCTACTCAATAGAATAGTGCTTGATGTTGTGCCCTAGCGTCTTCTTTTATACCCCCAGAAGGCTTCAACGGCTATATTGATCCTCCTGACACAGAATGGGTCACATTGGAATTGCTTTTCCCTCAATTGTCGTTTGCGCCAAAGGCAGATCCCGTCAGCACATTTGGATCTGTCTCAGCGGTTGGGCTGAGACAGCATCCAGTCTCAGCGGTTGGGCTGAGACAGCTTCCAGTCTCAGTGGCAGCTCCAGTCCCCTTCTCAACGGTTGCTCCAGTCTCCTTCTCAGTGGATCCGCTGAGATGGCTCCTCGTCTCAGCGGTTCTGACCCTTCGTCTCAACGGTATTGCTGAGACAGATCTTCATCTCCTTGTAGATGATTTCTTCTTATCTAAGGCCATGTTTGGCCCTTCCTTTTGAGACACCTGTGCCTGTATATCCTACACAAGTATAGATTTGTTAAATACAATATGTCCTTATCATTGAGAGTGATGCCTCTTCAAATCAAGGTGATATTGAGGGCAATATACCCAACAGTGCTAAATCTAGTTAGTTTAATTAGGTTATTTTTAGGTTATCAACTCTTAATTTTTTTCTTATTATTGTTTCTCTAAATGCAATGTTTGGTCATTTTCCTATTTTTTGTGCTAACTTAAGTTTTCTGAATTTTTAGGTCAAAAATGCAGATTTTCCTAGGTCACGCCCGTGACCTGGGGATCATGCCCGTGACCTAGGGCATGTAAGTTGCTGTTAACAGTTAAGTTCATGCCGCCATAATTCAGAAATTTTGGTCAGACACGCCCAAAGTTACACGGGCGTGCTTCCAGTCACGCCCGTGACTGCCATGTCAGCCAGCCGCCAGTGCCCATGATCGCGTGCCAGCGCCCATGCCTAGCTTGACCACCGAATTGGTCACGCCCCAGGTCACGGGCGTGACCTGGGGCGTGACCCATCAAATCGCTTCAGAATCGAGCGCCGAACCTGATCCAAGCCGCAGAATTGATTAAACAGGTCACGCCCCCAGGTCACGGGCGTGACCTAGGGCGTGACCGAGGAAGAAAAATTTCTATAAATTGGGATGACCTCCAAGCTTTCCCCATCAAGTTTTTGCAGAGAGAAAGGGTGCTACTGCTTTATTTTCAGTGATTTTCATGTTATTTTTGAATTCTCTTTCTCTCTCTCTCTTATTTCAATGCGCTTATTTTTCTAGTTTTCTTATGAATATTGTAATGCCCTTGTAACTTCCTTTCATAATGTATTGCTAATTCTTAGTAGGCTTTCCATGCAAATGTATCTTCAGTTGAACTCTATTTTAATAAAAATCGTATGTTTTTGTTCTCTTATTATCTTCCTCATTTCTCTCTCCTACCCCTCCAACATGAGTAACTAAATCCTCATAGTACTTGATCTTGATGATCTGAGGATGAGTTGATTAAGTTTATGATCCTTTAGCTCTCTTTTACTTTCTAAAGTCTTGGGCCTTAGATTTACGCTTAATCAAAATTTAGTGGAGCTATAATATCGATATATAGTCCCCACCTTTGCTTTCATTCTTGGCTAGCCGAGAGGCCGATAGTCTAAAGTGAGCGCTTAAGAGTAAGAGAGTTGCATGCATTTCTCGAGAGAGATTGACATAGATCTCCTGGATTGGAGTCAAATCCAATAGTGGGGTTCACCACTTAAAGCGAGTTTTAGGTATTCGAATAAGGGACGAGAGGTCGGTCGGATTTTCCTAAACTCAGTTGGGCATATCTTCGAGAGAAGCATGTTCAAACTATAGGAACTCCCATGGTCAAGCTACCCTTACTTTATTAAGTTTTAAATTTGCAAGTTGAATTTTGATCAACTTAAGCCGAAGTAAGTCAAGATCGAGTGCTATTTCTTAATCATCGTTTAGACGTACTTTTATCCAGCTTTTATTTCAATTTAGCAAACTAAACCTTCCAAAAAATTATTAAGATAAAATAATAGTAATTCGTTTGAGTATAAGTAATCAACGGTTCCTGGATTTAATACGACACTTGTGTTCCTATACTACAGTTCGATATGTATACTTGCCTTCTCGGATTGCTAGTTCGGATTTTATTTCGTGCAAGCGGAATTTTAATCACCAAATTTTTGGCGGCGTTGCCGGGGACTCGCTTTTTGTTGATATTTTGAAAGAACGAATCTATTACTTTTATCACCTCTTTTTCTCTCCTCTTTCTTCAAAAAAATTAATTCAAAAAAAAAGAGAGACCTTTTCTTTTTCGAATTTCTCAATCTTATTTTCCCTTCTCTCTTTCTAGTTTATGACCCGAGCAAATCCGTCAGAACTTGTAGACTTGGACCAAGAACTTGAGCGTACTCTTCGGAGAAAATCGCAAGTTCAAGATCCTACATTCCAAGAACTGGCTGAGGATTCGGAGTCAGTTGTTAATATGAGCGAACCTAACAAAAATGAAGTCCCCAACATGGTTGCAGCCCCTGAATGGACTATGTCCTATTATGCAAGGCCTAACCTGGAAGGGACGGAAACTAGTATAGTCCGCCCTGCCGTAGCTAATAATAATTTCGAACTAAAGCCCATCATAATTCACATGGTGGAGCAATACGTGCAGTTCGACGGATTACAAGATGAAGATCCGAACGCTCATATTGCTAGCTTCCTTGAAATCTGTGACACCTTCAAAATAAATGGTGTTACGGATGATGCAATTAGGCTAAGAATCTTCCCATTTTCTTTAAGAACAAAGGCTAAGCAGTGGTTGACGACTCTACCTAGAGGTTCTATCACAACTTGGGCCCAGTTAACTGAAAAATTTCTAACTAAGTATTTTCCACCTGCGAAAACTGCTAAGCTTAGAAATGATATTTCTTATTTTTGCCAAATAGATTCTGAAACACTATATGATACCTGGGAAACGTATAAAGAATTCTTAAGACGTTGCCCTCATCACGCTCTGTCTGTATGGTTACATGTGCAGACGTTTTATAAAGGGCTAAATCAACATACTAAGCAAATGATAGACGCCGCTTCCGGTGGTACCTTAAATAACAAAACCCCGAAAGCCGCTCTTGAGCTATTTGAGGATATGGCCATGAACACCAATTAGTAGAATGTGCCAAGATCCCGCCCAAACAAACCTGCAGGTATGTACGAGGTGGATAACGTCTCCCAGCTGGCACTACAAGTGGAAATGCTTAGCAAAAAGATATCGGAAATGAATTCTCCTTACGCACCTCAGGTTTGGGAATTTGCAAAAGCCACCTCCGAACAAGCTGATTACGTAGGCAATAGAAATGCTTATAATAATTATTCTGCTGCTTCTAATTTTCATGCACCTGGTTTTCAATTACCGAATAATTATAATCCTGCGCTGCATAATCACCCAAACTTTTATTGGAGTAATCCTGCAGACACAACTCGCCCGCCTCTACAAAATGAATTTACACCACCTCCACCCCCTGTTAACTTTCAAAAACCTCCATCTTTGGAGGAGATGTTTTCAAAATATATAAGTACGAACGAAGCAACTGTCCGGAACTTAGCCGGATCCGTTAAAAATCTAAAAAACCAAATCGGGCAGCTCGCCAAAATAATATCCAAGCGACCGCCCGGGACTCTTCCCGCTAACACCGAGCCCAACCCGAGAGAGCAAGCGAAAGCTGTAACTCTTCGGAGTGGGAATCAAATATCCGGTCTGGTTAGCGAAGAGCACGAGGAAAGATCTGCCCCTATTTTAAAAACACCACTCACTCAAACAGATTTTATCACTCCACCTCCGGTTTTCAAAAACAACCCTGACCCGCCTTATCCTTCTCAACTCAACAAAGAAAAAATTAGATGATCAATATCATCGCTTCCTGGAAATGTTTAAGCAAATACACATCAATTTGCCCTTCCATGAAGCGATATCACAAATGCCCAAGTACGCTAAGTACTTATAGGATCTTCTAACTAATAAGAAAAAGCTAGAAAATCTATCACACGTAACTTTAAACGCTGAGTATTCCGCCGTCCTAACAAATAAATTACAGAAAAAGGCTAACGATCCGGGTAGTTTTTCTATCCCGTGCCTCTTTGGTGATTTATTTGTAAAGAACGCGTTGGCCGACTTAGGCGCGAACATCAACTTGATGCCATTCTCCTTGTTTAAGAAGTTAGGAGTGGGCACCCTTAGCCCCACACGTATGAGTATACAACTAGCAGATAGGACGATAAAATATCCGCTGGGAATTATGGAGGACGTGCTCGTAAAGGTAGACAAATTCATCTTCCCGGTGGATTTTGTCATTTTGGATATTGAAGAGGATGCCGAGGTTCCCCTAATCCTTGGCCGCCCCTTCCTTGCCACCTCCCATTCTATCATCGATGTGAGTAATGTAAGCTCTTCCTCCGAGTTGGAGATGATGAAGTGACCTTCTCCATAACACCCTCTATGAAAAATACCCTAGAAAATGACGATTCGTGTTTTTTCTTAGATGTGTTAAGAGAAGACCCTTCTTTTTGTATTTCTAAAAATTCTTCTTCTTTTTGTTCATCTTCAAACACCTCAACTGAAATATTACATGAAATGGAAAAGGCCATTGCTCCCACCCCCCTCAAATTTTCAAAATAAATCAAAAATTTTTGAAGAGATCACTTTTGAAAAAGAAAAATCTTTCAAATCTTCGTACGAGGAACCTCCCACATTAGAACTTAAAGAACTACCCAATCATTTAAGATATGAATTTTTAGAAAAAGACTCTAAGTTACCAGTATTAGTGTCGGCCCATCTAAGTGAATCTGAAAATGCCAAATTACTAAAAGTTTTACAAAAGCACCGCCAAGCAATTGCTTGGCAGATTTCTGATATTAAGGGCATAAGTCCGTCTTTCTGCACGCACAAAATTCTAATGGAAGATAATTCACATAATTCTATTCAACCTCAACGCCGATTAAACCCAAACATGAAAGAAGTAGTAAAGGGTGAGGTCGTGAAATTATTAGACGCAGGAATTATCTATCCAATTTCAAATAGAAAATGGGTGAGCCCTGTCCAAGTAGTTCCTAAAAAGGGAGGGATCACGGTAGTGTTAAACAACAATAATGACTTAATCCCAACACGGACGGTGACTGGGTGGCGTATGTGTATTAATTATCGCAAATTGAATGATGCCACCCGCAAGGACCATTTCCCCTTGCCATTCATCGATCAAATCTTAGAACGATTATCCGGCCATAGCTTTTATTGTTTCCTCGATTGTCTCTCGAGCTACTTCCAAATTCCCATCTCGCCTGAGGACCATGAGAAAATGACGTTTACTTGTCCTTTCGGCACCTTCGCCTATCAAAGAATGCCGTTTGGCTTATGTAATGCGCCGGCAACATTTCAGCGGTGTATGTTGGCCATTTTGACAAGTACGTAGAAACTATTATGGAGGTCTTTATGGACGACTTCTCCGTGTTTGGTGATTCCTTCGATTTTTATTTACAGAATTAAGAAAAAGTGTTAGAACGATGTGGTGAGACCAATCTAGCCCTGAACTGGGAAAAATGCCACCGCCAACTAAGATATCAGCAAGAGGAATTGAGGTCGATGAAGCAAAAATAGAAGTGATCGAAAAACTGCCACCGCCAACTAATGTAAAGGCCATAAGAAGCTTTCTAGGACATGCCGGATTTTACCGGCGATTTATAAAAGATTTTTTGAAAATTACCAAACCCCTCACTCATCTTTTAGAAAAGGACACTCTATTTATTTTGATGATACCTGCTTATCTGCTTTCAATTAATAAAAAATAAGCTAATAAATGCGCCAATTATGATAGCTCCAGTCTGGGACCTTCCATTCAAAATCATGTGCGATGCAAGTAGATTTGCGGTGGGAGCCATTTTAGGACAACGTATATCTAAAAACTTCCACCCTATTTTCTACGCAAGTAAAATGCTTACATCCGCACAAGAGAACTATACCACAACAGAGAGAATTATTAGCAGTTATTTTTTGCGTTCGACAAATTTCGATCTTATATTACGCTTTCAAAAATTATCATTTTTACGGACCACTCGGCCCTCAAATATTTACTTTCTAAACTAGATGCCAACCACGCTTACTTCGCTGGATCTTACTCCTCCAGGAGTTCGACTTGGAAATTCGAGATAAAAAGGGAGCTGAAAATTTGGCCGCGGACCATCTTTCACGATTAGATAAACCCATTTATTTGAAAATTTAAATGAACAAAATTTTAATGATTATTTTCCCGACTGAGAAGTTATTTTCAATCAACACTACTCCTTCTCCCTTGGTTTGCAAACTTCGCCAACTACTTAGTAGCTCGAGTCCTCCAAAATGAATTCTCCTATCAGCAAAAGAAGAAATTCTTTTCTGACCTGAAGAATTATTTTTGGGAGGACCCATATCTGTTTCGAGTTTGTGCAGACCAAGTAGTAAGGGAGATGTGTTTCTTTCGAAGAAAAGGAGAAAATATTTTAAAACACTTACATGAAGGACGACGCGGTGGGCACTATCAAGCCAATCGGACCACACACAAAGTACTAAGTGCAGGCTTTTATTGGCCTAGCCTTTTTAAAGATGCCCAATCTTTTTTGAGTCGGTGCGATATCTGCCAACGGTCCGACAATATCTCTAATAAAAATGAAATGTTGCAAAATTATTTCCTCGAGTGCAAAGTTTTCGACCTTTGGGGAATTGATTTTGTAGGTCCTCTTCCTTCTAGCCATGGGAATAAATACATCTTAGTTGCGGTAGATTACGTATCTGATGGGCAGAGGCCCAAGCTCTTCCTACTAATGACTCCCGAGTCATTATTATTTCTTAAAAAAATCATTTTCTCGATTCGGTACTCCTAGGGCCATCGTTAGGGATAGGGGTTCGCAATTTATAACGCGCAACTTGCAAAAACACTTTTTAAGTATGGCATTACACATGAGCTTTCAACTGCATACCACCCCAAACTAACGGCCAGGTCGAGGTAGTGAATAGAGAAATCAAACGTATTTTAGAAAAGACTGTTTCCACCTCACGTAAGGACTGGTCATATAAATTAGACGATGCTTTATGGGCTTACCGAACAGTGTACAAGACCGCCATCGGTTGTACACCGTATCGGTTAGTATATGGGAAATCATGCCATTTACCGGTCGAATTAGAACATCGTGCTTTCTGGGCCTTAAATTTTTAAATTTTGATCCCCACTCCACCGCCGATCTTCGATAATTCCAACTCAACGAACTCGACGAGTGGCGCTCCAATGCGTATGAAAATAATAAATTATATAAGGAACGAACGAAATTCTTTCACGATAAAATTTTAAGGCACCCGAAAAAATTAAACCAGGCGACCAAGTATTGCTTTATAATTCTCATCTACGTTATTTCCTGGAAAGTTAAAATCTAGATGGTCAGGTCCTTTTAATGTAAAGGAAGCTTATCCGTATGGAACTATTTTGATATCACACTCAGATTAGGGTGATTTCAAGGTTAATGGGCAGCGTCTAAAACTTTATTTTTCTGGTGACAATGTTGACATGGACAATGAAAAACTTCTTTTGTCTGGACTGTAATAATTTGGACTTACTTTTGAACTATATTCTTTTAGTCGAGCTCAAACGACATTAAATAGAGGGCGCTCTTTGGAGGCAACCCAAGGTTTTTAAAAATTTGTTGTTTTAATTTTTCTTTGGCCCTGGGCGGCTCTGATACTCTCAACTTCGGCGATCGCCTGCTCCAACGTTGCTGAATTCAAGAAAAATTCAAGATGATATTTCATGAAGATCCAAAGCGCCAACAAGGGGGAGCGGCATCACACATCCTTTAAGCCCATAAATCCAGGAGAGTGCCTATTTCAGTTATTCAGTTTTAGTTTCTTTTATTAGTCGCCCCTCCTTCACTCTACTTTTCCATTGAGGGCAATGTTTATCGTAAGCTTGGGGGAGAATGTCTTCTTTTCTTTTCTTTTCTTTTGTTTTAGTAGTCTAAATTAGATTTTGGTAAAATCAATAGTACCCCCTTGCTTTATGTTTTGTTTTTCCCAAAATATTTTATATAGCCTTAGTTAAATTTCTAATCCAAATTTTTAATTATGTTTCACAAGTAAATTGTTGACTCATGTTGTGTTCTAATTCCAGGTAGCATGTTAATGTGAAAAGTTTTTCTAAAATCTTGTACTTTCCTTATCGTTTTCTCTTTTATCTTCTTTACTTTCTTAAAAATTCTTCATCCACTATTTTCCTCTTCATTTTTAGATATATTTTGCAAGGTAACTTTTGATTAGTGTAGTAAATGTGAATAATCCTAGACGCTTAGTATTCTTATTTCAGGATAAGTTCATTAGTCTTTATTTAATATCTAGGGCTTACTTTTTGAAATCCTTCAAACTTATGTTTTAAGTAAATTAGGAGCAATGAAAATGATTTAGGCCAATTTTTTGTTTAAGTTTGAGCCTTCATGCCAACCCTGAAAAAGAAACCCTTTGTTAGCCTCTTCTGAGCCTTTTCCCATGTTTTATTGTCACCTCCACTTATCAATTTTTCACCAAAGCAAAATTTCCAAACCTATTTAAATCACACTAACACTTTGAGTTTTATTTAAATTTTAAATAGTTTGATTGGTTTATTGCATGGAGAGCTTCAAAGAAAAGAATTTGCTCAAAAAGAAGATATTTTAAGCATATTTGTATTAGTTATCTTTGCCAAATTTCAAAAAAAAATTGCTATGAAAGAGAAAGAAAGAAAATATGCTAAATGCTTATAATGAAGGATTGCCTCTTATCATTCATATCGAAATTTTATAAAACTTATGTTTATGGTTTAGTGTGACTATAACCACCACTTTTATCTTCGATTTCCATTCCAAATCATATGCCTAAACCAAACATTTCGGTCCTAATAAAGTCCTCTTGATTCATGCTCCTAAATTTGCTTTAGCTAAGTAAAGAAGAAATGTAGAATAGTTAAGTTTTGGGTATGAATTTAGATCCTTGTTCTAGAATGATATAATTATAATTTGTCTCTTAGGGTTTAGTAACAATTCAATGCACTCTCTCACTTATTACTTTGCTTAATTTTATTTAAAAACTTTTAGTTAAAAATTTGGGTGATTAATTTTTGTTAGTAAAGGGTATAAAAATTAAGCTTAAATAAAGTACTTATTTTAGGTTTCCTTTTCACTATTCTCCCTACTTAGAATTTCGCAAGGTACTCGTGTTTAACATAATTAAATCTTTTTGATTAGTCACCTTTTTATTAGCTAATGCATATTTATTTGCTTGGGGACAAGTAAAGTGTAAGCTTGGGGGAATTTGATAGTGCTAAATCTAGATAGTTTAATTAGGTTATTTTTAGGCTATCTACTCTTAATTTTTGCTTATTATTGTTTCTCTAAATGCAATTTTTGGTCATTTTCCTATTTTTAGTGCTAACATAAGTTTTCTAAATTTTTAGGTCAAAAATGCAGATTTTCCTAGGTCACGCCCTAGGTCACGCCCGTGACCTGGGGATCACGCTCGTGAGCTAAGGCATGTAAGTTGCTGTTAACAGTTAAGTTGATGCCGCCATAATTCAGAAATTTTGGTCAGACACGCCAAAGTTACACGGGCGTGCTTCCAGTCACGCCCGTGACTGCCACGTCAGCCAGCCGCCAGCGCCCATGATCACGTGCCAGCACCCATGCCTAGCTTGACCACCGAATTGGTCACGCCCCCAGGTCACGGGCGTGACCTGGGCGTGACCCATCAAATCGCGTCAGAATCGAGCGCCGAACCTGAGCCAAGCAGCAGAATTGATTAAACAAGTCACGCCCCCAGGTCACGGGCGTGACCGAGGCAGGAAAATTTCTATAAATTGGGATGACCTCCAAGCTTTCCCCATCAATTTTTGCAGAGAGAAAGGGTGCTACTGCTTTATTTTCAGTGATTTTCATGTTATTTTTGTATTCTCTTTCTCTCTCTCTCTTATTTCAATGCACTTCTTTTTCTAGTTTTCTTATGAATGTTATAATGCCCTTGTAACTTCCTTTCATAATGTATTGCTAATGCTTAGTAGGCTTTCCATGCAAATGTATCTTCAGTTGAACTCTATTTTAATAAAAATCGTATGTTTTTGTTCTGTTAATATCTTCCTCATTTCTCTCTCCTACACCTCCAACATGAGTAACTAAATCCTCATAGTACTTGATCTTGATGATCTGAGGATGAGTTGATTAAGTTATGATCCTTTAGCTCTCTTTTACTTTCTTAAGTCTTGGGCCTTAGATTTACGCTTAATCAAAATTTAGTGGAGCTATAATATCGATATATAGTCCCCACCTTTGCTTTCATTCTGATGCGCAAATCTTAGCACACCGCTATAGGCAATAGCAAGACTGCGGCATGAAACGGCTGTGAATCGGTCGTTGTCAAGTAATAATATGAGGAAGTAAATCCAAAAGTATCAAATCTCTCAAGGAACACAGTAAGGTGGAGTTAACGTTCGAGGAAGGACTTGAGATCGAAGTCCTTAAGTCGGATGGGTTGCGGAAACGGGGGGTTTTTGTTGTGGAAATAAAAGAAAAATAACTAAACTACTCCTATGCAATGCCGCTATGCAATGCTTCGCTTGGCGGGCGGGATGGAGACTTGGCAGGCCTTGAGCGCGCTACTGCGAAAGGGTGGATGGATGAGTAGGCAAACGAAATCGAACTATGCAGGCCTAAGCGCGCTGCTTCGTTAGGCGAATGGATTACACGGGCCGCTATGCCACGCTTCACTAAGCGGATGGGCGAGTAGGAATGCGGAGTGAGGGTCACAAGCACCTCATCGATAAGCACACACTAGCAATTGCTAGTGCGGACACACGAACATGACGGATGGAATGAAAATGGATGGGGGTGCACCTCATACACAATTATGAACAAGATAATTTCAATAAAATGAAATAAGCATTACATAACATGTTCATAGTGTACATCATCAAAGTATAGAGAAATCTATCTTATACAACTACCAATACAAAGAGA